>OX155959.1:29697099-30113659 GCA_944548615.1 Micropterix aruncella | reverse complement strand
ACTGTGATGTTACAATAATAAGTTTGAAAACAGGTACTTAATTATCCTATTTACAAAGAAATTTTTATTTATTTATTTAAGAATAAATAAAAATTTCTTTGTAAATATATTTACCTGTTTTCAAATTTATTATTGTAACATCACAGTGGCAAAGGTACTAAACTCAAGTGACCTAAAGTATAGTTGGATGCGTCAACTGCATACAACGGGCACACAACTACAATTTTTGCATACAATTACAATTTTTGATTTATTTACAATAAACCAAATTACTTTGTTCGTTATCCACAATAATTATACCTCACAAAAACACATTTTTATCAAAATAGTCAACACCGAAAACAGACAGCTGTCAAATCGAATTTATATGTTTGCTTCCCAGTGGTCAAGTTGCAATAGTTGGTCGTTACAATAGTTTCCCCCTTAAAAATTATTGGAGTCAAACGCATTTTCTCCTTAAAAATAACACTTTATTCATACGAATATAGGTTAGAAAGTTATGGACGATTACAGCAACGTGACTTCCAAGATCGAAGAAGAAGTCACTATTAAAACGGAGGTCGGTTCTGATTATACATATCCGAGTATTCCTCGTATCGATTTAATACCAAATGAACTGGGCAATGTGCTTGAATTAGGCGAAGATGCGACTCGATTAATAAAGCAAGAGCCAATCGAAGCCGAACCATCTGGAAGTAGTAATATTTGCGACGGTGGATCTATTGATGGGCGCCTCAAATCACTCGATTGCCCGGAGTGCGGCAAGGCGTTTTTGCATAAGAGCGAATTATATCTACACATTGCTGCTATTCATTTGAAGCTAAAGAATTTTCTATGTCCTGAATGCGACCGCGCTTTTACAAGGCAGGATCATTTTAAAAGTCACCTGGACTCAGTTCATAGGAAGCTTAAGAATTTCTCATGTGTAGAATGCGATCGAGCTTTCACACAGCAAAGCAGTTTAAAGAAGCATTTAGACAATGTTCATAATAAATTAAAGAGATTTGTCTGTGGCGAATGTGACCGTGCATTTTCGGAGAAGTATCATTTGAAAGTTCATTTAGAGTCCGTTCACAGTAAGCTGAAGAAATACTCGTGTGCAGAATGCGATCGCGCGTTTACGGAGAAAGGCAATTTAAGGCAGCATTTGGACACTGTTCATCTTAAATTGAAGAGATTTGTATGTGGAGAATGCCACCGCGCTTTTACCAAGCAAAGCAATTTAAAGAATCATTTAGACAACGTCCATCGTAAATTAAAAAGATTTATTTGTAGCGAATGTGATCGTGCGTTTTCACGAAAAGTAATTTTAAACAGACATTTAGAGGTTCACAAGATGCTGAAGAAATACTGATATGGAAAGCGTGCGCTAGGGATGGACACCGATGGAAGAGCATCGATGTTACCAACGATACCAACATCGCAACGGAAACGTCGACGGTCGTAGAATATCGTTTTCAAATCACCGATATTTAAATCAACTAAACATCTATATGTCTTTTAAATAACACCGTTCGTTGCACTCATTTAGGTGACAATCCCTATGAGTTTTATCAATATATGATAAATCAATAATTAAGATGAACATAGTGATACTACTATTATGTATAATTCAACCTAGGTATGTGTTAAAAATAAAACAATAAAAAAGTACCTATTTGAATCTAAATTAAAAATAGGAATTGACAATATTTAACTATTTTTTTCCGAAATTTGTCGTATAACCGCCACAACTCTTTTTTGGTCGATTTTGTATAAAAATACCAACAATATCGTTTTTTCATAAATTACCTCTTATCGCCTAATAGTTAATATTGTTAGATTTGTAGTATATATTTTTATAATAATATATGGAGACCAGCCGAAACGGTTACGTGCAGATCTGTCCAGCACTGCAATAGGCCGTTCGGCGTTTTTTTCCGCCCAGCGGTTAAAGTGTTAATAAATAACAAGTTCCATAAAATATTATTTTTCATAAGGAGCAAAAAAAACATAATAAATGGGAAATGTCGACGGAGAAACATCGATGATGGCAAAACATCGACTAGGCACCATCGATGTAAAAAACGTCGAACATCGATCTTTAACCATCGATGTTTTCGATATCTTCGGTATCCATCGCTAGCGCTAGCAAATAGCAACGTCAGGAAACTATCTGTGTGGAGTCGACCTAGCTAAACTCACAACCTCAGCTCTGGGACTTATGCATTTCCTCAGCGGAATGTGCCGCTCCAATGTGAGTGGATCAACAAAAATGGTCGATACTGCTGTGAACGAACGATGCTGTGAGAATTGTCTCCGGCTGTCTCAAACCTACTCCCGTCGAAAAGCTTTATCCTCTCGACGGCATCGCTCCCCTGCAATACGCCCCTTTGTCTTGGCCGAATTTCAATGCCTAACGATGATATACCTACGTTTCAAGATACCAACTGAACTGTGCAAGAACCACGCCACAATCGGCTCGAATCGCGAAAGTCATTCTTGAGCCGCACACAGCCGCTCCAAGGTAGCCAATCTTCGAACCGCATCACTCAAAGGAGGGCTTCACTTGGCGTAGACGTAATGGACCGGTGTCCTATCTCCCCTATACTACCTGGTGTGGTCTCAACAACCTGATGGTGGGTGTGACAAGATGCCGAGCCAAACTAGTCCGCTGATGCTACGCAGAAAATTCAATATGTGACTGAGGAACGATGCAGGATGAAGAATACCTTCCCTGACTGCGGTTTTCAACCCCTATCATATACTAGGACCTACACATAGCCGGAACGACAAGGCTATTCTGGCCGCATACTTTTGGAGAAACGTGTCATAACCTGGCCTGGCCACGATAACGAACGATTAGTTGCCCTAAGATACAGGTACCTTATGGTGATCGGCTTTATAGACATACAGATATACACGGCATCTCCTGTGGTAGGTAAATGTCTGATGTGTTACTATACCCGCTGGAAGATCACTAATCTAGCAGACTGCGCGGGTACGGCTTCCGGACTTGTGGCACAGTACTACGGTTTGGCAGCTAGAATTTTACTAGGAATTCCAACGTGTAGATTACAGAGTTTCAAAAATTGATTGATCTTCTTTTCGGTTCAATATGGTGATGTTCGTGGTATAAAAGTATGGCGCAACACTTTAGTAGCGCTCTAAAACGTGTTTAATGTGTTCTATCTCGAAATAAGATATTAATATATTATAATACAAAAGTAATGTTTAAATCACAGCTCTTATTATTTTAATATTATTTAGGTAGGTACATGAAAAAGTAAATTTCTAATTTTGTATAATTGCACACTTTAAGTTTATATAGACTAATATATGGCAGTCTATCTCTCTGCATTATTTATATTATGTAATCAGCCTACATAAAAACTACTACTACTAATAATTGAATTTCAAGTCCTGGGCAGTACACTCTGCAAAGGCAGTCTAGTATATTTGATTATATATTGTATTATATTGCTCAATGCCGTACTAAATTTTGGCAGATAGGATTTTACTATGAAACGCAACGTGTAGATGGCACTCATAGTTCGAAACACTACTTAATCTTCTCGTATGTTCAGTAGCCCAATAGATGGCGTTCTAAACATGCAATATTAAACAATATTATAATAAAAGTAGCCTATCTCAATATTAAACAATATTATAATAAAAAAATATATTTAAATCATAGTTAATAATTTTAATAATATTTACATAACGATATCAGTCTTAATTTGCTATAAAGGTTTCAATTCATAATAATTAGGCGTTTTAATGTTCAAATCGTCTAAAATATGGCATTATTTCTCTCCGTATTATTTCTGTAACGTAGCCCATATAAAAACGCGATAGATGGCATTTATAATTAAATATTATTATTATTATCATTGTTTACACCATTGGGTTTTGATAATCAATCAGTTTTTTTATGAAAACCATTAATTACCTACATTTCGTCATCCCAGAAGGAATGCTAAAACATACCATGAGAAAACAAATACCATATATAATCAATGTTTCATTTTACTACTATTTTATTATACCTAGTTCTTGCAGCGTAAGGTGAGCACTCTAACACCAACGCATAAAGCAATATCAGTGAGCAGGCACGTGTCCCTTCTGCCCTACCCTTCGTCGGCACTGATCCTTGGTTCGGTACCCCTAAGAACCCGTGTGAGTGTCGTTGACTTAAAGCGTTACCCCAACGGAAATTGCAGTGTCAATATTAGCTGGCCTCTGCCCGGCCAATACAAACACCGCTGAAGGTGTCTTTGTTTACCATCAGCTGGCCCGTCATCGGTATATCATCGCAAAATGGCAAAAGCCACCTGAGTAGGGTCACCATTTCTAAAATTTTTATTACCTGGCTTTCAGTAAAAATATGCCTTTTTTCAGAAAATGCCGCACTACCAGTCAGGTTTACCAAAGTAAATAAAATACGTAAACTTTGGTAATCATTTAAATTTCAAATTAAAAATATAGGCTGATCCAATCTATTTTTAAAGAAATTCAATTATACAGAGATTTTAAAGAAATACAAGAGGGGTCCCGAGTCCTCCCCCGTTTTTTTTTGTAAAAACATGCCTGAAGCCACATGTTCTGCTATATTGCCACTTAAAGAGTATGTTATTAAAAGCAAGATGCTTATAAAAAAATAAACTTTTCTGTTGTAGTTTACTTACGTTTATAATATTTTTATTTTTTTAATTTTATCTAAACTTTGTACAGAAAAAATACAAATCAATTACAACCTGTGCTAAGGCTATCACCTAAATCCTACTGCAAAACCTCAATAAAAAATATAATATATAATTAGACAAAACACTAACAGTAAAGAAAAAAATGTGTTTTGCTACTATTACATTTTTATATACAAAAGAAAAATGACCCGAATCAATTATTTAAAATTTAAATCAAGAAGTTACCTAACAGAGTTTTGGTCAGAGGGCCTATTCTTAAAAATAATGTCATTCTAAATTTGTCTATGGTCCATTTGATTAACATGGGCCATAGATAAATTTGGTATACTATTTGTTATTTTAAGAGTCACAAGTAGATTTCTATTCAAGTTATAAAAAAAATCTACAACAATGAATAAAAGTACTTAAAGGACATCCAAGTCGATTTTGAACTATTTTAATTTTGTGACGTGTATGCAAGGTAACCATAGTTAGTAAAAAATTGTAAGCTACATACAGGTAGGTAAATAGTCGAGATTGTGAGAGTTCGAAAACAACAAAAAAAGGGCATCATAAATACTGAAAACATTGTTTCTTATCAGAGCAGTAAATATTTTCTTCTTCTACATATTCAGATTCTCAATAGTCCTCTCCGCGGTTTTCTTCAGCTTCATTCAGCTTGTCTTGCTTTTGTTTTCATTCATTTCATTCTCATTTTTTCAGCCATTATAAAACTTTCGTACAGGACTGCAAACTGTTTTAGCTCTAGTAAATGTGTACACCCCCGGATCTACATTTTTCCCGACCCGGGGCAATACTGTACATTGGCGCCCCTCCCCTCCAGAATTTAGGAAAAATGATATAAAAATACATACAAAATAAATATACGGATTGGGATTTATTTGTGACTTTATAATAAATACACTTAAATAAATTTAATAACACACTTAAATAAATTTGCACTTTTAATTACCTAATTACCTTCCTTCTGTGAGACAATAATATATAAATACATACAACCGGCTTAGACAAGCCAGACTATACACACTTTCAATCTTCAATAATAATATAATAATATTAATAAAAGCCTTTATTCACTGACCGTATTGTTTCGTGACCTGTTGTCACTCACAGTTTTGCCTTATAGTCCCCTTTCAAATGTACAAATATAGGCTCCCGTGTGCTCCTTCAGTATGCAAGTGTGGAAGTAGTCTTAATCTCTTCGTTTGACCATGGAGAAACATAATTTTGATGGTGGAACTCTCAAAAATGGTGCGTTTGGGCGCTGCGGGCCAAAAACAAAATGGCCGCCATCAAAAACACGTTTTCCTATTTATATCAGTAACCGTTGAAGATACGAAAAATGTTGTTGAATAAAAAATGTAGCCTGACAGATTGTGCATAGAAAAGGTCCTTACAACTTTCTTTGTATAACTAACCGTTTTCTCAAAAAAATTACTTTTGTAAAAAGAAATATTAAGAAATGAAAAAATCGAAGTTTTAGGGTTTAGCAAGCACATATTTAAAGTTTTTGAAATTTTTTACATGTTTCCTGATTTATTACAATAATAACTGTATTAAACTTTAATAAATTAACAAATATACCATTTTTATATTTTTTTTTATGTAGGAATTGGAAAGAGGAAAGAGACATTTCTTGAAAAGCTCTAATTTGTAATAACAATACTGTTGAAGAAATACAATATTACAATTGTTAAATTTTCAAATACAATCAATATCACTGTCAATGCCAATTTCACTTAAACCTAGATCTTCATCATTGTCTTCCTCGCATTCTCCAGTATTGTCGCAATGGTCAGGATCACCTTCGCACTTGCACATTTCAGTACACCGGAGTCCATTTGACTGACACGTACATGGAGGACAGCAACGTCTTTTTGAGCATGAGCAGCGGCAAAGCTCCAAGATAAGCGTTGGTGCACAGGGGTTGGTACAAGCAACAGGCTCGTATGCACTACCTATTTTCTGCCATCCAAAATCTGAGGGTGACGGGTTATTAGGATGCTGAATTAGGTCCTGATTCCACTCAAAACATTGAAGGTGAGCCCGTAGCAATGCTGGATTTAGTGCTGATTTTGTTGGAGGAAGGTTCTCATCTTTATGTTGTTTTTTAGTAAACAGGAACCATCGCACTGCTCCTATGTCTGTCAATGATGTTTTGGGGATGTATAGCTGACAAATGAGTGCTTCCAAGTTAGCCTTCACATCTTCAGTGAGTGATTAAAATTACCATCAAAGACAAAACCGTTGCCATTAAGACAGACTTATCTCTCATTTCAAGATTGTTGATAGCTTCCAGAAGCAGACCTGACATAGATTTGAGGCACAATTTAAGCAACTACGAGTTTTCAGCACTACCAAAGTCGTTGTTTGCAATTGACGGGAGTATGCACCATTGTCTGGCTAAGTACAAACTTACAGATGCTCTAGAATCAATCCAAGAGAAACCTGCTGAAGAAAACGAAGATGATAATACGTCTACAGCTCATGATGTTCCAGTACATAATGACGAGCTACATGGAAAAGCTGTAATAGTAGATGGCATGGCACTTCTTCATACCTACCACAAACCTACAACAGTGAAGACATGTAATGACCTCGGTGTGAAATTCAGCCAATGGATCGGACAAAAATTCAATAACTATAGTGAGGTACATATAGTTTTTGACTCGTACAAAGAAAACTCATTGAAGAAAGCGATGCGAGACATACGGCAAAAAGGCTCTGATCCAATCCAATACAAAGTCAGGCCAGAAACAAAAATTGAAAGCATACCAATGCACAAACTATTGGCCCATGATAAGACGAAAGACGAACTAACCGAGTTCCTTTCCAATCAAATACTCAAATTCGGTGAGACCAACAACAAGAAGTTCGTACTCAGTTGGAGGGACAAGGCAGCGTCATCACATGGGGATGATGTATCCTGTCTTTCAAGCACGCAAGAGGAGGCCGACACAAAGATTATATTACATGCAGCTTATTTAGCACAGAAAGGAATTAAAACTACTCACGTGTTCTCCCCTGATACTGACGTCCTTATTCTAGCACTAAGGCGATATCCACAACTTTCTGAAGATTTTGCTTTCTATCTTGGACATGGTATGAAAAGGTTTGTTCAGATAGGGTCAATTTACAGAGCACTTGGACCTCTGAAAGCCTCTGCACTCCCTGGACTACATGCACTTTCAGGAGCTGATGTAACAGGGTCATTTGCTGGCAAAGGAAAAATAAAGTGGTGGAAAGCTTTTAATTCAGCAAGTGATACGATGATAGAAGCTTTGGCTAAATTGGGGACAACACTGTTACTCACTGAAGATGTGAAGGCTAACTTGGAAGCACTCATTTGTCAGCTATACATCCCCAAAACATCATTGACAGACATAGGAGCAGTGCGATGGTTCCTGTTTACTAAAAAACAACATCAAGATGAGAACCTTCCTCCAACAAAATCAGCACTAAATCCAGCATTGCTACGGGCTCACCTTCAATGTTTTGAGTGGAATCAGGACCTAATTCAGCATCCTAATAACCCGTCACCCTCAGATTTTGGATGGCAGAAAATAGGTAGTGCATACGAGCCTGTTGCTTGTACCAACCCCTGTGCACCAAAGCTTATCTTGGAGCTTTGCCGCTGCTCATGCTCAAAAAGACGTTGCTGTCCTCCATGTACGTGTCAGTCAAATGGACTCCGGTGTACTGAAATGTGCAAGTGCGAAGGTGATCCTGACCATTGCGACAATACGGGAGAATGCGAGGAAGACAATGATGAAGATCTAGGTTTAAGTGAAATTGGCATTGACAGTGATATTGATTGTATTTGAAAATTTAACAAATGTAATATTGTATTTCTTCAACAGTATTGTTATTACAAATTAGAGCTTTTCAAGAAATGTCTCTTTCTCTTTCCAATTCCTACATAAAAAAAAATATAAAAATGGTATATTTGTTAATTTATTAAAGTTTAATACAGTTATTATTGTAATAAATCAGGAAACATGTAAAAAATTTCAAAAACTTTAAATATGTGCTTGCAAAACCCTAAAACTTCGATTTTTTCATTTCTTAATATTTCTTTTTACAAAAGTAATTTTTTTGAGAAAACGGTTAGTTATACAAAGAAAGTTGTAAGGACCTTTTCTATGCACAATCTGTCAGGCTACATTTTTTATTCAACAACATTTTTCGTATCTTCAACGGTTACTGATATAAATAGGAAAACGTGTTTTTGATGGCGGCCATTTTGTTTTTGGCCCGCAGCGCCCAAACGCACCATTTTTGACAGTTCCACCATCAAAATTATGTTTCTCCATGGTCAAACGAAGAGATTAAGACTACTTCCACACTTGCATACTGAAGGAGCACACGGATGTACATTTGATAGGCGACTATTATGTTATACTTATAAAACAATAATATTTTGAATCTAATTTTGAAATAAGGTATCATATTCTTCAGCAGCCAGTCTTTTAATCAGGCTGTCCTTCGACATAGGCCTCCCCCATTTTCTTCTATTCATCTATGTCCCGAGCTAACCTTTTCGATCCTTTTAGTAAGTCATCTTCCTATCTTTTAATTTAATTTTTTGTCTTTTCCCGTTTCTTGGATACCATTCCATTACGTTTTTCGTCCATTTTGCTCTGTTGGTTCTCATGATGTGACCAGTCCAGTTCCACTTGAGTTTTCTAATTTTGTTCAAAACATCGCTCACCTTCGTTCTTTTCCTTATTTTTGATCTTTCAATATTTAGGTCCCAGCAAATTTTACTATTATATCATTGTATAGCTTTACACGTCAAACTTTCCTTTCCGCGAAAGGATCTATTACCACTTCAGGTAAAAAATATATAAAATAATAAAAATGTATCGAAAATACATACAAAAATTTAGAGATTTAGTCCGTACCGACCGGATGCTTGACTAAGGGTTGAAATGTTTACCAAATCCGGCAAATGCACACTATATGGTAACCCTACGTGCAGGTGAGTTTTTCGTAGATTCGTGTGCTCTTACAAAATTGCACAAGGAATAGACGTTCAACGCTACGTGGCTGGAGTTTGAGCGTGGTAAAAGGTGCGGAATCATCAAATGGTGCCCCGAAAAGGTAAGTAGTTACTTATTTAGTATTGGGTCCTTAGGACCTACGTAATTGTCGTGTTTTTCCTCACTGTCTACTTAAAACTTGAATAACTTTGGTTTGAACTAACATTCAAAATAAATAATGATTTTAACTTAAAGCCCTATTTTTCTTTTTTCAAAATCAGTTATGCATATGTCTTCCTATCGTATGTTATTCATCCGATGAAGATGTTGAAAATTCGGATTCTGTTCTGGTGTAAAATCAACTTACACATGAAGATCAGACTTCTAAAACGCAACGTATTCTCAATGCTGGTATGGTATGGAATCTGGACACGCTGATAAGGAAGCTCGAAGCCTTCGAAATGTTCTATCAGAGAATATCACATATAAGCGGGGTTGACACGTCAGGAATGAAGAAATTTTCTTTCGTTTGATCAAGAACATAGAAATATCGATGAAAATAAAGGTCTTGGCTCATGTCATGAGTCTTTCAGAAAGATATAACATTATGCATCCAATAATTCCAGACAAAAGAGCCGGAAGAAGAGTTCCAGGACGAAGGGCACAGAAGTGTTTTCAAGATTTTTGAACTTAAAGCAGTATGGATATTCTTGTTTTTTGTATCCGACTGCCTTTAAACACAGGCGTGGTTGGCAAAAAATGTCTGTCTCAGAACAGAAATGTCTCTGTCTCAGAAGAGTCTCTGTCTCTGTCTCGAGGTAAAAAGTTTACTAGCTAAGGTGGATCTTTTCGTGTCTAATTGCTCGATCGCACCATCTCTTCGTTAAACCATTCTCGCTCACTAACCTTACGAAGTGGACGTTGTTAGTGCGTGCTTTGCGGCGCTAAATAACAACCGATGGCCTCAAGTTTAGATATTATTACCGCCAACTCTTTAAATTGCTATCAATTAAGCGGACGTGATACCCGGGAACAACCCTATCTGAAGAAATTATTTTTCAAGATTTTTTTGAAAATTGTAAGCACTAATTTGAAACAGTTTCTAAGCGAATCCCTCGATAAGGAACCATTTTATAATTTAGAATAAAAAAAAATGCTGATTGACTTGGGACAATCAGGCTTTAAATTAATTTCAAAAACTTTTGATTGTGTTTTATTTTAATTTTATTAAATTGAGTGGTTAATTCTCTAGCCACATTTTTTATTTAGACGCTAAATTAATAACAAAAAATTAAAATGTGAGAGCGCTATGAGAGTTAGGCTAAATATGCTACACCATTAGCACGCTTATACCACCACTGCGGAAAGACAGTTTTACCGAGTTAGAATCTGTGCCTGACGCTTCATTAGCGCAAGATTTTTATTAGTCAAACCCTACAAAAGTGACCTCGCCTATTTTTTCGCTGGTTCGCCCATTTCAGATATTTTTCTCAGGTTTTATGTTGCCCTAATTATTTATTCTTATATCATAGCTAAAGTACGGGCCAAAGGAACGTTCCGATGGGGTAATAAACGGGGCTGTCAACAAAGATGTGGCTAACGTCGATATTGCTTATCGATGAATTACTATTGCTCGATGAAACAGTATTATACATCTGCATTTATTATAGTACCGATTGCTATATTTATTAATATTTTCGGTTTAACTATTATTTAAGAATTGGATTTATTAAATAATGACTTAATTATGTGATGTTAGTTATTAATTAAATGAGTACTTAATAGATAACTGATTATCATAGCTGATTGGCATATCATAGGTCATTATTATTTTTTAAGCAGTCATTAGTGAAATGTTATCGTGGCATTTTGTAATAATTTATTTATTTATTTTATTTGTTTAAGAATTAATTGCTTACTATAAAACATTGATTTGCCTATGAAAATAACAGGAACCGAATGGCAAAACCTTAACCTTTTGCTTATTTGATTCTGTCACCCAACTGGGACTATCCCGTTCTAGGGTGGGCAGGACTCCAATATTACAATCAATTTTGTACAAGTTTTAGTAAAAAGCTAATAACACTAAATTGCCCTAATATGTGGTCTTCAAATAAAAATGAATCCCACATATGTATATTATAAAATGCTGCACGGATAATACACCATTACTTGCCTATCAGTTGAGCAATGGAGACCATATTTTCTAACTTGGAGCTAATGAAGTTAAAGGGTGGTATTAACATGCAGACTCGGTGCCTTATACATAATATTTTGTCATTTTTTGGCGAACTGAAAAGTGACCCGATAAAAGTTTCGCTGCTCAATCTCAATAATATAATAATCTGATAGATAATCTGCGAAGGTTGTGACATGCACCCCTACAATCAGGTGGTAAAAGGGGCGGGGACGGCCTAATGATTTAGTGCCTCACCGGAACGTTCCTTTGGCCCGTACTATAGTATTTTAGGAGAAATTCTGTCTGTATAGTTATTAGTTGATATTTTTAATAATTTTACTTTTCAATGCATTATCAAAAACGAACTTTATCGTTTCTCAATCAATCGCTCGAGGGATGGTCTCAAACGAAGTTTACCCTACAGGAAAAGAACCAATAAGTGATGAGGATGAATGATGACGTAGCCAGGCGTGAAAGAGGTCTCAATAAGGCAACGGCGAATGCATCACTAGAGTGCAATGGTGATGCTAGGATAAGGAACGGTACCGCTGTTCAGTACTGAAATAATGATCTACCCTGCAAA
Organism: Micropterix aruncella; assembly: GCA_944548615.1. Taxonomy (NCBI): domain Eukaryota; kingdom Metazoa; phylum Arthropoda; class Insecta; order Lepidoptera; family Micropterigidae; genus Micropterix; species Micropterix aruncella. Next base: position 30,101,230 of record OX155959.1, on the reverse strand, counting down.
TACAACTCAACAAATATACAACAGTCAGTTTGATGCCTTAAACAAGGCGTTTATTATACAACAGCTTAGCAAACGCGGCGGCTATATAGAAAGAGAAAAAAACACTCCCGGAAACGCACTACAACCGAAGCCAAGCCATCACGGTAGATGGGACTGCCATACCCTCCAAAACAAAAAACCATCGATCAATGCACGCACTGGCGAGGGTCCAGAGCCCCCCACGGCGGTCCCGGATATCCTTTAATCCAGGAATGTAGACGACAGTCGTGGAATTGTAGCAACGTTACATTGGAATTGCAGCATTGTTACAACGACGCTGAACTAAACAACATCTGATTATCATATCAATCTACGTATCACGACTTTTATCCATGGCTAAAAGACCCGCGAAAATACTAAAATTATCGATTGTATCACCCTAAGACTTTCCCGACAATTAGCCAAAGACTGATTTAATATGCATATCAATTTTATAAATAAAATCTATGGGCGCCATCTCTCGGTCGACGCGGTTTGTTCCCTTTTTATCTATTGCCCCTTAACCGAGAAACAAACCGCGCCGCCCGAAGCGAAAATATTAGATTAAAAACTATGGCGGAATTTAAATAATGTAAGCGGAGCTTGTATATGAGATATTCCAACCAAAATTTTACAATGAGATTTCGGCCCTATGTACTAAATTTCGAGTCTCTAAGTAGGTACAATATTTCGAGACTGAAATATGATTAGTGCGCCGCCTGGTAGACGGATTTCAACCAGAATATTTTGAACTCTTGCCATGACCAAATGATGCCTGCATGACAAATTTCAGCTTAGTCGGATTAAGCGGTTGGGCACTATCATGGAAGAATACACACACACACACACACAAACAGACACACAGACAGACACACAACTTGGGTTGTCGACTACAACGGGCGAGCCCGTCACCTCAGGAAGTTTTAACGATTAGTCGTTCTATCTCCCTGGAGTGAACGTAGAAGACTTGGGACAAAAACAGTCCACCATCTAGCTACGTCACAAGCCCGTAAGAGGCCAACGCCTTAACCGCGAGATAGCCAGGAATGTTACCTGGCGGGCCGACACTCGCGCCCTTACTTCCAATTGTGACCAGATTACTCCGGTCTCTCGATTGGTTCCGAGTTCGAGGTCGCTTGCGCGGTCCTATCCCTTACGAAGTGGTGAAACGGTGTATACCGAATCTATCGCGGACCACAGCGTCCTTTGCCCGGATGTTCACCCAGGACAGACACACAGACAGACATACAGACAGACAGACAGACACACAGACAGACTTCAATCTGGAAATTGTCTTTATCGTCTCAGGGCCCCAAAGTGAATATTTCCTTCTTCATCTCGAAAAAAAATCGCGCGTTTATAAAAATTTGCTCGTCGACTGGTGGGCCTGGAACGCAAAATGTTTATAGTGGCGTACTAAAAATTCTAGTAGGAAAATATTATTTCCTACTGATAATAGGTGCGTAATATTTCTTTCCAGTTCGAATGGACATGCGTCCTGAAATTGCTGTTATAACCTCTGAATATGGCGACATTATATTCGGAAAGGCGGACTACGAGACTGCGCTTGATAGAGCAGGTAAGTGAATCAATTGAATGTTGGCTCTTAAAGTGACATGGTACCTGGGAACGATCATATCTGAAGAACTTAAGTTTAATGATTTTTTTGAAAAATATAAGCATTAATTAAAAGAAATTTCTATGCGAATCCCTCGATAAGGAACCAACTTACAATTTAAACTCAAAAAAGTTGCTCATTGCCTTGGACATTAGGCTTTAAACTGATTTCGGAAACTTTCAGGCGCGATTACTCCTAAAATGTAAGCGGTGAGTGTGTTTTATTTTAGTTTCATTATATTGACTGATTAATTCTCTAGCGTGGCTCTTAGCCAAATTTTTTATTTAGTCCCTAAATTAATAACAATTAATTAAAACGTGAGACCGCTCTGAGAGTTACGCGTAATACCACCACTGCGGAACGACAGTTATTCTGTGCTAGCGCTGCGATAGAATATTTAGTATGCGCCTAGTCGCCGGCGCGAGCGGACGTGGAATCGTTCTTGACGCTTTGTAAACGCTGGATTTTTATTGGTCAAACCATCCAATATTGACCCCGCCTATTTCTTCGCGTTTTCGCCCGTACGGATATTTTTCTGATGTCTCATGTCGCCTTAATCTGTATTTCGTATTTGCAGCTGACTTGCTTTGCCTGAAATTATAACCTCTCTACCTTTCTCTACCAGTTTCTTATAGTTTTACTATATTATGCAAAACGTACAGTAAATGTAGATTTCTGCAATTTCGCATCTGCAACCGTTGTTTTTTATTTCGGGAGGTCGAAACGTGATCGTATTTAAATCTTAACCCAGCGTCCTACCTTATTATACCGTACTAGTCCTAGGTAACTTTATATAATACACTCGGGAGCAATGGTTTCGGATCACCAACACAAACCGTAATATTTCGGAAACTAAGAAAGAATGTAAAAACCATGATATTTAATAACAGAAATATTTTTATATTTTTTGTGACAACAGAAACAAAAGCAAAAACAAATGCAGTGAATTCGTAGTTCGAATTTCAAAAAAATCCTTTTTTTCGTTTTTACTCTTTTTGATGACATTATTTACAGCAACTAATAAATCTCATTTCAGCAACCCACAGGTCGCATTATTGTTACTTCAGTAGTATTAAATAGTCTATAATATCCTTTTTTAATTGAATAAGCTATCTTTCTTAGTTTCCGAGATATTAATGTCTATGTATGTTGTTGACACGGATTTATTGCCTCCGAGCGTACATGTATGCAAATTCCTACTTGTCCGAAATCATGCCCTTTCTTCCCTTTCGATACCCTCTGTCCGACGGACTGCGGTCTTAACGAGATGTGAAGCAGTTCCGAAAAAATTATGAGGTGGTGTTCATTTTCTCCCGCCTCGCACGATCACCGCTTTAGACTCATTGCCACTCCGGATTTCCATTCAGGAACCAACTAATCAGGCATTGGGCTCATTTCAAGGATTGCGTCGTTCGCTTTGAGCTATGCAAATTCAATATAATTCAATGTAGATAGCAGCAGTGTTTGGCCTATTATCTGTTTACCAATGAAATAAATGATTACATTAGAAATTTACAAATTTATTTAATGCTTATTAGTTAAGTCGTATTAGCGGCTTCACCTCGGAATGAGATATATTATGCTGGATACAATTTGTGATAAATTGTATTCTCTACCATTTTCATATGAAACCTAGATTTTTGTGACCTTGAATAACTTGAATAACTTACGACGCAGACACGAAATGTTATGAGACTTTTGAGATAACTTTTAGAACGCCAAATTGAAGGTGTATACGAGTTTACAGCTTATTTTCTCTCATTCCGAGGTTGACCCCTTTTTTACTTTCCTGTCAAGGAAAGTATTGTGGACGCACTTCTGTGTGTCTGTGTGTATTCTCCGACGATAGCGTCGAAACGCTTCATCCGATTGAGATGAAATTTGGCATGCAGACATCATTTGGGCATGGCATAAGCTGAAAAGATTGTGGTCGAAATCCGTCCACCCTGGGTTGGCTCCCGATAAGGGAACTCCTCAACGGTCAACAACAGAGACCCAAAATTTTGTATACGCATTCAATTATGATAGCCCCTTTCATGTTCCACCATGACATGGCTGGTGAACCCTGGGTCGACTCCCGATGAAGGAACTCCTCAACGGTTAACAGCAGAGACCCAAAATTTTGTATACGAGAGTCGATTTCGTTTTCGATAGTTTTCGATTTCGATTTCGGTTTCAGTTTCGGTTTCGTTTTAGATTTCGATTTTTATTTCGATGTCATCATCATCATCGGGGGGGGGGGGGGGATTTATGAAATTAATGTTCAGATTAATTAAGTTCCTGGCTACTTGACCGGAAAGTTTTGGGGTGACAACCGGTTTTTTGCTTAAGTGCTGCACTATATACAAAAAATGTAGTTACAATGTCACTGAAGTAAAGCTATAGAATATTAAAGAGCAACAGCTTAAGCTCGCTACAGCTCAAGTAAGAAACGGCGCTAAATACGTCGAACGGAGCTTCTTAAACCTGTGTACATATATGTACAATTGTGTTCATATATGATCAATATAATATTGTTGGGATTCTATTTTTCTATTTTGACCAAACTCCAGGTTAAACGGTTTAACAGATTGACTTAAAATTTGAAACATAGACAATTGATTGAGGGGTCATATGATTAATAAAAGTAAAAAAAAACAATATATTTTTATAAAATCGAAGACTATCGCGGTTGTTTGACATTATAAAAAGGATAGAAACGAATTTACAGCGTGAAATTTGTAGGTAGCACCCGACGTTTCGGTGACGTTGCAGCCGCCGTTGTCCAAGGTAGACTGAAAGAGCTGTCAATCCGTTGTTTTGAGGGTAGGCCGCATACCGCTGTTACCCGCATACCGGCTTCGCCCGCATACCGGCTTCGGCCGGGCGCAAGAACGGAAGACAGGATACAGTGAGTGTTGTGTGCAAGACGGATTTTCGAAATTCGAGCGCTCCGAGTCCGCCCCCCCCACCACCGTTATAACCTACGCAGTGGCGGCAGCGGTATGCGGCTTACCCGCGAAACAAGGGATTGACAGCTCTTTCAGTCTACCCTGGACAACGGCGGCTGTAACGTCACCGAAACGTCGGGTGCTACAAATTTCAAGCGGTAAATTCATTTTTATCCTATGTATAAAATATTTTTAGTTCAAAAAAAGTAAAAACGACCAACCAAAACAATTATATTGGTACATGACTTACGGTCACGGGCTAAACCTAAACCAAAAATATTTGTATTATTCGAAAAAAAAGAGAAAATAGAATAGGAAAGCAAATAAATAGTCCAATATTGTATCTTACATAAATATCTATAACTATAACTTGTTTAAGCGATGCGATATATTACCTATACATGAAAAAATTACATTCTTACTAGCAATGGAGCATTTTAGAAATTCAGAATTTAAAATACCAATACAGTACAATAGCAATGTTAGAGAAAAAGTCCGTAAAAGATTTTAAGAACCAAGAGTGAACAACTACTATGGTAAAAGGACGTTAAAGTACCTCATTCCAAGAATCTTTAATACTATTGTATCTGAGGAAGACTGTGTAAGCGTGAGCAAACATATGTTTAAAAATAGATTAAAAAGCTACCTGTTGGACGTTTATAGTGACATTAGTGGTCATAATTAAATTTGTTATACGTTTCTATCATTTAAGCTTGTAGCAATACTGGCCTAATTTAAGCCTGTAATAAGACCAGTAGTAATACTGCTGTGCATTGTTTTTTATATTATTAAGTGTAAGAGTTTGTCTCGCCAACAAACTGTATACCAGTTTGGCAAGATTGTAATATTTTAAAAAATGTAATAAAATAAAATAAAAAATAAATAAATAAAAATCTCTTTAAATAAAAATTTAATAAAATAAAATAAAAAAATCTTAATATTATATCTTACGATTACTTGTTAGTCTGTTTAGTAGGTCGCAAAGATTTTTGGTTAATTAAGTGATGTCATTTTTAGGATATGGATCTTACAGTTACAAAATTCTGATATCCTGCTGTCTCTGCACTCTTCACTGTGGAATCGAAAATTGCCTGTCTGCATATATTTTACCGCAGGCGCGTTGCGATTTTAATATGACAACTTACCAGATGGGGATCGTCAATGTTGGATTTATGTCAGGTACGTATAGTGAAATCATAGGCTATCGGCGTTTTTTTAATATTATAAATAGTCGGGGAGCCAGCGACCAAAAAGTGAAAGAGTTTTGGAAAACTGATACTTTAAGATCAGATGTTGGCCATAGAATGCCATGGTACATACGAGTACAGTCAGCAGGCCGAATTCCGGGAAAACTGGCGCTGGCATACTAGAAAGTTGTAATTTCAATCAGTAGGTACTTCCAAAGTGTTTTGGAAAAGCTAAACATTCAACAGTAGACATTGGATAAAATAACTTAAAACATAAGGTCAGACTTATGTTTCTAAAAAAGTTTCTTTTAGAAAATATTTTTTACACCTTTGAAGAATACGTACAATTCACCAAGAACGGCTAACGAAAGTATTGTGTAAAATCGAAAATTAAATATGTATAAATAACTATTTATAAGTTTTGAAGACGATAAACTAAACTTGAAACTTGAAACATAGGGTACAATGTAACGATTTTAAATGAAATGATTATAAATTGTAATTAATTTTCTAAATTTTATATTTTTTAAATTTTATTTGTTTTAAGTGAATGCTACTAAATATTATTATTATTGTGATTTGATATTTTTAAATGATATTTTAATTTAAATTTTAATCGTTTAAATTACACTAATTTTATTTCTTATTCTTTTAATTTAAGTTATTTCTCATGCTTTCAATTATTATTACCTGTTATTTTAGTATGTTCCTACAATCTGTAAAGATTTTTGAAAATAAACAACTTGAACTTGAACTTGACTGAATCATAATCGAACGCGTGGTGTCAGCATCTCCATACATTTCACACATGTCTCTCTATCGAATTCGAAATTATGTCTTTTTTCGCTACGAAGAAGACGTTTTATTTTCAGGTGGAATTGTAAGCGCTTTAGTCTGGGGAATACTGACGGATATTACAGGAAGAAGAATGACGCTTTTGATAAATGTCTTCCTCGACGTGGTCGTCGCGTTCGCCGTGGTCTTCTCCAACTCTTTCTTGACTCTTCTGATTCTGAGAACACTGAACGGATTCTTCACTGGGGCTCCTAGTATCATAGCATTCGCTTACCTCGGTGATCTCGTGGGATTCAGGAAGAGGCGTATCTTTCTGTGTTTGGCAGGGCTGTGTTTGACGCTGTCATATCTTCTTCTACCAGGTGAGTAATATTGTCGAAACTAAAATAATTAAATTGTTTTATATTGAAACTTTCCCTTCTATGTTTCGCAGGTAAACATTTATCAGGGTTGTTAATATAACTATAAGTATATTTAAGTATATGTAACTATACGGATTTCTCTAAAGTATTGTAAAGAGTTAACAATGTCATATTAATTTGTAATACGCAGTGGATGGTTTTAATAATAGATTGACCTAATAGATGGTTAATAATCTACGGCAAACCAGTTACTTAGCACAGTTCTCCTCCGGAGTACCACAGGGTTCTCACGTAGGGTTACCCTTGTATATCAATAAGTAATCAATATCAATATCAAGACCTTATATCAATAAGTAACTGTAATAAAAGTATACAAACTACGAATATGAAACGTAAATATCACTAAGTGTCTGTTAAATATCAGGTTGTGATTTTTTGGATGATTTTGAAAGAAAAACATATACCTATACATATCAACAAAATGAAATTATGTAGGCAACATTCGACCTTTCACAATATACATTAAAATATCATTATTAATGGAGATGGGGAGGACCTTTTTGTTTAATAAATCTTGTCATGTTTTCAAAGACAGCGGTGTTTTTTTGATGCCGTGGACAGAATTGATCCACGTTTTTACATTTCAAATTCTTTAAAAATGCACATCGAATTAATAAAGACTAAAATAAATAAAATAATCGTTGCTTCAAATTTTAAATTGTAATGGAAACGAGAAAGGATCGGAAAAAAAACCTTTTAACCCTTTGAGGACCATAAGCTTTGCGGTAGAATATGGAAATTCTTGGAGATGTAAATAAAATGTATGTCAAGTTTTTGAAAATTGGTTCAATAGATTTTGTATAAATTGATTGGGATATATGTGTCCCTGTGATCCAAAAAGGCGCAAAGTTAAAACTTTTTCCAAAATTTTATAATATTATTTTACTCCGAAGTCACACCCACTATAGAACGTACTAAAAGAATACAATATAAAAGAAAACAGTACCTAGCAATAAATATTTAATTAATTAATTTAAAATGATCAGAGTTCCTCGGAAATATGCGATAGGTATTAAAAAAATACGATATATATTAAAACAATAATATTTTTTTGATAATATTATGATTCTGATGTCTTAATAATAGAGAAAAAATATAATTGATAAATTATTTGTATTCAATAATTTATAAAATGATTTTTAAAATTATGGGATACATATGTCCCATGGACCACGTTAAGGACCATGGGACTCCCATGGTCTTGAACGGTTAAAAAATAATTAGTGCCATTTACCTTTTTAATTTGACAAACCCTCATCGCTCGTTACCGTACATATGCAGTGCTCTTTTATCAGGGCATAGGGCCTCATAGCATGGGTACAAATATAAATTAATTATATGAATGCCGTTCTTGTAAAACACCAATTATCGTAGTATACTTTTGACTCGATACGTTTACGTAAAACAGAGTTTTGCATGCCAAAGGAAAACGCAGTTTCTCTATATTAAAGACTATTCAACTTTTCTAGCTCTCGCCTGGCTGATGATACCTTCAGGATCAATTGGACGCTTCAGTGCCTGGAGAGTTTTTCAAGGCCTGCTTATCATACCTGGATTTTTAGCTACAATAACTTTGTTTTATGTACCTGAGAGTCCGCGTCTACTATTGTCACTTGGGCAACCGGAAGGAGCTCTAAACATTTTGAGAAAGTTATATTCAAAGAATTCTGGAAAATTAGACACACAATATGAGGTGAGTTCAACTACTTTGAATAGCTGATTTATTCCTTTTAATATACGATAATTCTAACCAATATGGCCTACCTAACCAAATTTAATCAAATGAAGTCGTTGTCTTCAAAACTTAGTTGTTTAGAGACAACACACAATACTTTGGATAACCGCTTGTAGTAGTAGTGTAGTAGTAAACGGAGTGGGCGGCTTGTTTCCAGCCCTTGATGTCACCTAGATCTATGAGATCTTTTGTAACTACCCACTATGTGGTTAGGTCAGTGGTCAGCTAGTAGCCCAGTCCTTCTTACCAGTACAAGTAGATCACTGACCTTCAAGTTTGGCAGATCGCTGGGGTCGAGAAAGGCTCGTCCCAGTAAACTGTGTCTTTTTGCGGCGAGGCTTGGGCAGCGACCAACGATGCTGTCTTCGGCTTCTTCGCCACATATTTGGCAGTCCTTTCTCTCGGTCAAGCAAAGGTTGAATAGATGTGCTCTAAGGGTCGTGTATCCGGTGAGGACACCGATAGTGGTTCTAAGGTTCTTCTTGCTCATATCAAGTAGGGCCTTGGTTTTATTTTGTAGTGGCTGCTCCATCATAGCTTTTGCCTGGCGTCATCCCTGGTTCTATTTCCAGGAAGTCCGATAGGATGGATAAACGCTTAAGAGGGCTCCGAGCCTATGCCGCTACACAAATGTAGGTAATTTACGCTTGCCGGCGCGGCGGCGGCCACGCAGGTGTGACTAAATCGCATACATTGATAACGCTGAACAGACGGTCACCCGCCAAAGCGATGTAATCCGCATTTTATAATTTTATTGCTCATAGCAAATTGCAAATAACAAAAACTGCAAATTGTGATAAAAGCAAATACTTTTGCACACGTATTTATTAGACCAAAATGGTCGATTTGACCCGCCGTTCCGACATATTTGGCCCAGCGGACTCAAGATAGCGGCCGTTTTTCAAGATGGTCGCTAATAAACCAAAATGATTTTTCTCATGCTGATTTTAATGACCCATGGGCCTTTTCGGCTATTTTGGGGTCGTATATTTCAAATATGGCAATAAAAATAACTTTAGTTAATTTTGAACAGGATTATAAACATTTTTAGCGAGTATTTACTTTCACGTTACCATTATGTTATACGGATAATGCTTAAAACAATTATAACATTGTTATTCTCATCAGTACGAGGATAAAATGTATGTCGAGAAGGATAAAAAAACAGTAATTATTATAGGTATAAATAGCTACACCAAAACTTTAAATATTTCAAAAAGCAGTTACCTTTATAAATAAACTACTTCCGATGGAAAGAAGGTACAGATAGATTTCGCGGCTTAATGTGATGAATGCCACTTTTAAACAGTCTCGAAGAGGAGTTTTGTGGATTTCACTCTGTGCTCCCCGGGATTCGCCCGTTGGATGAACAATTGGAAAGTTCACGAGCACTTTTCTTCTTCGGACCGCAGACTGGTGACATTTGGCATCGGCCGTCGCGTTCCCCCCACGCCACAATCCGAGTGGCGATACCGAACCGGCGACATTAACTGGGACCGGTTTGGTGAAGTCCTCTGCGAGAATCTTGAGGCCTTTCCATCGCCTTCTTGTAGTACCGCAGAGGACTTGTGTGTCGCACTTAATGCGGCCATCGAGTCTTCCTGTGATGCCGTAGTAGGGCGGAAGAAACCCCGCGGTGGTTTCGCGGCCCCGTGGTGGTCTTCCGAACTCTGCGATAATTTTAAATTTAATATTTTAAATAATGTAACGTAGCGATTGAAAATTAATGTGATTGAAAATTGTTATTTTTGTGATGTGACGCAATGATGAGATGAAAATTTTCTGCTGATCGATCAAGGTGAACAATGTATGAGATGAAGTTAAAATAAAGAAAAATAAAAAAACTCAAGTTTCATTTTTTTTAAACTCTCTCTATACTATTGAATATCTATGATATTGAACATTTTCAAAGCCTATTTGATTTTAAAATGTTTTTCAAAGGATTTTATTTTTCTATGGTTTTAAAATATTTCTAAGTATTCTGTAGTTTTGAATATTTTCAAAGACTATTTGACTTTAAAATGATTTTCAAATTATTTTATTTTTCTATGGTTTCAAAATATTTCAAAGTATTCTATAGTTTTGAATATTTTCAAAAACTATTAGATTTTAAAATGATTTTCATTTTTTTAAAATTTTCTATGGTTTCAAAATATTTCTAAGTATTTTATAGTTTTGAATATTTTCAAAGACTATTTGATTTTAAAATGATTTTTAAATTATTTAATTTTTCTATAATTTCAAAATATTTATAAGTATTCTATAGTTTTGAATATTTTCAAAGACTATTTGATTTTAAAATTCCCGTGCTTTTTCTGGTTTAAATGACGTGTCGCAACCTTAAATCAGTGCATATCCTATCAATGCTCTTTGTAAGCTAAATATCTTACAGCCAACCACTTATTTTCAACTTACGAAAATGTTACATCTGCATGCCGAAATGTCCTTCGTTGCTCACTCCTGATGGCGAAACTGCTTTTCAAAATCAATATTCAAAATCAATATTCTACCTGTACATGGTTTATGCGTCTTTCAGTATTTTTTTATTGAATTTCAGGTTTTTCACGCAAATTAACTAAACTATTCGAGATTACAAGTTTCGAATAGTGGTCCCTTCAGAAAATATTTTCAATTGTTTTACGCTTATTGGAGTCGATCTATTTTTTATATAATGAGCATCGTATCGATCGAATCTTGGGGTTTAAAACTATCTCATTTTCTTATATCTCGGACTGAAAACAACATCGCTTTCTCATGTCTTCAGACTGAAATTTCACGCTGATTCTATGGCGTTTCTCAAAAAACGAAATATGTTTTCTTACGCTTCCCCATTAACTAAAATACATGTAGAGTATTATAATAAGTTATAACAAAGATGGCATAAACATCCATTAATAAAAAACAAATATAAAAAATAAAATACTTACTGCTGTTTGCTTTCTCGTGACGATGCGTGACGACGCGGCACTGCGGTGTAGAAGAATAAAATATTACGTGAGCGGGAACTGATAAGAGCTAACCGAAAAAGACGTGCTCCCGCTTCGAATAGCAGCAGGGAAGTGAATCTATTTCATAGCGCGCCTGTGTATTTATTAACGCGGCCGGCCCATACAAAAAATGTATGGAGAATCTGATACCTGATTTTCTGGGATTTATTGTATAAAATCCTATTACAATCATTGAAATTAAAATAGCTTATAGTGAAGATATGTCATTTAACTTTCTTTTATAATAATTTGTAATTCAAATTAGTTATTATTTTCCCAGTGAGGACTAAAACCCCGCGCCCATTTTTGTATATTTTCTCGTGTGTTTTTATAAAAAACTACACAAACTATTGCCAAATTTATTAGCTCACCTTATAAATGACTTATTGATAAAAACAAGTGTTTTTGGTCACTGCTTTTATTAGCGTAGTTTTAGCGGAATAACTAAAACGCTAGACCCTAATTTGAGAAATTTCGTGCAGCACCCTCTTAAGATAAAAATAATTTCAAAAATCGATATTGAAAGTTTTTTAAGAGTCTCACCACATGATTTATAATGATTGTATAGATACCTAATGTTTGTGTATTTTTTAAGTAGAGTAAATGCAAATTATTTCCACTCTAAGTTAATAAACCTGATAGACCATCTAATTGAAAAAATCAAAAGATGCTATTCACTGTGAATATACCCTATGAATACATTATACATGAATATCACTATAGTCTACATTGTGAATAACGCTTTTAGAATTGCCAGTAATAATGTATTTAATTTCAATCATAATTTCCATAGATTTACGAAATAATAATTACGTTAATTATCTTTAAATAGGTGAAACAATTGCTGAAATACGATCTTTTTGATATTCAAGTTCAAAGTCAAGAAATCAATGGAAATAAGAAATCTGCTTTATATCTATTGAAATTGAAGCTCTTTGCTGCGGCAAAGCAAATGAATTTACTGTTTCACGGAGAACTTCTGCCGAATACGCTTCTTGGAATGTTTGTGAATTTTGCAAACATGTTCGGGTAAGTTCTTTTGGTTTTTATTTAGTGCTCAGCATAATCAATTAAATTTATGTCCGGTAGCCTCTTTGCCTTATCTCTTTTGCATTCCAGTCTAGTAAGGAATGAGCAATATTTCAATAAATATTACTAAAAGAAATTATAATTTTACCCCTTCTAGAAAATAAATATAAAGTTGTCACATATGCAAGTTGTCACAATACATTTGAAAACCTCTAAGTTTTCGAAATCTAGAGCTCTACTCAGTCTCGATTAGAAAAGATAGAGGAATGTTAAATAATAAAAAGAATATTATTCAAATGCTTAGATTGCCGTATCAGAAGCATTAGAAGATTGAAAGAAGTTATAGATATTTGACCAATGTGAAAAACTCTCAAGTCCTTGACTACATTGAGAAAAATACAACAATGTATTACACGGAAATACGCATGTTTCAACAAGAATTACGAATATTACGCGTACTGTTGTGGTTCATACGTATGAATTAAAATGACACGTAACGGTGTTGGCGTGACGGTAGTTACTTAGACTGACTTTTACATCTTCCGGATAAAAATTAAAAATGAAAGAAATATTATGATAAGTTATGAAATTATTTATTTAAAAAGGGCATTTTTGTGAGAAAAAAAGTTGTTCATGAAGTAATCATACGTAATCGTTGACAATAATCCTCTTTAGTGTGGACAATTTTGAAAAATGGATAGTAGCATAGTGGTACAATGCAGACTGTCTCCTGCGTCCTCGTTTGGCAGCTTGTTTCTTTCCAATGTCTGCGCAATCTTTGCAGACTCTCGACACCTTCGTTTTTTTTTTGGTTTACGCTATGAATACATGCTATTTTTTGTTCACGCTATGAATTCATGCTAATGAATCGCATGTGTATGTATAGACAAAAGACTAAGCTACAACTGGTACGATGCGAATAACGAACCGAGTACGTGATTTTTAAACAAACTGTATGAAAGTCGATCACGTCCTCAGTACGTGATTCGCGAGTTAAAGAATATTTTGTATCACTGAGTACGTGATCCGCATTTAATGTGTTAATATTTTATTTTTCAGTGGTTTTGGATTGGGCTTATGGATCCCAGAATTATTAACCCGCCTAAGACATCATATTGATCTTAATCCAGACATGAGGCTCACCGTGTGCGAATCGCAAAATTGGAATTACGACAAAATACAGAAAAAGAATACCTCAAACGTGTCCGAGAACGGGTTCAATAGTCATTTTGCTAACCTCACGATTATGAATATTGGTGGATCAGTTTTAACGAGCGGTGAGATGAATGCAAAGGTATGTATTATTTTTGAGTATTTTCTTATTTTCTATTTATTTTCAGTTTTCTTTTAAGCTATTGCATAGCTTTTATCGCGGGCCTAGGCCAGCGCGGCGACCGAATGAAGAAATTTCTTAACGAAAATTAATGATTTTAAACTGATAATTTCGTCTAAACGTGTACTGCTTACGATTGGAAAAAAATATATGTTAAACAAGAACATTTTCCTAATATTCTTAGCTTTGAATATTTTAGATTTTGTTTATATTACATAGTGTAATTAATTTGTGAAATTAGGTCTAACCGAACACAAAAACGACTACTACCCAAATACTATCTGGCGTATTATTATGAAACCTGCACCATTTTAAAGATAATTTAATTATCTATCTTTTTATCTACGATGTTTTTTTGAATAATCCGTTTTTTTTTTGCTTTATCGAATAAAAATTCGTGCGCGGCGCTCTATCGGAAGACGTTTAAATTATTCCGAATCATTTGCTTTCGCAGCCGCAAATGATTCGGAATAATTTCAACGTTTTCCGGTAGAGCGCAGTTATCTGATATCAGAAAAAATAAAATAAATAAATAATTATAATTGCATAAGTTGTTAAAAATGCTATGCAACAGCTTTACCGCGGCAGTCCCCGAGTGCCACACGTATTTTTTATTTATATTTATATTTAGGACATAATCGCTGACTTTGATCAATTTATTAGTCAGTTCCTGGAGTTCTGTAGCAATGTTTTTCGAATATGTATTTAAAAAGAATCGGCGAGGTTTATGTATTCCTATCCTACACGGAGAAAAATATAACGATGTAATACACGGAAATACGCATAATTCAACAAGGATTACGTATATAACTCGGACTGTGGTCCATACCTATGAATTAACATGACGCGTAACGCGTTTTTGTATGCCACGCTTATAAGTAATGATAGCCCCATGTCACCCAACTAAGTAAAAACTTGTTCAGGGCAAGTAATATAAACATATAGGTATCATAAGAACATTGCATAAAAAGGAAAATTGTAAAATTTATAATAATTTAAAATAGTCAGAGTAGAAAAAATACATAGTAAATATTGGGCTCGATTGCATTTCTTCGTGAACTAAAATAGAAACTTAGTGCAACCGAACGAGGCAGAGCAATAAGGACGTAATATGAAACTATTATTTAAATTCCACGGTGTATTATTATTTTAAAAGGATATCCCTTTATCAATTTATAAGTCAGTAAGTTAATTAATCCTCTAAAAGAGTTAAACATCGGACGTTTATTGGAAAACTTGTAAGCTCTAATAGGTTTCCTTTAATTTAAAACTTCTTCGAGTTATTAGGTTTAAGATTAAATGGGCTACGATTAAATGGACGACAGATGATTCAAATTGATAAAAAAGTGACACCTCTAAAAGCATTAAAAAAAACACATACTTTTACTAAGTAAATGTCATTTTAAATGTTTTTAATATTAGCCATTCTTGGAGCAAGAAAGCTATACAGTTTATGACTTAACCCCTCAAATGTGAGGCGTCCCTTAAGGGATGCCTTGGCAAAATGTATACAAAATGTATATAAATTTATATAAATGTAAATATAAATGTAAATGTGCGCCGCGTTATAGTAATACGCTCTATAGTAATGCTATAGCTCTATAGTAAACCCCGCTCTATGTAAATGTAAATGTAAATGTAAATATAAATTTATATACATTTTGCCGTAGGCAACCCGAGCTAATCGCCATTCATTTGAGGGGTTAAGAAGATTATCTATACAGAGTGTATAGCTTAAATTGCTATAATCATCAGACATTATCTTTAATGGTGCCTCGTATGGTTTGATGAATCGCTCGGTTTCGATATTTGAAATTAAAAATTCGGTAGACCACTGAATGTATTTTTTTTGTAGGTATATGAGGATACCATCTTAGTGGGCCTGACATGTTTCCTGTTTAACGCAGCCTGCACCATCCTATCTCCAAAGATGAATGTTCGCGCGGTGCCTCTGCTGACGGCCATTTTATCAGCCTTGTCCGCCATGCTGCTTTTTTGGGCCAATCGGGAAGGTACATTCTTGGCGGCATCCTGCATATTCCTTGGTGCTTCAATTACAGGAAATAATGTTATAGTTCACATGATAATGTACCTTTTTCCAAAAAATGTGAGGTAAGTGGATACTACAGTGCCGGATTTATACTTTTCTTACGTATTGGTCTATAGTATTTGGTCTACCTTCTTCGAAGTTAAAGCACCCCAGATAAGGCAGGATAGGGACTCACGGAAGAAAAAGAATATCGGAAGAAGAAGAATGTTTTCTTCCGAAACTTTAGACATCCTGAGTACTTCGTTATCATCTTTAAAGAAAAAGCACTGTTATGAGGCGGGATAGGAATTCATGGAAGGAGAAGAATATCGGGAAAAAGAATATTTTCGCTATAAACTTTATACATCCTAAGTACTTGGGTATCGTTTTAAACACTTTAGATAAGGCGGGAGAGGAACTCACGAAAGAAGAAGAATATCGGAAGAAGAAGAATATTTTAGTCCAAAACTATGCATCCTGAGTACCTACTTGGTCTATCGTCGTCAAATTTAAAGCACTTTAGATAAGTCGAGATAGGAACTCACGGAAGAAGAAGAACATCGGAAGAAGAAGAACATTTCCTTCCGAAACGAAATAGGAATTCCGCAATACCTGCGAAAAAATACCCAAATGTACCTACCATTCGATGGTAGCATGTTTTTGTAGTATTTCCTTGGTATTAAAGTGGTATTTTTCCAACAATGATGAATTTTCCTTAATAAGGCGGTATTTGAAAAAATGCGTCGCTCGTATACGAGATATTCTAACTAAAATTTCGCAACGTGATTTCGGTCCGACAAAGCATCTGTGTACCAAATCTTTAAGTTCAATATTTCGAGATTTAAGTATGTATGACTATCGCGCCCCCTGGAGGACCAATTTCAACCACAATCTTTCCAACTTCTGCTATGACCAAATGATGCCTGCATGCCAAATTTCAGCTCAATCGGATGAACCGTTTTGGTGCTATCGTGGAGGAATACACAAAGAGAGAGAGAGAGAGAGAGAGAGAGAGAGAGAGAGAGAGAGAGAGAGAGAGAGAGAGAGAGAGAGAGAGAGAGAGAGAGAGAGAGAGAGAGAGAGAGAGAGAGAGAGAGAGAGAGAGAGAGAGAGAGAGAGAGAGAGAGAGAGAGAGAGGGAGAGAGAGACTAGACACACAGACACACAGAAGTGTGTCCACAATACTTTCCTTGCCAGGAAAGAAAACAATAAAATGATAAAATGAACATATATTTCTTTTGTTAATAACGAAAGTTTAATAAATTATTAAAATTAAATAAAGACGCAGAGGAAAGGAAGAAATCAATAGACAGAAAATAAAAGATAATGAGGTGCCTGAGAAGGGTTGGTTATGTTATCGTTATAGGTTTTAGTGCTCCTTGAGCCTGATCTTGAACATAGTGATGTTGGAGGCTGTTTTGATTTTATTCGGTCAATGATTTCAGAGTCGTGCAGATTTCACGGAAAATGAGTAAGCGAAAATTCGCTGCTATGACAAGGGATTGATGATAGTTTATTGCGGGGATAAATATATGTTATTTGTTAGATGGACGATTATGAAGAAAATAATATGAAAATCCGCTTACATAGTGACGAAGGAGTCCCTTGTTTGGATTTAGGATTTCTTTACGTTTAAACCAGATCGGTTGGATGTATCTGACTAGCAAAGAAAATATATATAGGTTTACAGGAGCGTTTCTAAATTGTAAACCTAGAAACAGGGTGAGCGTTTCTAGGTTTACAATCTAGAAACGCTCACCCTACATCTAACTATATCTAAAATTAAGAAAGTATCCTTCCTGAAACATAAAATCACTCGATATCTTAAGCGAAATAACAATGAAAAGTCAATTATTAGTATAATATTCAGCTCAAACTAAATATGTTAAAAAAATGTGTTTAAAAAAAATTATACTTTTAGAAGATGATATAAGGAAGTTGAGGCCAATATCTACACCAAAAAATATGAACCAGAATCCACTTATGCCCATATTTTAATAAAAGGGAGTTCTTAGCTGATTCCCATGCATTATAAAGTTTAAATTAATCTAAATGGAGTATTGGTAATGAAATAGAAGCAAATATATACAAAAAAATACCATTTCATAGTTTTTCGTATATGTTCTTTAAATATATTGTTAGAGGGATGATTAAATATTTAAATATTTAATAATGACTAAATAATAATACATTATCAATAATATTATTAATAATATTAAAATATTTAGATAACATTTAACACATTAGCATGGGCATAGTCATTTTTACGCTTTAGCATGGGTATTCGCCCTTTACATACATTACTTACATTTATTTACATTGATGCTATTTATTTCATCGCAGTATTTCTCACTCTAATTTATAGTCCGATGGCGTTATCGATGTGCACATTAGCAGGGAGGCTTGGAGCAATTCTATGCAACCTAAACATGGGAATTCTACTGGATTTTGCATGTGCCATTCCTGTTATAGCAGTCGTAGTTATATCTGCTGGTAAGTTACTGTTATTTTAATTTTAACCCAATATTAATATACTATTCATGTTTCTTATATAAATGGCTAGCAAGTCACAAAAACATACAGCAAACTAATACGCTATATAATCAATGTCATTATTATACTATTGTTTCTTTAAACCATATTATAGGTGGAATACTAAAATGCCTAAACAATCCACATTATATTTTCATGAATATCATACCATTTTAATGTGGAAAGGTAACAAAACCATAGAGAAAGAAAACGAATAGCTATAATGTTTTTATGGTCTCCGATTCATAATACTTTCATCTGTTAATACATGTTGCAAGATTTTCATTACATAAAAGACAATGGGCATTTTATGCCCATTTTTCCAATAGCTCTAAATCATACACCAATCGAAAAATCTCTTTATATAGATCATTTTTTACTAGAGTGATTGATCTTAATTATGAGCCATTTCTAAATTGTATCCTATTAAATATGTTTAATTACCTGATATCCCCCAGGTATTGTATTTTTAATAAATGTTTAAACGAAACCCTTCGCAAAAAACGATATAGTATATACGCTATGTGAGTATAAACTGTATATTCCTAAGAATGCTCAAGTTTGTCGACAGTATATGCAGGAGAAATATTGACATATGTTGCTTGACCTCTGTAATGTGCCTCATGATTTCATTGCTGCTCTATTTACGGACGTATGTAATATACTTAGGTGAGCTGTCCAACATGGTGTGCCAAGTGATCGTACATCATAAGAAACAATCTTTTATGGATCCTCCCTGCAAATAATACATTTTAAATAAATAATTGGTATTGGGGTTTTCGTGTAATTAGCCATATTTAGGAAGAGTGTAATTAGCCATATTTCAGAAGTTCAAAACTCAGAAACGGCTCATAATTGAGGTAAGTTGTAGTACTCATAAATATTCTAGATAAACAGATCTTTCCAGTGATAAATACGTTATTGTTATTAGAGAGGTGGGCCCAGCGCCCATACATTTCGCCCATTGTCCTCTAGCTAGAGGAATGCAGAGATGCAGATTTAGAGGAATATTTTGACTGAATATTTGCAACGCCGAGGTAAACTAAAAATATCTTTTTTTTTCAGTTGGTGCATTTTGTATCGCTTTCATGAAAAACTGCGACAAACAACGGACCACAATTGCACCAAATAATAACTTCGATGTACGGAAGAATATACCAGTCATTGCTGCTGCAACTCAAGACAGGCCAAAAGTCGACTTTGCCCAAGCCGATAATCCATTTGCGATATCATATTTTTAGGCAGATTTTATATATATATGAAAAAAAATATATTTTACATTTTTTCTCGTAACTAAACGAGACAAATAGTCGCTTGTTGCATAATTAACTAATATCAATATACATAACCCGCGGTCGTTATTTTAATCATTCATATATTTGTTATCTGAAATTGTAATATGAAATTGAAAGTGTTAAGAGAGCACCTTACAGTTAGTTTAAACAAGGACTTCTTTTAATTATATTTAAGCAAGTTCCGGGAAGGCATACAAATAAGAAGAACTCCGAACTTTAGTATAATAGAATCGAAGGACTCAAACTCTCTACTACGTACAGTGGCGGCGCTAGACCACACTTGGACGTCGGCGAAATTAGGTTCGCGAGGCCTTTTTTATTCCCCAGTCAAAAAGAAAACGTTAGATTACATAAACCGAATTATAGTGAAACTAATGTATGTGTAAACGAGTTTTATTGCTAATCAAATGATGTTAAAAATTACACAAATAGAAATTAAAATAGACGAACGTTTCGGCTTTTGGCCTCACTGAACTTTTTCAGGATTATGTCATAGCTAATACTAGCCGCTACATCAGCTTCAATTGATAGAATTGATAACGCAGATAGACTCTCTTGGGTCATCGTGCTTCTCAAGTAGGTCTTAATCAATTTTAACTTTGAGAATCTTCTCTCATCGGAAGCTGTACTGACGGGAACTGTGAGCATGATTCTAATTGCTATGTATAAACATTTGGATAAATTTCTTCCAAATTATTTTCTAAAATGTACTGAATGAGTTGTTTCGTCGTTGACAGAGTCAAGTGAATTCGCTTTTAAAAGCTGCAGCTCCTCAATAAACAGAAACTTTGTGGATGGGAGTCTAGTTCTATTCACAGAATGAATGATTGTTTACGTTACGCTCACAGAAGAATGAAATACAAATAATTATACGACACGGGGATTCCCCGTCCCGAGACTCGCGCGAACTTTAATAGTGTTGCCAGAGGACTCTGGATAATACCCCTAAAGTACTACTTACTCACTTCACTCACGCAAGTGTATGAAAATAAATAAGAATAAATAAATCAATTTTAAATAATTTGTAAAACTTTTGCGAGGTCCCCTCAGGTGCGAGGCCGTCGGCGATCGCCGACGTCGCCGACGCCCAGCGCCGCCACTGACTACGTGGAACCCTCTTCTTGAAATATGTTCAACGCCGTCGCAGAGCGCAAACGATGGACTCGATTGCGTTTCTCTTGAACTAAAATCGGAAATTATATCGTGTGAACGAGACAGAGCAGTATATACGTCATAACGGAATGTGAAATGAATGGTTGTCACTTTTACGGATTAAAACTACCCACTGAAGATAAAACAGCTAAATCCAACACAGCACGAAAAGGCGTCTATAAGTTCTACAGGTAGTTTTGGTGCGGGAAAATCGATGACAGTTCATTTCATATTCCGTTCTAACGTCTCTTCGGTTCTTCTCTGTCTCGTTCGGTTGAACTAAGTTCCTACTTTAGTTCACGAAGAAACGCAATCAGGCCCAGTGAGTGTTGTGTGCACGGTGGAATTTTAATTGCTACAATCTGCGCACTAAAAGTAGCGTATGCCGCCTACCAGTAGGGCAACAGCGGTCAAATTTAACCACTTTAGTCTACTCTGAACAACGAAGGTTATATCATCGCCGAAACGTCGGATGCGTCACACTTCTGGCGGTAAAATCTGATTATGTTTTATTTATAATGTCTAACAATCGCGATAGTTTTTGATTTCATTACAGATAATCTTTGTTGCTTATATTATTATAACATATAAAGTCAGGTTTTTTTCTGTTTTTTTTTTAGGCTCGGTAGTTTCTATAACAGTTATAGGCAGCCAAATATCTCAAAGGAGAGCTACTTCAGGACATTGCCAGTTCCACGAGATCGAGAAGGTCGGAAGAGTATACCTCCATAATTAATGTTAATGTTGATTTCCAGCGCACCCTTTTAGCTGCAGATAAAATTATTAATTTTATAAAATTTGGTGGAAAACATGAGAATCAATGGCGCAAGGGACCTAGGATCCGAATTATATCAGAGCCTCGAAAACTAACGAGTTTTTACTAATTTTACCAATTGATCCTTCCAGTGCCTCGAGAAATGGTAGGAAGTATTTTTATTGTATCATCTAGCTAGGCTTGGGGAGTGAGGGGGAGGGGAATTGCTAAAAGCGATTCACTGAAAAATCGATCCCTAACCTAAAATAATTTGAAAACGATTAGATTTTTTTACCGTATATTGCAGTAACGTTTATTCAATTAAAAAGTGAATCTGATGTTCATGCACATTTTCCTTATATTTTATAACGTTTTATTTGGAGTTTCCAAAAATAATTACATCGGTAATTAATCTATTACAACCAATATACTAATTACTTGATGGGTGTTTGATTTGTTTAATTATTTTCCTTGTATTGAAAGAATATTGAAAAGTAACTTTATATTCCTTCAATTGAAAGAATATTGAATTTGTTAACAAATGCACTATTTCGAATCACCGCTTGAATGTTTGACAGTAAAATCGTCTGAGAATGCTATTGCTGGAGATAAAAAGGAGCATTAGTGATAAAAAAACACAGAATCTTCTTGATGATCCTCTCCTATATACCCAAGCCACTGAGCAAAGATGTCCCGTCCCACAAAAGGACAAAGATGTCCCGTAATTAGGTAAGGTGGGAATGATCCCGTAAGGTGGGGAATGGCTGCCAGGGGACAACGATGGTCAACAGTATTTCCCTATGTTACGTAAATATTTTCAGAAAAATAAAGTTGTAGCTTACCGAAAGCCATTGTGAGGTATTCGTAATTTAGAGTCAGTCGACACTTTTATCGGCCGCGCGCCGCTTGATAGAATCTCTGATTTTTATTTTATTTTATTTTATTATAAACATACAGCATAACAATAATAAAACATAAACATAATATCTAACTATAGCAAAGCAAATGATAATTTAAAATCTTTACATTTTATTAAAAAGTAATACAGAATATGCTGCTCAACACAAAAATAACACAAAAGAAATCAAATTGGTGTTGGTGTGTATTTGTGTGATGTAGAGAGCATATGGGTGTGTGTGTGTGTATATGTAGGGTGTATGTATGTGCATGTGGGTGTATGTGGGAATGCGGGATGCTAAGTCAACTATATCTGATCTCCAGCTTTTAATGTACCACCTTAACAAAGGACCAACTACTGTCATCGGAACTGAACCAAATTTTACACGTTGGTTCAGTTCCGATGACAATGTATTTTTATGGTGAGCATGACCTGTTTACTATACCCAGGGTTGGCTCCCGATGAGATTACACTTCCACGGTCAACAGCATAGAAACACATTTTTTTATACGCATTCAATTATGATAGCCCGTTCTCAATATCACCGTGACATGGCTGCTGCACTCATAGTTGGCCACGACGAGAGGACTCCACAACGGTCGACAGCACAGAAACGAAATTTTGTATACGCATTTAATTATGATAGCCCGTTCTACGTTTCACCCCAACAGGGCTGGCTGCACCCAGGGTTGGCTTCCAACCAGGGACTCTTCAAGGGTCGACAGCACAGAAACGAAATTTCGTACTCATTTAATTATGACAGCCCGTTCTACGTTTCACTGCAACAGGGCTGTTGCACTCAGGGTTGGCTTCTAACTAGGGGACTCCTCAGCGGTCAATAGCACAGAAACTAAATTTTGTATACGCATTCAATTTTGATAGCCCGTTCTAAGTTCTACTATGCCATGGCTGCTGCACCCATTTCAATAAAAGCTTGTTTTTAAAAATGTGTTTTTACTATTAACTTATGAATACTCTCAATCCTTATCTTGTATGTGGAATACCGCAGAGACCAAATTTTAGAAACAAATCTAAGCTTTATTGCTTTTGATTATATAAAATAATTAAACTACAAGATAGACCATTTTTCTGAATGCCAGTCGATATCTTTTAATTTTGGTTGACATATTTAAATCTTTACTTATTTTTGAGAGAATTTGACTGGTTTTTAGTGAGGTAACAAAATAATTTATTTGAAATATCGGCGATATCCCAGTAAATTCAAGAAAGCATTGTCAGTCACCGACCGGTGTTGACCTGTTTGTAATCTATAGTGCTATTTATACTTTTAGTTCCAGGATAAGTTTTATTTAAAAAATGTATATTTATATTGTGTTTATACTGTGTGAACGAGGTCAACGACTGCAAGAAAGGCCAAGTGGACGAAGAGGATCATATAAAAAGTCACAGAAGCTGTATCATCTATCAGGACAACTTGAAAAATATTCAATAGTCCCTACAATACAGCTTTAAAGTTCAAATGGTTTAGAAATTCCGAGTTGACTTTTAATGGCAAGAACAAATACATGGTCCTGCTAACATTAATATTATACAGGGTAACCGGCACTAAACTATGTTGCAGTTATCCATAAATGCGATCACTGTTTCCCTTGCAAATGTCAAAGTACGGAGAAGGTTAATTTTATAAAATGCCTTGGCCCAAAATACCTTGGTTAAAAAGAGAATGGTCCAGTGACATCTGAAATGGGATTACCAGATAGAATACCTGACTGGCAAATATAAAAAAAAAACTATTTTATAAATAATATTGAACGAATTCACCGCTTGAAGTTTGTAGCACCCGATGTTTCAGCGATGTTGGAACGGCCGTTGTCCAGGGTAGACTGAAGTTCTGTCAATCATCATATGTTGTTTTGCGTGTAGGCGGCAAACTGCTGCTGTTACTACATTTATTATGACAGAGACAGGGAAGCAGGTGATGCGCGCGTAAATTTTAGAAATCTAAGAAAATTTTGAGAATTTCATTTTGCTATTTATCTATCTAATCCTACACTGAAGATATCCCGGTGCCCTCAACCACCTGAGGACAACGAAGCTCAGGGAGATGACTGAAATACGCCGGAGCTCCTGAAATCAAGTGGAACACCTATCCTAAATAAACAGCAAAAGCTATACAATATTGTGATCGGTAGTGATAAAATACCAGTTACAAGGAACAAAACTGTTGTGATAGTGTTTCTTAAGAAGAGCGACAGAACAATATTGAAGAACTACAGGCGCATCTAATTATCAAACCTGGTATACTTTCTTACAGCTTTATCGATTGTTGTCTCAAATCGTCCTGCCGCAAGATTTTACCAGTTCTAAAAACCTGAATAGATTTTGAATGGCTTTGGGTACTACAGTCCAACAAATTATACAAAACACAGAAGAGTATTACATCAGAATATTCTGGGCGGTTTTTGACTCCTTATAGCGTTGTCAGCTAGACTATCGTTATATTCAGAGTCCCGTTTCTTTAAATAAACAAGTCGCAAAGTTACAATTTCACTAACACAAGTGCCTGTAGTGACACATTGACAAATACATGTGTTTCTTGAAAATGGGCAAGAAGCGCGATTTATCGGAGGCTAGACAAATTCTTAAATTTTGCACATTCGATTTGTCGTATTTAAGGCATTTTCATATCAAATTTGCCATAACAAACGTGTTGTTAAATCCCCTTAAATAAGATTGTGCCCGACTTTCCGTGCCCGAGTGTAACTCGTAGTCAGGCTTTAATATTTGCGTGAGTGGCCAAGTTTCCTTTTGGAATTGGTTTTTTTCTCCGAATTGTTTGACATTTTGTATGATATGTTAGAAATTATTCATCCTACGTCGATCCTCATTGTATAAAAAAAACACACTGGAAATCAATTTAGTAGTTCTCGAGTTATTAACACACTTTGCATTGCATAACAGAGACGTTGCAATTTCTGATATGTAAGGAAGTATATTGATAACTATAACAATGTTATAATTATAATAAAATCACTATGGTAAAATGCGCCAGCGCCTGGCAGAACGCCTTCAATAAAATAGCCGGCCTAGAACGTGTTAATTAGAGAGCATTAACCCTTGGAGTAAATGGGTATTTTCATGGATGCATCTGTCTCTTTTGCAGGATTTTCGGCGACATCGACCTTAAAGTACTATAACTACGAAACTACTACACCAATCATAAAAAGAACAACTGCACAATGATTGCATTGAAATTTCGAATATAGAATATTGAAATATCATTTTGTAAAACAATTAGATAATTATGAATAAATATGAGAACGTCAAAGAAGTGAAAAAAACGCGGAACCAGATCTGGCCGTATCATACTCAACGGATAATTGTTTCAGAACCAGATTTGGTCGTATCATACTCAGGGGGTTAAGCATTCCCAGATGCTTCAATTTAATCTCCACGCGATAAATGCGCACGCGAGTCTATTTGAGGCGCATCTACAACATTCAATATTCTCAGGCCAAACTTTACACACATAATTGGTGCAATTTTTAATTAATAACAATACCAAGTGAAATGATTTTGAAATAGTAATTTATACAGCCTTAGATGTAAAATAATGTACATAGTACATTGTCTTGTGGATGCATTGGCTTAACGTCGGGTCGTGCCTATATAGTCCTGTCGTGTCGGTGAGTTATTTATATTTTAACTTATAAAGGTATTTTAATAACATCGGGGTAGGGAGACTTGGATCGGCAGTACACAGTGAATTATGAAAAAGTGAAATGAATTTAAAATAATAATTTATACAGACTTAGATGTAAAATAATATATTCATAGTATATTGCCTTATGGATGCATTGGCTTAACGTCGGCTCGTGTCGGTGAGATATATATATTTTAACTTATGTAAGTATGTTAATAACATCGGGGTAGGGTCACTTGGAGAAAAGGCAAACAGTGATTTTTTCAAATAAAATCGTTTGTTGATTTTATATGATCATCCCTACCCAGTACATAGGGAAGTGATCTACATCCCTACCAGTGACCTGGATCAGCAGTACAACGTGAATTTTAAAATTCTAAGCAAATATACAATATAAAATCGCATTTGCCGATTCTATACAATCATCCCTACCCAAAATCCATGACCATTCACTACTCGCCCAAAAGCGGCGATCGGTCGGATTCGAATGTGGTAATTTTAGTCTAACTGATTCAAATATTTATAAAATATAACGAGAGCTTTGAAAAAACACAGGCGATTATCAGATTGCCGTATTAATTCAATGCGATAATTATATTTGCACGAGAGAAGAGTGATAAATTTATTGGTTACAATTAAATTACACTTAAAATAAGTGAAATAATTTAAAGAAATAATAATGGCGATCCAAATTACTCGTTTCTAAGGTTGCTTCATTTCTAAATATCCGCGTATGCCAAGGTTCAGATATGGGTTGTACAGTAGTATTGTTTTTAATCCGTTTTCAAACAATATAGAACATTATCTTTTTACGCGTCTTTTAGAAAATGTTGCTGTATTTTGAAATAATCTTTTATACGTGTATATGTTACTGTAAAATGCCGAACAACTACAAAACTTAAGATTTACCTACTGGTAAAACCTATGATTTAACGAAAGCTGTTGGTAAATGTCAGAATTAATTATTCACATTTTTCGTTCATTTACCATATGATATTGTTAAAATCTAGATAATATCCTTGGTAAAAAACCGATTTATGTTTTCTTCTACTCTCACCATACCTGCCGTAGCTCCCTTTTATCCTTACACCAAATATGATTCGCAAAAGTATAGAAAATCTACCTACACCTGAGCATTAAATGCTATAATCTACTATTTAGTAGTGATTCGATAGTGCGGGGACAAATAGTAAACAGCTGGAGAACGTTAAATTCGAAAAAAAATAAGGAGATGCTTATAGACCACTCTTTCTATGGTCTGACCGAATTTGAGGGCCATGACATTTCAAATATTGTACCCACTTAAATGATAGTTTTATATAAATATACATTGATTCGTCGTCTGACTAAATTGCTTTCATATTACATATTGCAACAGAAATTGAAAAAAGAAACATACAACCAGATACCAATTTATTGATTTTTAATTTTTTTCTTGACGTTTTATAAACACTAATATCTGGATTTTTTCTTAGTATTTTATTTCTTGTTTTTTTTAAAATATTTTGTCTCTTTTTTTGATTTTATTTTAACAATGCACGTATATTATAATTATTTTATTCATTTATAATACTGAACTCGTTAGATTTTCGATTTGTCTTTAAAATAGGTAAGATACGCAAACTAGTATCTTGCAAAAAGCTTGTAATAAATACCTGTTACTTACATTAGGTTGTATGAATACTACCTATTGTATATTGTGACACGTCCAAGAGCGGTAAATTCGCCAGCTATTGTAGATACGAATATAATGTAATGTTCGGGCGATAATATAACGTACGTATAATGTATAGGCAGGGCGGTATAGGCAGACACGTTTACGAAAGAACCTATTGCGGTGATAAACCAGAATACATAACAAAATTACGGTCTAACAATGGCGATTTTATTTGCTGATAGATCTCTTTATATTTAAATTTGGCCCGCTGACAAAGAGAAGGAAGAAGAGAAGGAGTAAGAAAAAATACGTGTGGCACTCGGGGACTGCCGCGGTAAAGCTTATTGCATAGCATTTTTAACAACTTATGCAATTATAATTATTTATTTATATTATTTATTTTATTTTTTCAGATATCAGATAACTGCGCTCTATCGGAAAACGTTGAAATTATTCCGAATCATCTGCGGAAGCAAATGATTCGGAATAATTTAAACGTCTTCCGATAGAGCACCGCGCACGAATTTTTTATTCGATAAAGCAAAAAAACGGAGTAATCGAAAAAATCGTAGATAAAAAGATAGATAATTAAATTATCTTTAAAATGGTGCAGGTTTCATAATAATACGCCAGATAGTATTTGCGTAGTAGTCGTTTTTGTGTTCGGTTAGACCTAATTTCACAAATTAATTACACTATGTAATATAAATAAAATCTAAAATATTCAAAGCTAAGAATATTAGGAAAATGTTCTTGTTTAACATATATTTTTTTCGAATCGTAAGCAGTACTCGTTTAGACGTAATTATCAGTTTAAAATCACTAATTTTCGTTAAGAAATTTCTTCATTCGGTCGCCGCGCTGGCCTAGAGGCCCGCGATAAAAGCTATCCAATAGCTTAAAAACGTAGTGTTATAAAGAGTATTATTCTGGCTTGATCTGAGTGGGAGACCATGACTTCCAAGAAGCTTGAATTTCTTCTGAAGATTGTGAGATATAGTAGGATTTTTGAGCACATTAAATAGCAGTGCTAGAATGTGCATATTTTTGCGATCAAGGATCTGAGGTCATTAAAGAAGGCTATTGACAATAGTAAATTGTTTATCGTACATATTAAATAAAGATTTATTTTATCGAACAGATTATAAAGCATTTGCTAACAAACAGAATTGTTTGTTTGTGTTATTCAATTGTCATCCTCCTGAATAACATAAAAATCTGCTGAGATTTGCCTTTAAAAACGTTTAGTATTTTTTATCAGCTTTGCAAAAGTTCACATTTCTAAGGCGTAGGTATGCCTTGTATTGGTTTGATAATTGTCATATAGCGCTTGCAAAACAATTAGGTACTGGGTTGGAAATATTCTCTATTTTTCCGAGATCAAGACGGATACATACAGAAGGACCATTTCCATATACGACGATAAATAAAAACACGTGTGGCACTCGGGGATTGCCGCGGTAAAGCTATTGCATAGCATTTTTAACAACTCTTGCAATTATAATTATTTATTTATTTTATTTATTTTATTTTTCTGATATCAGATAACTGCGCTCTATCGAAAAACGTTGAAATTACTCCGAATCATTTGCGGCTGCGGAAGCAAATGATTCGGAATAATTTAAACGTCTTCCGATAGAGCACCGCGCACGAATTTTTTATTCGATAAAGAAAAAAAACCAGATTATTCGAAAAAAATCGTATATAAAAAGATAGATAATTGAATTATCTTTAAAATGGTGCAGGTTTCATAATAATACGCCAGATAGTATTTGCGTAGTAGTCGTTTTTGTGTTCGGTTAGACCTAATTTCACAAATTAATTACACTATGTAATATAAACAAAATCTAAAATATTCAAAGCTAAGAATATTAAAAAAATGTTCTTGTTTAACATATATTTTTTTAGAATCGTAAGCATTACTCGTTTAGACGTAATTATCAGTTTAAAATCATGATTTTCGTTAAGAAATTTCTATATTCGGTCACCGCGCTGGCCTAGTCCCGCGATAAAAGCTATGCAATAGCTTAACTATTTCCAGATTGAAGTCTGTCTGTGTTACTGTGTGTATGCATGTGTGTCTGTCTGTGTGTATACCTCCACGATATCGCTGAACGCTTCATCGGATTGAGCTGAAATTCGGCATTCAGGCATCATTTTGTCATGGCAAGAGTTGTGAAGATTGTGGTTAAAATCTGCTCGCCAGAGAGCGCGCTAGTCATACTTCAATCTCGAAATATTACACTTAGAGATTTGAAATTCGGCACACAGATGCCCGTTTTGACCGAAATCCCGTTATGAAATTTTGGTTGGAATATACATATACAAGCGATATAAATAATATTAAACTTGGCCATATTTATTAAAATACTACATTGTTCTAAAAACATATGTAAAATTTCGTGTATGTGCTGTAAATCGTTGAGGAGTACCCTCATCGGGAGGCAATTCTGGGTGCAGAATCAGGTCATGCTTACCATAAAATGCATTGTCATCGGAAATTAACCAACATGTAAAATTTCAACTTCGTAGGATAAGAGGAAGTGGTTCTAATTCTGCTTGCAATATTTGACCTAAACAAACATACTGACAAACATTGCAAGGTAAATAAAAGTTTGTAAAAAAACGAAAAGAAATACGTCAGTGTATTTTGAACTAGATTTTTAAGCTATTGCATAGCTTTTATCGCGGGCCTAGGCCAGCGCGGCGACCGAATGAAGAAATTTCTTAACGAAAATTAATGATCTTAAACTGATAACTACGTCTAAACTAGTACTGCTTACGATTCGAAAAAAATATATGTTAAACAAGAACATTTTTCTAATATTCTTAGCTTTGAATATTTTAGATTTTGTTTATATTACATAGTGTAATTAATTTGTTAAATTAGGTCTAACTATCTCGCAAATAACGCAAATACTATCTGGCGTATTATTATGAAACCTGCACCATTTTAAAGATAATTTAATTATCTATCTTTTTATTTACGTTTTTTTTCGAATAATCCGGTTTTTTTGTTTATCGAATAAAAAAATCGTGCGCGGCGCTCTATCGGAAGACGTTTACATTATTCCGAATCATTTGCTTTCGCAGCCGCAAATGATTCGGAATAATTTAACGTTTTCCGATAGAGCGCAGTTATCTGATATCAGAAAAAATAAAATAAATAAAATAAATAAATAATTATAATTGCACAAGTTGTTGAAAATGCTATGAAATAGCTTTACCGCGGCCGTCCCCGAGTGCCACACGTATTTCTTTTTGTTAATAAATGGTATGACCGCAACTACCGTCACATCCCCATTTACGAAATAATGTGAATGACGTCATCGGAAGCGAGAAATTAATCACTTCCTTATGTATGTACGAGGCAGATGATGCTTTGAGCCTAAATACTAGTAATAATAATGTGTACCCTACTCTCTATAACTTATTAAATGCAACATTACCAAGTCAAAAAATTGTCTTCAACGCATGCCA
The DNA here is from genome assembly GCA_944548615.1 of Micropterix aruncella. Taxonomy (NCBI): domain Eukaryota; kingdom Metazoa; phylum Arthropoda; class Insecta; order Lepidoptera; family Micropterigidae; genus Micropterix; species Micropterix aruncella. The sequence goes on along the minus strand of OX155959.1, from coordinate 30,069,715 downwards.
CATCAACGCTAAAAGTATTCCGCAACACTATCCCGACTTGTTAGCCACTTTCTCTGGGCTCAATTTGCACGTCCTTCTTATTAGTGAGACCATGCTAAAGCCCTCACTGCCATAACATCAGTATTCTCTGCCAGGGTATATGCTTATTCGCAATGACAGGGTCGACAGGGTACTAAAAATAGATACTTCATCATTACCGCCAATTTGTGTAAATGGAAAAAATGACGAATATACCAAAACTGTTAAGAACCTTGAAATTCTAATAGATCAACATCTTTCTTTTTTTTATTTTATTTATTTAGGTAAGTAACAGCATGAACTTATAATTATATACATAATTCTTGAAAAAAACATGTTCTTATGCTGATTATAACTTACGCCGTTCGAAGGAATCTTCTTGGCAAGATCAAGTCAACCAAGTAAGTCGTCGCATTTTCCATGGTTTCCATAGCCTCCGGCGGCTTCAGCGATTTCTACCCATGTCACATAAAGAAATGATTCTCCACACTCTTAACGCCAATACTTGACTACGGTGATGTATGTTATATAGATGCCAGTTAGGTTATTTTAAATAAGCTGCAGCGTCTGCAAAATATCTTCCTCAGTTATATCTTTAACTTGCGAAAGTTCGACCACGTTAGCTGCTTTCGTGAGCAACTTCATTGGCTTCCTATTCGCGATCGAAGAAATTTGCATACGTTAGTCGCTACTCTACAACATACTCAATATCCCGATTTCCCCCTCCTACCTCAAGGAGAATTTCCACCCTTTGGGAGGCCACGGTCTTCCACTTCGATCGAGCCGGGATAAAACACTCGCCGATACATCATTCTTATCTTTACACGCGCTTTTTTACGGTTCAGCTCCCTCCCTCTATCAGGCATGTACCTTCGTTGCACTCTTGCAAAAAGTCGTTGAAGAAACATTTATTTTTACACAGCCACTAACCAAATACCTCACCTTGTCCTCTCATTTATACTTTCCTGGGCAACCTTAGCATAAGTTATTGACATATTTTGTATAAGGTAATTTTAAATTTAACTTCTTGTGTATTGTACCACTTCAATAATAAACCACTTCTGTGTGTATTATACGGTGACAGTTAGAAATTAGTTTATCAAATGGTTGACTGTAAGATGTGGCTATAGCGATAAGTCCGCCATTTGTGCATTAATTGTCTTTTTCTATTAAAACCAGTGTAATATTTATTAAGTGATGTTTTAATAGCACAATAAAGTTATTCTATTCTATTCTATGTATGTATACGTACATTAGTGAGACACTGGGCAGTCAAATCTAGTAGAGACTGAACTGTTACGTCTGCAAGTATTCCGTCACTGTAGTATATACTTCAGCAGGAAACAAACCTTTTTTGGTTTTTGGACACTATAATACGATGGAAATACTTAATGCCCCGCAATGAGTGACCAATTTCGGCATAGTTTAACCGCCCTTCCTTTGGGTTATTATTCACAAAGTATTCTATTAAACGATCGCCATGAAAAATGGTATAAGTAGGTATTTTACCACGGATAATGTTTTCGCGCTGCCTAATTTGTTGTAACTCGCCAATAGATAGCGCTGTAGCTTTAGGGAGCTAACGGGCCCATGATGAGGTGGCCACGATGACCCATGTGTTCAGGGTCGGTCACACTCACGGGTCAACAGCCATCCGATGGCCTCCTCGCATGGGGTGCGAATCCTGGGTAGGACACTGGGTCAACCAGTCTCCCCTGGGAATCAAACCTCTGGCGCTCCTGGACGGTCTGCGCACCGAGCGGCGCAAGCCAATCGATTGTGCTCTCCGACTAACAGTCGGGGGAGTCTGGGAACTGTATTGTTTCCTATAGAGCGGGGGTGGTTGCCTACCTTACGGCGACTGCTCTTGAAATGACCATTGGCCATCCGATCCCGGTTCAGAGTCGGGCAAAGGACGCCTTGGTCCGCGATAGATTCGGTGCACACCGTTTCACCGCTTCGTAAGGGAGAGGACTGCGCAAGCGACCTCGAACTCGGAACCAATAGAGAGACCGGAGAAATCTGGTCACAATTGGAAGCAAGGGCGCGAGTGTCGGCCCGCCAGGTAACATACTGGCTATCTCGTGGTAAGGGCGTTGGCTTCTTACGGGTTGTGACGTAGCTGGACGTTGGATTGTTCTGTCCAAGTCTTCTACGTTCACTGCAGGGCGACAGAACGAAAAATCGTTAAAACGTCCTGTGGTGACGGGCTCGCCCGTTGTCGTTGACACCGCAAGTTGTAGCTTATCAAATTCTATATCGTTCAACCGATCGCCATGAAAGTTGGTACACATAGTTATTTCAGCACGGATATCTATTGGCGCGGGCAAAGCTGGGTATTCTATATATAGTATTATATATAAATGGATGTTGGTATTTTTTTTGTCTGAACTTAATAGACTTCGACACCATTCCACTGTCTATATCAAAATTGGCACATATATGTAATTTTTCATATAGGAGATTTATGTATTAGTTTGTATGCTTTTTATTTTGCTGTAACTCCCTACTAGAAGGCGCTGCAGCACATACACTTCTATACCTTTCAATCGATCGCCATGCTAATTGGTATACAGAGGTATTTCAGCACTGATAATATTTTCGCGCTATCCACTGTGTTTTAACTTACCCCTAGATGGCGCGTCAGCTCATCAATTTCTATACTGTTCAACCGATCGCCATTAGGCTGCCATGAACGCCACACGGGCAACACCGGGTAATTATTCCACTAGTATAATATATAATAATAACAACAAATACATGTTTATAAAATAATTTTTTGAAAGTTCGCAGTGCTATTTTGAGAGTCAGCCGCAGTCTATGGGTTAAAATTATTACATTTACCACATAAACAAAATTTCGTCCACGTTAAGTTGTCCATGGTAAGAGCTGATAGACTACCCTGGACGACGGTGATCGTGAAATCGCCAAAAAGTCACTTGCTTCAAAATTCACGCTATATATCCGATTTTGTTTTATTTATATTAGTTAGGGAGCCAGCAACAAAATAGTGCAAGAGTTTTGTAAAAGCTGATACTTTCAGATCAGAGAGTATTTTGGCCATAGAATACCTGGGAAGAGTCAGCAGGCCAGATCCTGCAAATACGCTGGTACGTATTTGTCGGTAGCTATTAAGCATCGGTCTAATGTACCGCGCAATATAATGGACTTAATTTTTGTGGCATGTAATGCTGACGCCACGCATTATTTGTTAAGTAAACTGACCATTTGTTTCGAGGTCTGTATTGCATCCACTGTCTACCGATGAATTTCAGCTTTTCAAATCACTTTAAGGGTACTAATTAAAATTACACCTTTCCTAGTACGCCAGCGCCAGGTGTCCTGGAGTCTGGCCTGCAGACTCTACCCCAGCATACTATGGCCAAAATACTGTCTGATCTGAAAGTATCAGATTTTACAAAACTCTTGCACTTTTTTGTCGCTGCCTGTTGGCCTATAAAGTTTAACAACCGATGGTCGATAGCCTTCGATTTCAGATGTTCAGTATCCATTAAACGTATGTATATATGTATTACAAGGGTTAAACTGCGTGGCATCGTTTAAATAACAAAGATAACGATACAATAAAGATAATAATAAAATAAAGATATAAAAAATGTAAATAACACATACACCTATCTTTTGTTTAAAACAAATAACTGTCTTAATTTCCCCCTCTTGTCTTTAATATGATATGTACCGTTTTATGTCAGATGTTTAATTTTCAGATGCCAGTTAATGCCAGTTATCGTGAATTGTGGACGTGTAGACGTGGTTTTATTTTCGTAACTTGGGTTTAGGTAACATTAAATAAGATTTTCGAAATAATGACTGAAGTACGACTCGAAACGATTTCCGGCAATATGTCGCCAAAAGAAAAAGGACTGAAGATAGAGTCAGTGCCTTTTGACGAAGCTATGGATATGACAGGTAAAATAAACTACTGAATTTGAATCGCTCCAGATTTTTATTTTTCAGAAAAAAACATCGTTTTACGCGAAGTATGTAAATAGGAAAGCCTTGTTTTCGGGTAAATTGAGAATTCGAGCTTGTAACGTACCGCCGTGTGTGTGCACTGAGAAGAATATTGGATTGATTCTTACATTACCATTTTGTTATTACGGTTTTATACGGAATAACAACGTTTCAATCGTAATTTGGTTGAATTACAATGAATTTTGTTGAAACGTCATTACTCGATTGTAAACTGTAGTTTCAACGTGATTCATGTGACCGATTATAACCGTACGTATAATACTACATGCTGCCATGTTGGCAGCGAGATCCCAAGGTCGCGACGTAATGAAATAACATTAGGTTTTAACATTACGGCACTGTAAATACCGTCACGCCTACACCGTTACGCGTCATCTTAATTCATACGTATGGACCACGTCCGTGCTATATACGTAATCTTGTTTATAGCATGCATATTTCTGTATATTACATCTTTATATCGATCTCCGTGTGTTTATGTGTGTCCGCGCGTGTGGGTTTGTACAAACTGTATCTCAGAAACTACACAACCAATAAGGACCAAATTACGAACAAAAATAGTCCATCCTAATTCTGATTTGAGATGCTAATGAGAGAAATGATGACCCCGAATGATGACCTCTGTTGGTCAAAGGCATTTTTTTGTTTTGGGCCCCAGGGCGCATATAACCTAATATAAGATGAAATTAAAACAATTTAGACTAAAGATTCCTTTAAGAAGCAGAGCTATATGTGGCTAATATATAAAGGTCGTGAAAAGAGCCACAAATTATTTGACTGTCTAGTATGATTTTTATTTTTATTGTTTTTTTTTATTTATTTACTCGATAATTTTATGATTATAATTTCAAATACTTCTTGATGGTATTTTAATTTATTTTTTTAATATGCTTATGACAAAGACATAATTTAGTTTTTTTTTTTTTTGTGTGCACAGGTAAAATACTTCCTGGTACACCTGCCTTAGTACAGGTCTAGGCCTAGTTAGTCGGTCGTGACGTAGTGACCAAGATGCTGCATTTTGCTCTATTTTTCGCTACTGGTCCAAACACATTTTTAGTTTGTAATGCTGCAGGAAATTATATTTTGTGCTTTACCTTTAATAAATAAATAAAATAAAATAAAAATATCCCATTTTTCGTTTCAAAATAGCGGCATTTTCAAAATTCAATAAATATTTATCCGATTATAATAGTCCTACAAAATGTATGTAAATGTAAATATGTATTACAGTCTTACAGTATCAGTCTTACATAGGTAAGTAAATAGGATTGTAATAATATTGCCGTCAACTCTGGCTTAAGTCATTTTTTGATATCTTAAGCAGTTTTTGAATTAACAACATTACAATATAAATATTGAAAAGTTCATAATTCCATTTTAATTAATGGTAGAATGAAGCACAAAAGTATCCTAATCTCCTAAGAACAACGGTCTTTAACTTTGTTGTAAGTCATTTTAATTATTTTTTTTTGGTGGCTTGTTAGACTTATAATAAAACTTTAAAATGATAGGTAGTAAATGAAGGGATGGCATTACTATTATTATAGCCGATAGCTATAACAGCGACAAAAGAGTTTGAAAATAGAATGCAACTAAATGATCGCGCTTTTTATAGCTAATACCTAGAACAGCGCCGCAATGGCCTGTATTCCGTTTTTCGCAGGCTTAAACTAAACTGATGCTAAAATAGCAACTTAAGCACATTTGTTATTTTGTTGGTATTCCGTTGCATCAAAATATACACTGGTCTTAAATCTTATTTTTTTTCGTTATGTCCATGGCCGTTTCAGAAAGCGGTCCTAATTTTGACAGCTAGGTCACTCGTTCGTCCGCCCGCCGTCGCGTCGGTCCGTCACCGCAAGCTGATTGCCGTCACGTTTTTTTTGTTTTAAATAAACAAATATACCAGGCTTTTTATCATACAATAAATAAGGTTAAAAAAATACAAGGCCTTTTATCATAATCAACAAAACATATGTACATAGGATTTTCAAATCAAAATATAGATATTAATTAATGATTACTTACGATAATCGGCTTTCATCGTCCCTTCTTCGATTTAGAAGCCAATGCTGAGCCAACATCTTTAAAATAGCAACAAAAAAATCTTCGAAATGAGTATTCTATTTAGACCTTTCTTAGTTAAGATCCCGAACAAGACCCATCCGCCATAAAATTTGTAGAAGCGGAATTCGTAAAAGGGTCTAGATGGTGCTTAACATTTTAATTAATGTTAAGCACCATCTAATATGTTAAGAGCCTGCTAGCCTCTAGATAAGCAGGCTTCAGTTAGGATCCATGAAAGGGATTTATCGTCGTTTTGGCGCCTTTTTAGACCCCATGTTAGGCACCTGCGCGAAACGGAATACATTTATTATAATGGGTAAAAAATTGCTCAATGCCGTACTACGCTTTGGCAGGTAGGATTTTACTATGAAACGCAACGTGTAGATGGTACTCATAGTCACCTCCATACACTGATTAATCTTTTGTTATGTTCGGTAGCCCAATAGATGGCGCTCTAAACATGCATTTATGGTATAAAATAATAATAATAAATAATAACAAACGAATTTTGAAATCATAGCTCTTATTATTTTAAATTTACATAAAAATGAACATTTTAATTTGCTATACAGGTTTGAAATTATAATAAATATGCGCTTTAATGTACAAATAGACTAATAGATGTCATCCTAACATTCCGTATTATTTCTGTGACATAATGTGGCCTATATAAAAATGCGAAAGAAGGCACTTATACTTCTATGGTATTATTATGATGGGCGATGTTATTACAGACAGCGAAATAAATTGCTATAAGTTTCGCGGGACAATGCTGCCAACATGCTGCTAATACAAAAAAAGGTTGCCAACACGTACAGGGTTGACTAAAATAATACAGGATGAGTTTTTAAATAGCGACATCCTTCTAGTGGGTAAATCAGTACGACGAAGTAAGCAACTTTTAACACATCGGACGCCAACAGTGCCTATAGGCATTTTGCGTCGTTTGACACATCCGCGCGTAACCATTTCGGCTGGCCTCCATATATATTATATAAATATATAATATTCATGACTAAAAAGATTCATTTCTAGGTAACAAGAGGGAATTCATGAAAAAGCGATATTGTTAGTATTTATTTATAAAATCGATCAAAAAGTCGGCGCAGTTTTTTGCGCGCGAAGGCTGGTTTTCAAGCGGTTAATGAAGATAAATTCTAGCGTGTAACAAGAAGATCGAAACAAACAAATTTTGCAATACCACTCAGGAGATCCGCTTTTGGCCAATCCAGTTTCTCTTATCTTGCCCCCAAATTTTATAATTGCCTACCACCAAGTAGTAGTAGTAGTAGTAGATAGAGTGGGGGGCTTGTTTCCAGCCCTTGATGTCACCTAGATCTTTATTAAGGTCTTTTGTAACTACCCACTGTGTGGTTAGGTCAGTGGTCTGCTAGTAGCCCGGTACTTCTTACCAGTCCAAGTAGGTCACTGACCTTCAAGTTGGGCAGATCGCTGGGTTCGAGAAAGGCTCGTCCCAGTAAACTGTGTCTTTTGGCGGCGAGCCCTGGACAGCGACCAACAATATGTATGCTGTCTTCAGGTTCCTCGCCACATATTCGGCAATCCTTGCTCTCAGTCAAGCCAAGGTTGAATAGATGAGCTCTAAGGGTCGTGTGTCCGGTGAGGAGACCGATAGTGGTTCTAAGGTTCTTCTTGCTTATGTCAAGTAGGCCCTTGGTTTTCTTCTGTAGTGGTTGCTCCATCATGGCTTTTGCCTGGCGACATCCCTGACTCTGTTTCCAGGAAGCCCGATGTTCCTTCTCCAAGCAGTCCCTGATGATTTTCTTACCTGTAGCGAAGGGGACCCTACAGCTGGCTCCACTGGGCATTCCAGTGTGCCCAGTTTTGCCAGTCTGTCGGCCTCTTCGTTTCCAGGTATGCCTTGGTGACCCGGTATCCATATTAGGGTGATTTTGTTGGATTTTCCCAATTTGTTGAGCTCCTGCATGCAGTCCCAGACCACAGAAGATTCTGTGGTGGCTTTAGCCAGAGCGTTCAGTGCTGCTCTGCTGTCAGAGCAGATGAGGATTTGTCTGTTTTTTACTTCAAGTCGACTTTGTAGTTTTATGCATTCCAATATGGCAAATACCTCGGCTTGGAAAACCGTGGCGTATTGTCCAAGGGGATGCTGATTCTGTGGTTGGTTTTGGGTCCATACACGCCTGCCCCAAAACGTCCATTTGTTCCTGAGCCGTCGGTGAACCAGGCGTCTGCGTTGTGGCTTTGAAGCCACTGCGGATTTTTCCATTCTTCCCTGGTGGGGATTAGGATTTTATAGGATTTCTCTACCGATTTTTTTTCCGTAGTCGATCCTGGGTCAGAGTGAATGGGCTTTTGTGGAGGAGGTTTAGCTCAGGATGATTGTGCCCTCCTCGCTTCCACTCGCCCAAACACTTCAGTCTGTATGCTGAAAGTCTGGCGGAGTGGATGATAAGCTTGTCCAGAGGCGGGCAGCAGAGTGCCACCTCTAATCCCGCTGTTGGGGTGGTCTTCATGACGCCAGTTGCAGCCCTCAGGTAGATACCTTGAAGGCTTTTAAGCATTTTTAATATCTCAAGCTTTTTCACCCTGGACCACCAGACTATTGCAGCATAGGTTAGTCTAGGCAGCAGTACTGCCCTGTAGAGCCATAAGGCGACCCTGGGTTTGAACCCCCAGGTTTTTCCCATGACTCTTTTGCACGTCCACAAAGAGGTATAGAAGGTTGTTCTCTTGCGCTCGAGGTGGTGCTTCCAATTGAGCTTTGGGTCTAGATAGACTCCAAGGTATTTGACTACTCTCTCGTATTCTATCTCTTTATCCCAGAGCTTGAGACACTCACCGGGTTCGGGTTTGTATTTTCTGGTGAAAATCATGGCCTTAGTCTTGCTTGGATTAGCGGACAGACCTCTGGCCTGGCACCAGTCTTGGGTGGTCTTAAGTGCTTTGTCCATGAGCTCCTTAAGTATTGATAAGAAGTTTCCTCTTACTACTATGGCCGCGTCATCAGCGTAGCCGTAGACAGAGAAGCCTAGGTTTTGTAGATCTGTTAGGAGTTCGTCTACAACGATGCTCCACAAGAGGGGGGAGATGACTCCACCCTGTGGACAGCCCTTGGCAGGGATTCCCGTGATGGAGGTGTCGCCTTGATAGACGGTCAGATTCCTATTTGATAGCATACTCAATGTCCAGTCAATGATGGTCTCTGGTATTCCTCGTCTGTGCATAGAGTTTTTTATAGTTGCATACGATGTGGTGTCAAATGCTCCTTCGATGTCCAGGAATACTCCCAGAGCGTAACCTTTCGCCGCTAACTGTGTCTCTATTGTGCTCACCAGGTGATGTAGGGAAGTGTCCGTAGATCTGCCCTCCCTATAGGCATACTGAGCATCAACAACGGTTAAAGAGCTAGGTGGTTGGTTTTCAGGTAGCCGTCAACTAGTCTCTCCAGTGAATTCAGGAAAAAGGAGGTGAGGCTAATGGGTCTATAGTCTTTGGCAAAGATGTGGCCGTTCCTGCCTGCCTTTGGAATGAACGTGACTCTTGCGCTGCTCCAGGCATGAGGGACGTGTCTGAGGGCTATGCTCGCTCTGAGTACCTTTCGCCTACCACCAAACATTAAAGACATTAAAATTTCATTTAAATTTAAAAATAGTTTGAATGCCTACCTCTTAAATTGTACAAATGCAGATATTGAACACCTTATTAAATAATTAAATCTTTATAATAAAAACATAATGGTATATGTAGTAATATAAATTGATGACTTCTAAATGTAATTTTGTTTTAATTTTAATTTTAATTTTTGTGAATTTATTTTTTTATATTATTAATACATATTAAAACTTATTAATACATATATAAATATATATTAATTTTTATCATGTTTAAAAATAAAAAAATATTGACAATTGAATTTTTATTAGGTAATTAAGATATTTCTGTTACATTAAGTATGATTTTGTTTATTTATATAAATATAATATTATAGATTTCTTAGGATAATTAAAATAAATTGTCTACCTTGGAACAGGCGGCTGCCTAGTTAGTTTAAGACTTTTGTATATTGAATGTACTCATAATTTGATCTCAATTAATAATTTGAAATTTGAAATTTAAAAAAATAAAATAATTAAAAAACATTTTTATTGTTTGTTTTTTGTATCTAAAAATGTGTACCTAAATATTTTCTTTTGAAGAAAGTTTTAGAAGCGTTGAGCGCGATGCGCCATCTAGCGTTAACATCTAGGTAGGTGAAATATCGCTAATAAGCAATATTAGCATCTTTTTTACGAAAACATATTTTTTAAAAATTTCTATTAATAGTTGCTTAGTTTGTCGTACTGATTTACCCATTACAATGATGTCACTAATTAAAAACCCATCCTGTATAAACAATAGTGATACCAACAAGATGTTTTCATCTAGTAACAGAAATATTATATTAAGCTAAAATATTTTTATCACTTTTTAGGTGTTGGCAAATTTAATTATGCCACATTATTCCTGTGTCAAGTGTTATTCTTAGGTATGATTATGGAAACACTTGGATTCACATTCGTTCTGCCTGCTAGTCAATGTGACCTGAAAATAGGAATAACCGAAAGAGGATTGATGGCATCGATTCCTTTTATAAGTAAGTTTTATTTTAAATATTGTGGGGTGGGGTGAGATACATAACTCAGATTGAGTATTTTTTCCAAATGCACAACAACGATCAATATAATCCCAAAAACATAAAAACCTAATTTCGAAACTACACATAAAAACACGGGAGGTGACATTTATCAAACCAGAGGCTGATGCTATGGACAAATCTTACCGCAAATCGTGTTTAACCGCCCTACAGGTCACGCGTTAAGAGCTGGCACGTTCACAGTACTCACACTAATGCAATGTCTTGCAAGCTTGACCGCGAGCAAGAGAGACGGAAAGACTTTTTATGATGCGCATCAAGTGAAAGTCACGTCGCGCGTCACGACATTGCATTAGTGTGAGTACTGTGAACGTGCCAGCTCTTATCGCGTGACCTGTACCTATACAAACGTACTCGATACGTCCGCTATATTATCGCCTGAACGTAACAAGCCATATCAAGTACGGTCGAGTACAAAAACAAAAAAAAATAAAAAGCCACGTATTAAATACGTCAAAATGTTCCTACGATTTTAAATACAAAAAAAGTAATAAATGGGTCCATTGTGTCAAAAATTTGTCTGGTATATTGTACACGTATTGTTATTAAAAAATATAATGAAAACAATCCTAACGATTTTTTATCTGCTTTTTGAATAATAACCCAAAGGTAGGGCAGGGCTGTTAAGGCGATACCTGGGAACGACCATATCTGAGGAATTTTAGTTTTATGAGTTTTTTGAAAAATATAAGCATTAACTTAAAAAAGTTTCTAAGTGTATCCCTCGATAAGGAACCAAATTTAAATTTGGACTCAAAAAAGTTGCACATTGCCTTGGACATTAAGGCTTTAAACTGACTTTGAAAACTTTCAGGCGTGTTTACTCCTACAATGTAAGGGGTGAGTGTATTTTATTATAATTTCAATTATTGACTGGTTAATTGTCTAAAGCAGCACTTAGCCACATTTTTATTTAGGCCCTAAATTAATTTCAATTAATTAAAACACGAGAGCGCTCTGAGAGTTACGCTAATAATGCTTTGCCATTAACACCCTTATACCACCACTGCGTATAGATAGTTATTTTGTGCTAGCGCTGCGATTGACCGTTTAGTATGCGTCTGGTTCCCGGCGCTAGCGGATGTGGAATCTGCGCTTGACGCTTCGTCAAACACTTTACAGACAACTGATATTTTTTTCTTAATTTTTGTCTATTCTATGTACTATCGGTCTGCACATTGTGTGCAAAAAATGCCACCCTGCCAGATGAATGGATCGGAACAATGACAAAAATTACATATCTCAATATATATTTTTATATTATTTTAAGTTATTGAAAGCCAAATTTATATTGTAATTGTGATTATAACTACATAATAACTAAGTAATTACTTCGAAACTCACAACAGTAGATTTTAAATGTAGATCATAATTAATAAATTACCCTTATGAATTGCTGTTTCTGGATCTCATATTTTTAACGATGTGATTCGTTAATTATCTACAATTTTAGGTATGCATAGGAGATTCTTTATATAATATATCTTTATCTTCTTATTGCGGGGTAAAAATTTAGTCGTCACTTCTGCCCGGGACAGTTTTGCGCGTGAAGTCGATGGCCTTGAGAAAAACGACCATTACTTTTAAACTACTATACGGATCGTAAAAAGAATAACTGTAAAATGATCGCATTGAAATTTGAAATATAAAATATTATAACCATATCTCGTCAAACAATTAAGATAATAATGATTAAATATGAAAAAGTTGGCATTTTACGCAGCGCGGAGCGCCCTAACCAATATTGGTTAGATACAATTTTAGCATTTGTAAGCGTCTAACCAAAAATGGTTAACTCACTTATGAAGAGCGAAAAATAGCTGCTAATAACTTGGATTGATAGACCGATTAGTCAATTCGTTAGGGCTGCAGTTACGTAGGAAAAAATCTGTTTAAATTGTTTTATAATGCATGATGTTGCTGATATTTGAGATCATAAATGATCTATGATCCCTTTTTCTACGCCTTTAACGGTCTAGGTACTGTTATTTTGAGCGCGCTGCACCGTTGCCCAGTATACCTAGTTAACTTTAGTGGCAGTCAGTACCATCGTTTGTACCAGTTAGTATGGCTATGTTGTTTGGTTGCTGTGATATAACTGTGCATGTAGTATGCCGTGGTTGCACTGAAGCCATCCTTGACAAATTAGAGCGGTTGCAATATGTATGCATTAGGTATATCTACAACGCGAAAAAAAATTGATCACGTCTCTGAGTATAGAAGCAGACTTCATTGGCTTCGAATACGTGAACGTAGAAACATGCATATTCTTTCCCTTCTTTATAACATCCTCAATAATCCTACCGCTCCCTCCTACCTAACCGAAAAATTCAATCACTTAGGAAGTCATGGTCTTTCACTCCGTTCCAGTCAGGAATTGCGATTCCAACTCATAATTCTTCTTTTTTTTACTTATTCCTTCACCGTTCATGCAGCTAGACTATGGAACCAGCTCCCGCCAGACATCAGAAACCCACCAACGGTGTCTACCTTTCCAGTGTCTCTGAAAAAGCATTTCATGTCCCTAAATTCCTAGTTATCCTAGGTCTCATCCCATTCTCTCCTATCCTTCGCTCCTTGCGAATTATTCCAAATCCTAATTTTAGTTTAAAAAAAGGCATTTTTGTTACTTGATTAATTTTTGGTTATGTAATAAGTTTTTCTTCTTTTTTTTGTTAATTTTTAATTTATCTTTTGGCACCTACATTTTTATACTTCCACGAAGGTTGACTGTAAGAGATTGTATTTTAGGCAATAAGTCCGCCTTTTGTATGTTTTTGTTTAATGTGCAATAAAGAATCTCTATCTATCTATCTGTCTATCTATATCTATCTATCTATATAACGCCTTTGGGGTGAGGCTGTGTGAAATCATGGCAATATTCCAGAGTTAATCTTATTTAACAGCTAATTTCAGCAATTATTGCCTCCTCGAACATTTGGGGCTGGTATGCTGATACTCACGGACGAAAAAGGGGCCTTCTCATATCAACAATTGGCGGATCAATACTATCAATATTGTCAAGCTTTATGCCGGATCTGATAAGTTTTGCTGTTCTGAGATTCCTGGCGGGTCTATTGTAAGTATTTTGTTTTGGGGATGCCAGTAATGTTAAAATAAGTGATAGGATATATAGAAGAATGACCGAGTGAAACGGGTTTCGGTCAAACCATTACAAACTATGCCATTTGCAATGGTCAAATATTCAGTGTTTTTACTATGTATTTCGATGGAAGTTCATTTTCTCTTAGCTTTTCGTAGTCCTTTCTTCCACATGGTCCAGTGTGTCCGTTGGTTCGGCATCCATTGAAAGAAATCCTTGATTTTATTTGCCAAATTACTGCGTCATTTAAATAAACGTTGTTTGATTATATTAATTACACCCTGATGCAGGAATGCGTTGAAAATTACTATCAGTAAAATGATTACAAGAAAATGATTTAAAATAGTGATTGATTTGTCAAAATACGGTATGCTATTTATACCTACGTTGTCGGTAGACCTCGCGACGCTAAGTGTTTCTTTCTTTCTCTCTACGCTCTAGCGTTGTCCCCTTCGTGCGTCTCGCGGTTTGGTTTGACATAAAATTATCAATTTTGCCTATACTCTGTACACCACACCACTTATACCCTATACACTTATACCCTTATATACCATTTATATACCACTCTTATATACCACCACCCTTATATAACACTTATATACCAATTATACCCTATACCCTATACACCACTTATACCCTATACACCACACCGGAACCCCTGTACTACAACAATTAGTCAACCTCAAGCATGTATAGCCTGTGGGCTGGACACACCTGAAGCCCCAAATGAGGCAATATGCGCGTTAGTAAAAGCCCATGGGTCCGCACAGAAAATGCGCACTTCATGAGGTAGACTTCATTATGTAGGAGAAACACATCATACGAGTGGTGGACCAAGACAAAATATTGTCTTGGTGGCCTTTCATTTATTTTACTTTATCTGCTGGATTATTTTATTGCTATTGCCAATTTTCTCACATTTGTCTTTTTCGCATATCAATTATGCACCTTAAATCGATAAATCATAATTAAAATACATTAAATAAATAATATAGATCAAGCCTGACTTTCCATAACATACGCTTTTGCGTGCTAAATGTGTTGAATGCTAATTATACATCTATTTTCTAGTATTGCAGGTTGTTCTACAATAGTCTACACATATTTGGGAGAACTGACTCCATCACATGTACGAGATAGACTGGTGCTTCTTGCAAGTACTGCCCTATCAATTGGAACAGCGATTGTACCACGTGAGCAATATTTCTAATTTTATGTTATTGGATTATGCTATATACCAACATTAAAATTCCCGACGCTTCTTCATAATCACATGCCAGTAATGGGAGTAATTCCTGAATCTACCTCATTCAGTTAGATCTTCCACACAAGGTTGACTATCGGAATTCCTGTCGTCAAATTTTTCAATATTTGAATTTGTGTAAATGTGTGACTTTTACATGTCTTTTACATGAATTTTACATATCACTGTTGATAGCGTTGGAGGAACTATGCCCGTCGTTTGTGTCCTTGACTTATATTGAAGTCATTGGCTTACGTGTGAATCTTCAGGTGGCTGATGGCGCTAGAAGAGGAAGAATATGCGTCGCGCATTTCACTGACTCGTATTGAGGTCATGCGCTCGATTATAGTTACACAGGTGGCTGATCGCGCTGGCAAGTACTATGATGGATATCGATGTCTTCGATTCCCACCTTATTAACATAGAAGGCCGAACCTGCCCTTGGTGTGGCTACAAAAAATAGTATATTTCCGACTCGTGCTATCTCTTAATTCTCATATCGAGCAGGATGTATAAAAAAATGGTTATTATTTTAAAAATAGATAATAATAAAGACGCCCTTATTCAAATAGCTGCGCTCTAACCGCAATGAGTAAAACACACCACTTGCTAATTACAAGTTATTATACAAGTGTTAACACATTTTTGAATAATTAATTAAACGTGAAAGTTATTTTTATAAATGTGTACGCTTAATATCCTAGTTTGAATGCCAATTTTGGGTTTCTAAAGATAAAACTTGAAAATTCAAAATTCTCTAAAACTATTGATTTTTGGCCATATGTAAAAAATATGGGATGTAAAAGTTGTTTCATTTTGGCTTCCATAATATGTCCTGCCAGAAATACGTCAAGTTACCAGTATCCGATGGCAAGCGAGCCAGCGAAAGAGAACACGAATACTGCCGATTGTTTATTGGTTGTGAAAAGAAGCGAAGGACTGCCTTTCAATATTTTAAGGAGTATTGCCAACCATTCGTTTATAATTTATTTTTATGCTCCTTCCAGTGATAGCTTGGGGAATCTTACCACTGGACTTCAGATGGGCAATACCAGCGTCTGGCTACGACTTCCGTCCTTGGAGAGCTTTGATAATATTCTTTGCCCTGCCCTATGCTCTATGCTCGATCGTAATGCTGAAATTTCCCGAAAGCCCCAAGTTCCTCTACAGCAAGGGACGACATGAGGATACTCTTCGCGTGCTGAGGATACTATACTCTGTCAATACTGGGAAAGATGGGAGTACTTTTCCGGTATGTATTTCTATTAAACCCCTCAAATGAATGGTGATTAGCTCGGGCTTGCCTACGGCAAAATGTATATAAATTTATATTTACATTTACATTTACATAGAGCAGGGTATAGAGCTATAGCATTACTATAGAGCGGATTACTATAGAGCGGCGCACATTTACATTTATATAAATGTATATACATTTTGTATACATTTTGCCATAGGCATCCATTATTGGACGTCTAACATGCGAGGGGTTGTGAAGTGTCACGGGTGAAGTACGATCAAATTATAAAAAAATGGTAATTTTATTTTAAAATTTACTAACTTAAAATAGGTAATTTAGGCAGGGTTTGTTCGATTGAGGCAATATCTTTTCTGTAAACTAAATATAGTTGAGTTTCTTAAAAAAATACATTTTACTGAAATTTATACCCCATGAAAAAGTATCTAATCTTATATACTCAAAATTGACTTTGATCGTTCTTCCCCGTAACCCTTCATGTGTTTCCAATAAATTGTCGTGTTTCTTGAAAAAAAATATATAAGTGCACTAAACACGAATTTTCACATTTTTTTGGTGGCCAGGTTTCTTCTCTAGCGGTGGATTCCGAAGTAGATAATAAGAGACAAAACTTATGGACTGCAGTTGTGGCGTTGTTTACTAGGCCGCATTTGAGTAAAACTTTGATTTACTCTTTTTTACAATTTTCGATTTTCGGAATGTAAGTAAGCGATTTATTTCATTATGTTCCTTGATTTCAATTCTTCTCTTCTTCTTCATCAGCGCGCATTCGCCCACCGTTGGGCATACGCCTCCCCAATCACTCCCATCCGGATCGGTTGTCCGTTTTCCTTATCCGGACAGGTCCAGCTGTCTCCTTGATGTCATAAGGTTGTACTGTTCATCATGATTGAAAATATTTAGCCCGATACCCGCCACGTCGGCCACACGTCTTGGCGAGCTCCACACTTTCAGGAAAATATTTCCATTTCCTAGGCGTGCGGCAACCTGGTCGGGTTACTTAACCGCCGAATTACACTATATTCACTAAATTTATTATTTATTGTTCAGAAAATTTCAAAATATATGTTGACACTTAGAATTTAAATTTCGAAAAATGATTTCAATTATTTAGTTTAATTATAGTTAATTATTTTTTTATGAGGTTGTACGATGTGATCAAAAAAACAGTCATGCTTTTCTCGCTGCTATCAAATGTAATTGTTTATGAAACTCCTAAAAAGAAAATATATTAAAAAGAATAAAAAACTGCCGTTACAAAAACTTTTGGTGTAAAGTCCAATTTTCAATGACTCTTCCTCATAGATCCGGCTGATCTTTTAGCGATGGCCTAGGGAATTTTGAGGGCGTCGGTCAATTGCCCCTTATTAGCATAAACCTGCGACTTCATAAAATCCCACAAGAAAAAGTCTAGCTGGATCAAATAGTACGATATTGGTGGCCAATTCGTGTCACCTCCGCAAGTGCACTAACGAACACTCATTTCGATAATACAGTTTTAACGTGATGCTCAATCGTGTAACATGCCATGGCATCAGTGATTGAATAATAAACAACGGATTTGACAGACGCCTCCAAAACAACATGACCGACAAAAGTTGTCAACATCGACCAGCTCTCATTAGAAAACCCTATAACAGTATATTCGAGTAAAAATATTGACTTTGTTGCGGACTTATTTTATTTTGTTTCATTTGAAAAGTAGGTATAAGGTCCTCTCTATCTACGCAGTAACAGTACAGTTTTTAATTACCTATCGACGACTAAAAATAGCTTTACGACAATTATTTATAAATATCATTTGGTACTCTGCTCATTTAATAAATAACGAGAGCTATGAGTATGATAGTTATGACTATGATATAGCTATGAGTAATGATAGTTAAATAAATTTTCAAAACTAGGAATGGGAGCATGCAATGCAACATTTAATCACGCAACGACAAGCATGACAAATAAAATGATGGTTACTGTGCGCTGAGGGAATATTTAAACTTGAACAGTAGCAATAAGTCCGATCATCAATGAAAAATCCTTTAATATTTTGAAGCTATAATTATTGTATATAATCACGGGGAGCTAAGGGGCCCTTGCTGAGTTGGCCACGAAGACCCATTCTGTTCAGGGTTGGTCACACTCACGGGTCAACGCACATCCGACGGCCTCCACGCATGAAGTGCGAGCCTGGGTAGGACTCTGGCCTTAGGGTTAGTTTCCCCTAGGAATCAACCTTTTGGCGCTCCTGGACGGTCTGCGCTTCGTTCGGCATAGCCAATCGATTGCGCACTCTGACTAACAACTTGGATTGTCGACTACAGCGGGCGAGCCCGTCACCACAGGAAGTTTTAACAATTAGTCGTTCTATCTCCCTGGAGTAAGCTTAGAAGGCTTGGGACAAAACAGTCCACCATCTAGCTTCGCCACAACCCGTAAGAGACCAACGCCTTACCGCGAGATAGCCAGTAATGTTACCTGGCGGGCGACACTCGCGCCCTTACTACCAATTGTGACCAGATTTCTCCGGTCTCTCGATTGGTTCCAAGTTCGAGGTCGCTTGCGCGGTCCTCTCCCTTACGAAGCGGTGAAACGGTGTATACCGAATCTATCGCGGACCACGGCGTCCTTTGCCCGGCTGTTCACACAGGATCGGATGGCCGATGGTCATTTCAAGAGCAGCGATGGAACTTCAACACTTAGTAAATGACTGCGCGCCGGCACCGGAAATCTCCCACGTCGGCCGCTGTACCGTCAGAGATACGCTTCTGCGCCCCTAGTCTAGCACACAAAACTTAACAAATTAATAAATATTTTAAAATAGCGTATTAATCCATTTATTACCACCGCTACAGAGCTGTGACATTTAATAGCATTCTCTTACACCCTTACTCTTTATAATTCATTATTCCTTTCAGAACTAATGGTTACTACATATGGAGTCCTGATATAATCAACAAGGTTGCTAATAATCCTACATTACAATCTGAAACTTTATGTTCTGTAATTAACTCTCCATTATTATCAGCTATGGATACTAATGCTACGGTAAGTTGTATTTATTTACATTGATTTATTACATAAGAAATTCACTTAATTTGCGAGGCATGCCACCGCACGTTTTAACATTGAAAATTGGTATGCCTGCACGAAGAAAATATATTGATTAATATTAAGAAATTCCTTGCATATTTTACAAAACATATACGTTAATATAGGTCCTATTGAGATAAATGTTGATACTACCAAACAATTTTGGTTAAATTATTTACTAACACTTCTTGTATAACTAACCAATACTTAAGTTAATGTCACCAGATATATTTGTGTTAATTTTACGAGTTCTTTCGGATTATCTAATTAAAAACGCAAATAAAATTTAGTAAGAAGTACAACTCTTTCGATAGATTTGTCAAAATTAATTTATTAAAATAATTGTTTGAAATTATTATAGTTGATTTTACTATTAATATACGTACCTAAGATAAATAAAAAAATGAGTCCCAGTTATGAAATGAGTACTTAATTAATTTACTTTAATAAATATGTTAATTTTACTAATAACGATAATAGTAAGGCTTACCAGTATTGCCAGTGGCTGTTCCCTAATTAATATGTATTTTAATAAATACCACACGTTGTTCAACTTTAATATGCTTTATGATTTAATGTACTTTAATATACTTGTCGAAACAAGTAAATTACATAAATGTTAAAAAATTATAAAATCAACCATTACTTATAAGTAATTTTCACACTTGCCTTTGTAATTAAGTTACCAAAATATTTTTGGCAATTTTAACCTTCTTGTTTTGTAGCGAGTTTTGTACATTTAACAAAAACATAAGGTAACATTACAAAATTTATTTTAACAACGTTGCTTCGTAAAATTAAACTCATATTTTTTTCTGCTTATCATTCTTCTCCGAAACATCAATCCACCACAACTTTGCGACAGTACCAGGCTTTCAGCGAAAAAAATGATGAGCAATATCATCGAAAATACAATTATAAATGGAAAATCAAAAGGAGAAGATGTACTGTTGTCAAGCATTCCGATGATTCCGACAGATATGCCATTCGAATTCAAACCTTTGCAGTTTCCGGTTCTACTCGCATTTGCAATGACCACCAATAAAGCACAGGGACAATCGCTACAAGTGTGTGGACTACATTTGAACATTCTTGCTTCTCATATGGACAGATGTATGTGGCATGCTTACGCGTCAGGAAACCATCTGATTTAGTCGTGTACGCAACAGAGGGATAAACAAAAATTGTTGTACATCAAAAAGCCCTTTATTAGCACAATTAAGACACAGAAACTTTTTTTATTTGAGTGGCAGTGCAACGCATGCCGTGTATAGGTAGAATTTTATATTTTCATCTTAAAATACAATTTCATAAGTACGAGTAGTTTTAACTTTGTATTCAATTTCCCTCTCCTAACCGCATTCACCCACTTATTTAAAGCCTTATCCGTAAATATAATTATTGTAGCGTTATTTAATATGATATTTTTAATATGATTTACAGATTATACAAGAAACAGAAACCTGTGACGATACGCTAAACGCAGCCGCATTTACATATTCCATAGTCGTCGGTATCCTCGTGACGGCCTTGGGGATTGCCAGTGCGTACTGTTTAAAAATTATCGGAAAGAAATTACAGTTGACCGCTTTACTTATGATAATCGGGACAATAAGCCTCACACTCAATTGGATAACTGACCCAAATACCTCGCTAATACTCTATTTTACTTTTCAACTACTTGGAGTTTGCATAGGACTTTCTAATGCTTTCGTCGTAGAGTCCTACCCTACTAGTATTAGGTAAGTAAAAATATACACATATTTAAAAGAAAAAACTCAAACAATCGACTAGTCAAAATATTTACGAGAGCTTTTATTATAGCTAAATAAAATTTTGTAGAGATTACGTTAATTATTATAATCTATAATATCATATAATATCATATAATATCATATATAATAACATCCCGCCAGAAAGAAATTAAACTTTACCGCGCGTGTAATTGCTATTGTGCGCGAAGCTATGGAGTCAGGAATAACTGCACATCACTTTTACGAACGCACTCCGTGTTAACGAGAGCGGACATTAACACGTTCACCCGCCCAGTCCATTGAACCATTAACATTAACAAATATAGTTGTCAACTACAACGGGCGAACCCGTCACCTCAGGAAGTTTTAACGATTGGTCGTTCTATCTCTCGTGAAGTGAGCGAAGAAGACTTGGACAAAACAGTCCACCGTCAAGTTCAGCCACTTGCCCGTAAGAGGCCAACGCCTTATCCGCGAGATAACCAGGTATGTTACACTCATGCCCTTACTTCCAATTGCGACCAGATTACTCCGGTCTCTCGACTGGTTACGAATTCGAGGTCGCTTGCTCGGTCCTTTCCCTTATGAAGCGGTGAAACGGTGTAAACCGAATCTATCGCGGACCACGGTATCTTTTGCCCGGCTGTTCACCCAGGAACGGGTAGCCGATGGTCGTTTCAAGAGCAGTCGCCGTAAGGTCCGCAACCACCCCCGCTCTATAGGAAACAGTACTGCTTCCAGACTCCCCCGACTGTTAGTCAGAATGCACAATCGATTGGCTTACGCCGCACGGTGTGCAGACCGTCCAGGAGCGCCAGAAGGTTGAGCGCCATTAACATTAACAGTCCATTGATATTAACAGTCATTTGCCGGACAACTATTTTATTTTTTATTTTTATTTTCTTAAGGATAACTTACAGCCAATAATTTTGTAGTGAACAATAATAGGAAGCTTAGAGCTATTTACAAGTTACCACTGATAATAACTACTCTGTGTTTTCCTCCTCCGTCGCTTGCCTCCGGTGAAACTATCATTACCACATGCTGCAAACGTGGTCGTCAATTCTCTACTACATTGGTGACCCTAAAAACTATCGCAAAGTATCATAGGTCCAAACACCATACGCACTTGATCGTATAGCTGTGCGGGCGAGCAAGTTATCATGGCAGAAACAATCAACGGTTACATAAAAACAGTTGCTTGTGGAGCCCTAAATACGACAATGTATGAGTAGTATGTCTGTGACCATCGCATTAGAACAATTTAAACGTCCAATGATTTAAAACCGAATCAACAATTTTTTCGTTGTTATGTCCCATGATTATATTTAAATATATTTTATAAAAAAAGGCTCCTGTCATAAAATGGAATCAAAAATAAAAAAATCCTTACACATAATAAAAACGAATACATTTTATCATAAATAGGATAGAAAACGAATTTACCGCATGAAATTTGTAGCACCCGACGTTTCGATGACGTTGCAGCCGCCGTTGTCCAGGGTAGACTGAAGAGCTGTCAATCCGTTGTTTTGCTGGTAGGCCATTCACCGCTCCGCCACTGCGTAGGTTATAACGGTGGTGGGGGGCCGGGCTCGGAGCGCGGGAATTTTGAAAATCCGTCTTGCACACAACACTCACTGTATCCTGTTTTACGTCTTTGCGTTCGGCGTTCGGCGGCGGGAACATTTTAATAAGAGGGTTCCACGTAAAAGAGAGTTTGTAACCGTCGCCGCGTCGTCTCTATTGAAGTTCTCTCCAACGTATTGACAGCTCTTCAGTATACCCTGGACAACGGCGGCTGCAACGTCACCGAAACGTCGGGTGCTACAAATTTCACGCGGTAAATTCGTTTTCTATCCTATTAATAATGTCAAACAACCGCGATAGTCTTCGATTTTACATATTATCATATCCAAACCTTACTCAATGTTAGAATATATTATCGGTAGATTACACAGGTTTTCATTAAAAGTGCAATAATTTTAAAGTGTAACTGAACCTAACTACTTTTTTACCATTTTTATTACATCGTATTTTATTCGCCTCGCTGTTATTCGCGAGGTAATTAGTCTCTCAGTGGCTCGTGCCAACAAGGGTTTGACAGTATCCTCCAAACCCCCAATACAGTTTGTGCGGGATGGCTCTAAAGGCAAAAAACATTTAACTACAAAACCTTTCTCAATAATCGAGAAAGCTACAGATTGGATTCTGGAGCTTGATTCGGTCTCTAAGCAGTATAAATTCCCTGAAAGTCTCGGATGCACAGCCCTCCGTCCAGATATAACTCTTTACTCTCTATCTCGGAAGGTGGCTCTTATTGTAGAATTAACTGTTCCATGGGAATCAAATATCCCAAAACAGTGGCGTAGCGTAGAATTCTGACGCCCGGGGCGAACCCTAAATTTGCCGCCCCCTACTTCGCAATTTAGACAAGAAAAATCAGTAAAAGATCTATGATACTCTATCGCCATTTTAAAAGGATTAAAAATAAAACATCTTACTTAAATTAAAATTGTATTCTTCGAGATTTTTTCAACGCAAACTCCTTAATGCAAAGGTCAATGTCAATCTGTACCTCTTGTTCGATTGCCACGATAGCTAGATTTGTTAATCTCAGTGTGGACATCGTAGACCTTAAATAGTTTTTGATTAATTTTAGTTTAGAAAAGCTTCTCTCACAACTGGCATTACTTATGGCAGCTGTGAGGAATATTCTCAGCATTACCACAATATTAGGCAACCCTTCTTCAAGTTTAGACTCAAAAATAAACTTTAATAAATCTAGTGGGCCGGAATCATTAAGTTCATTTTTGCGGTCTGTTGTAGCTACAAAAGCTTGTAGACGCACGCGCTCAAGCTTAAACTCCTCTTTGTCAATATCTTGAGAAGCGTGGTCGAGGTTGCACTCATCATCAAGGCCTAATAATATTTCAGGCATTAGAAAGGCATATTTTGTCGCTAAATTCTGGAGCTGTTGGAACCTTTTGCGAATTTCAGTACTAACTCGGTCTAACGAGGAAAAATTTTTCGCCTTAAATCATCGTCGTGTGATAAGCCGGCATCTCTAATTTCATCGCCAAAAATGTTCCTTTTCCTGATTCGTCTTGGAGGTTCAATTGAAATGCCAAGTTCTTCACACAAACTTTTAGCATATCTTAAAGACTCGTCCACGTACTGCTCTCTTTTCTCGTCCAATATCTTCTATAAGGCGCTTATTTTCTGAGCACACTGATGTACGTTAAATCCCTCCGTTTGCAAATATTTTTGGGCATCATTCACTTCACGCAGTACCGGTTGCCAGAGGCCCAAAAAACATAAAAACGAAAATGATTGCATCGCGACTAACAAAGTTCCTGCATCCGTTCGAGTATTCAAGCTTTCGTCTGTTCCTGTTAGCTTTTCTAGCGTTGTTAATATTTCTCTGTAATGATTTCGCGTCATGTTTACTGCATCGCTTCTTGCGCTCCAACGTGTGTCCTGAACCCTTTTCAAACTCTTGCCTGTAGCAGCAGTCAGGACCTCCCATCGGTGTGTGGACATAGAAAAGAAAGCATAGCAACGTTCCAATGTGCCGAAGAAAGTCACTGAATTCACCTCCACCGAAGCCGCATGCAAGCAAACAAGGTTCAGTGAGTGGTTTGAGCAGGGCACAAATTCGGCATTAGGATTGATATCCTTTATTCGTTGCTGCACTCCTGTGTGTCTTCCGGCCATTGTAGCGGCGTTATCGTAAGCTTGCCCTCTACAATTCATAATGTCGAGCCCATCAGCGTCGAGCTTACTTAATATCATATCACTAATACCTTCGGCAGTTTTGCTTTTTGTCTCGATGAAATCTATAAAAGATTCTACTACTCGTACTTCCTGATTCTCAATCATCACGTATCGTAAAACTTGGCTTGTTTGATCTTTGTGGGAAATATCAGGGGTACTGTCGAATATTATGGAATAATACTTGGCCTTTTGCACCTGAACTATAATATTTTGGCGAACTTTATTGCCTAAAATTTCGATAAATTCGTTTTGAATTTCTGGTGACATATAAGTAAATGAAATTTTTTGGCCCATTTTTATTCTTACCAAATGTTCTCGGAGAACAGGATCGTACTTTGCCAGAAGATGCACCAGTTCTAAAAAGTTGCCTCTATTGGTACTGGTGTCGTCTTCCCTGTGGCCACGTAACGCCAAATTTTGTTTCGCCAGGAATCTTATTCTGTCAAACATTCGGGTTAGAATTTCATGCCATTTTTTGGTTTCTTTTGCCAGGACTTCTTGCTCTTTTTTATCAATAGTCTGCCCTTTTTTAAGTCTTGTTTCTAACTCCTTCCATTTGCAAAAATGTTGATTGTGTAGAGCACTTGATTCATGACTGGCGACTTTAACCCTTGGAGTAAATGGGTATTTTCATGGATGCATCTGTCTCTTTTGCAGGATTTTCGGCGACATCGACCTTAAAGTACTATAACTACGAAACTACTACACCAATCATAAAAAGAACAACTGCACAATGATTGCATTGAAATTTCGAATATAGAATATTGAAATATCATTTTGTAAAACAATTAGATAATTATCAATAAATATGAGAACGTCAAAGAAGTGAAAAAAACGCGGAACCAGATCTGGTCGTATCATACTCAACGGATAATTGTTTCAGAACCAGATTTGGTCGTATCATACTCAACGGGTTAGGATTCAATTTCCACCAAGTATTAAACCCGTCGCAGGTGTAAAATTTCGATGCGTTCGGTGAGTTTGCGTTCCCAAACAATCGACAACAGAAGCAAAACAATGACGCTTTATAAGGAGAATAAACCATCCAAGTGCGTAAAACTTTTTCGCCGTTTGTCAATGTGCGGTAAAACCATTCTCGCGTTAGCCTCCTTGACACTACTTTCGGTGCGATAGGGTCTGTGTCTGACTGAACCGAGCGTGGTACTATTGGCTCTTCAGCGAAGTCTGTATTAATGTGCTGAACGACTTCGGGACCTCGCTGTATTATTATCAATCGCATGTTTGAATCTATATTTTCAGGCCATTTTCCAATATCGTATCCGTCAAAGGCTGACTCAGTACCAGTTGATATGGTTAAAGTTTGTTCTGGTGTCAACATTTCAGCAATCGCAGCAGAAGCAACTGAAGCTGGCAAATTCGAAGTATCAATTACAGGTTCTAGCACTAACAAGTCATCAGTGTCGGCTGCTTGTGCTACTTCAGCTTCTTGGTTTTGATGAGCAGCAATAGTTTCTGAGGAACTTACACCTGATGGCCCTGGCGTAGACTCTGGAGTCTCCGAAACTTGCACAAACTTGAATATAGCTCCTTCATTTTTTCTGATATCTTCCTCCTTGGCTTTTTTCTTTTTTCGATACGATGCTCCACTTTCTTTTACCCTTTTCATGTTTAGGTGTGCTGTAACAAAACAAAAATCATTTAAAAAATCACCCTACCTAATAGTTACTAACAAATTGTAGCCATCCGATCCGTCCAAAATAGTCCAAATCAAAAGGCGGCTTTCAGTTTCTGAAATATTCGAAGTTTTATTATCTAGCGGAATGAATACATTGTTCATAAAGTTAAGATTGTGCCTAGTACGGGTACCCAAAATATGCACACGCACCTTATTTATATTTAAGAGAGTATTCAGAGCACATTCTCTTGGGCAATACGTTTCCTAGACGCTAATTTAAACTGATAATATTTTGTATAACTAATTCATGAATACTATGCTAAAAATTGTAATATACCTATAACCAAAATATTATATGCTCACGGCTCCGCCCGCATGTATATGGATTAATAAGAGGAAAGTATTTATGTAGTTTATAGATTTTTAATACTTACATATGTGTTATGATGTGTAGTTAACTGCTCACCGGCCAGGCAGACACAGTTTTCAAACACAAACCATGCAACACCCTCGCTGTCAACGAACAAACGCAACGCGTGGAGGCAGAGGTGCGGCGGCGACGGAGGGTGGAGGCGGTACGCAGGCAAACGCACGTGCACATTAGCAAAAAGTCGCTATCGAACTGACTGATGAATATATGCGATCGCAAGCGGTGGAGCGGTCTGCGGCGCGCAGGCGCGGTGCGGGGCGACTTGTAGACGGACCCTCCCCCACCCCTAGCGCGTCATCTTGGCCTTGATAAACTTGACTTGTACTTTAGGTATTAAAATTCATAGAATTTATTTCGCTGCGAAAATAAATGTATATGCCTACACCGAGCGATCCCCTCGAGTTAATAGATAGATATTTATTTGTTTTTAGGGACTCGTCGCAAAAATTACAAAAAGGGCCCCTAATGGAATCGTTCGGTATCTATCTGGATGTCACAAAGTTTTGTGGAGAATTTTTGTATCAAAAATTTATCCAAAGACAATCCTCGGCCACGCTTATTGCTGCCGCCCAGAAAATGTGGGGCGGCGCTGACGCGCCGCCCCCTCAATTGCGCCGCCCGGGGCCATGGCCCCCCCTGCCCCCCCCACGCTACGCCACTGTCCCAAAAGACCACGAGTACAAATTAAATAAATACCACGATCTTGCAAATGCCGTAACCCGGAACGGCTTCACTGTTCACCTTCACGCGGTGGAAGTTGGCGCTCGTGGCCTGCCAGCTAAATCTCTATTTCACCTCTTTAAAGATCTTGGCCTATCCAGAAAAATAATCAACTCTTTCTTAGAAAAATTATCTAAAACTGCGATTTGCGCATCTCAAATTCTATGGCTTCGAAGGGGGAGTGAATGGGTGGTAAGGTGAACGCTCACATGTGGCAAGACAGCTGTCCTAAACCTACCACAGCCGGTTCGTAAGTCCGGAATCCACTGCTCACCCCCCAGAAGTGTAAAAAAAAATAGTATTATGATGGGCCCGACTCCGGTCGGTGAATTCCATGGCAGCTCCGTTTGTATTTATTTATTATTTATTATATGTGAAAATGGTTTTGTATATATTTTTTTCTATTACAACAGTTTATTCGGTACGAAAAACTGTATTTAAAATTCTACCGCGCTAGTCCTAAGCAGTGAGTTTTCAAGTTCTTGCAGTATATGTTAAACTAATGCACTAACGCTATTAGAGGCGATTTGTATTTCTTTTCAAATATAACCTCCAGACCTATTTGTATGTCAGATAAGTAAAATATTTAAGTAAAGGAAGAATAATAAAGTTCTATGGCCATAAGAAAAAGTGATAATGCGAATTATGAAGAATAGAATAGAATAGAATAGAAACACTTTATTGTGCTATAAAAACAATACTTAATGAATGTTACACTGGTTTTATGCACAAATTGCGGAGCTATCGCTATAGCGATATCTTACAGTTAACCATTTGATAAACTAAATCTGGATTGTCACCGTACAATACACACAGAAGTGATAAAGTTAATTTTAAAATAAACTTATACAAATATATGTCAATAACTTATGCTAAGGATGAAATACTTGGTTAGTGGCTGTGTAAAAATAATTTTTTCTATAAGAACTTTTTGAAAGTATTGGTATTTTTGAAAGGTGCATGTGTGATAGAGTAAGGGAGTTGATTCCATAAACGGGCCGAATCTCAGAACTGCCATTTATGGACCGATTTGGAAAATCCTTTTTTCATTTGAAATGATATACTTCCAGATTCGTCTCATTTTCCGATCAAAATCCTGTTCTGATGATGGGACCCATGAGGAATTGAGGGAACTCCTCAAATGTTATCATATAAAGTTGAAAATTTACATGTTGGTTCAATTCCGATGGGAATGCATTTTTTTATGGCCCGCATGACCTGATTCTACACCCTGGGTTGGCTCCCGACGAGGGGACTCCCAACGATCAACAGGACAGACACGAAATTTTGTATTCTCATACAGTTATGGTAGCCAGTTCTAAGTTTTACCATGACGTGGCTGCTGCATCCATGATTAGCTCTCGACGAGGGGACTCCTCAACGGTCAACAGCACAGACACGAAATTTTGAATATGCATTCAATTCCGACAGCCCGTTCTAAGTCTCACTAAGACAGGACTGCGGCACCCAGGGTTGGCTTACAACGAAGGAAAATTTCAATGGTCAACAGCACACACAAAATTTTGTATTCGCATTCAATTATGATAGCCCGTTCTAAGTATCACCATAACATGGCTGCTGCTATAAAAAAAATTGGAGTCGTTTTTTTTAAATAAAAATTTTGTGTATTATTTTAACGCGTCTCGTAAATATATATACATGAAATTAACTTTAAACAAAAGAGTGTGAAATTACGGTAGTTTTTACTTTTTGGTAGTTTTTACTTTATACACACATTAATACAGAGACGATTGAGACCATTTCCAGTCTGTCTGTGAGTCCGTGTGCCTGCGTGTCTGTGTGTATTCCTCCACGATAGCGCATAAACGCTTCATGCGATTGAGCAGAAATTTGACATATAGGCAAGTATTGTGCAAGGCCCTTTGCATTTTGAAGGAAACTATTCTTCTTCTTCTGAGGGTTCCAATGTCGCCTTATCTAGAGTGCTTTAGTGGGGATGAAGGGGAGGGTTTGAAGGTGGTTGAAAGGGGGGGGGGGTTCGGTGGATTGGGGTGAGGTTTTTTTTGCGTGCTGGAGGAGTTTGTCTGCTTGCCGGGGTGACACAATCGATTTTTTACTTTTCCGTCAGGGAAAGTATTGTGAACGCCCTAAAATTCTTTTTCGAGATGATGACGGATATATACATTTAAAACCCCCTTCTCAGACACGATTAAGACTAATTCCAGACTGAAATCTGTCTGTGAGTACGTGTGCCTGTGTGTTCCTCTACGATAGCGCCTAAACGCTTCATACGATTTATCTGAAATTTGGCATGTAGCTATCATTTGGTTATAGTAAGAGTTGAAAAGATTGTGGTTGAAATCTCTCCACCTTTTTATATTTGTATTAATTGTATTTTCTTTGCTTAAAGTTGCAGCCAGTGCCATCTTTCACCGTGTACATATGTAACTGCTTACTACCTATAAACCGCGACTGCGGTTCGTGTCTTTGCTTAGACTCCGACGTGCGCTTATAAGGTTTTCACTGGATTTCCGCTAGATGGCGTTACGCTACTAACGCAAATATTTCGATTTTGCTTGGATTAAAATGTTATTTATGGTTATAAATTCCGATTTCGTGACGCATACTGAGATGACGCATCGTCCAACATTCCTACGACAGTTACTGTGATTCTGGAAAGTCTTGCCGGTAAAGTCTTGGTGTGACAGCCGATTTTTTAAAATTTTTGCAGAGCCACTGCTGTTGGCGTAACTATGATGTTGGGCAGATTCGGAAGCGTCTCCTGCACAAACGTATTTGGCGCGCTCATCAACTACAGTTGCTCAACTATGTTTTACTTAACAGCTGCTTTGTTGTACAGTAAGTTTGTTATTTTTTATATTTTTATGTATCAGATAAACACTTTACAAAACCTGTCCTGGTAGAGTCCAAGGACTCGTCCAAACAGTTCAAGGTACTTCTCTAAATTAGTACTTTATGCCATTAATTATATAGCGTATAAGATTGATCAACGCCGTACTACAATCTGGCAACCAGAATTTTACTATGAAACGCAAAGTGTAGATTTATTTATTATTTATTTATTTAAGAATTAATTACTATAAAACATTGATTTGCTTACAAAAATAACAGGAACCGAATGACAAAACCATAAACTTTTGCTTATTTGATTCTGTCACCCAAGGGTGGACAGGACTCATTACAATCAATCTTGATTGCTTAATTGCTTACAAATGTACAAGTTTTAGTAAAAAGCTAATAACATTAAATTGACATAAAATGTGGTCTTCAAAATAATAATAATAATAAAAAATATTAAAAGATAATGTAATAGATAAAATGCAATCGGCAATAAATATAATATAAAATTCGGTCAAATAATATAAATATATAATTATATGTGAGAAAAGAAAGAAACAGTCATTATTATTTAATATATGTTAAGTAATATAGGATGTAATATAAAAATACCTAGTCAAAAAAAATATTCATTGTCAAAATAATATATAAAAAGTCAAATATTTTTTGGTAGTTAGTTCAATATGGCACTTATAATTTACAAAAATGAATAATCTACTATTATTATGTCCAATATGGCGATTTTCGTGGTTATTAGTATAGCAGCGCACAATAGATGGCGCACTAAACACGACTCTAAGGTTTAAAATAATAATATAATAACAATCGAATTTTAAATCATAACTCTTATTTTATTATTATTCACATACATATGTCAATTTTTACTTTGGTATGCAGATTTAAATACGTAATAATTATGCACGTTTATGGTCAGACAGGCTAAGATGTGCACGCACGTTTTTTTCGCCTTGAAAACCTATGGTTAATTCGCCGTGTCTAGACGCGTTCGTCCGTGTGGTATGGATCACTATTGAAGCTTGTACACGGATAATGCGGAAAAAACGGCACGGAGCCTCCGCCGTATGCACCGTAATCATCCCTCGGCGAGCCGTGTTTATTTACGGTTTTATGCGAATATTTTGTTATAATTAAATAAAGAAATATTTTTTTATCCGTGACCAGCTTTATAACTGAAAATTATGCCAGTCTTCTGGCAGCACGGTGTCGGTCAACTATCCGTGTTTGGTACGGATGCATGCTCGCGCGGTGCATCGTTCACTTCACACCTTCTTGTGTCAATAGCGGTGGGCACCACCTACAAAAAAAATATGCGCACACATGCCTATTAACACTTCTTTCTTCTTTCACAGTGTGTGCTGCGTCACCAGTTTTTTTTGCGAAAACGCCGTCAGAGATAAAAAATATGGAAAGGAAAGAAGATGCTCGAGAAGACAGATATACACGTCATTTATAAAAAAAACCTTCTCTTTTAGTACAAATTGATGCACATTTCTAAGGAAGTATTTAAAACAATAATAAAATAATATAAAACAACGTATTAGTTGTAATTTATTAATGCAAAAAAAAAAACGAAAAATATTTTTTTTTCTACGTTTTCTCAAAAATATTTATTAAAAGTTGATTATTTGGTCGTACTGATTCACTCACATCAAGGATGACACTAATTAAAAACTAACCCTGTATATATGTATATAGATGTATGTATAAAATACATACCATCCCTTTTCTTTCTCTACTCCACCCGATCGTCCACTTTTAAATAACTTAAATTAATTTAATTCAATTAAAGTTGCCTAACATTTATTGCAGAACGTTGAAAACAAGTAAACTGACTTACATTTACTGTTGCATAATGGACTTGACGTAGGCTGTGGTATATATGGAGAGCGACCAAACTTCAAAAGAAGTGTAAACTTGGGAAAATACGCCTCCATATTCCAAGCGGAGGTTTACGCCATTATTGAATGTGCGGATATCAACCTCCAAAAGGACTACGCCAACCACCGTATCTATATCCACTCGGATAGCAAAGCAGCTCTTATGGCACTAGCCTCGAATACCATTAATTCAAAGCTAGTGCAAAACTGCATATCACTACTGAATTCCCTGGGCGAAAAGAACAGGGTAATACTAAGATGGGTTCCCGGCCATGCAGGAATCGAGGGAAATGAAAAAGCCGACGAACTTGCTAGGACGGGAGCAAGGGGAACGTTATACGGCCCTGAACCCTGCTGTGGCGTACCAAAAAGCCTTGCAAACCTAATGCACAAACAAACGTGTTTAGAACAATCCGTCAACCACTGGAACAACACGCCAGGGTTGAATCATTCCAAAGTGCTTATTAAGCCTTACGACCGTAAGACGGCCCGTGAGGCCCTATCGCTAAATAGGAACAATCTACGCATACTGGTAAGGGCGCTCACGGGGCATTGTGGCCTGAACAAACACATGTTCAACCTCAAGCTCAAAGACACAAAAATGTGCAGGTTCTGCCAAGGGGCAGAGGAAACTCCCCAGCACCTCATGTGCGAGTGTGGCCCGCTGATGCGTAAAAGATACAACCACCTGGGTGGTCCCTACCTCCAACCTGAGGAGGTAAAACAATCTGGCGCCAAAAGCCTGCTGCGGTTCTTGAATGACACGGGGCTTAGCGCAGAACTATAGTAGGTGGCGAGCACAATAGATCAGCAATGGTCGCAGTGTTACAAGGCTCATAAAGACCTTAGAAAAGCCCCACTCAACAAATAAAAAAAAAAAAAAAAATACATTTACTGTTACGATCACACGTGTAAATTTGCTTAACACTTTAAGGACCATGGGAGATATGTGTGCCATAATTTAAAAAATCATTTATAAATTATCGAATACAAATAAATTATAAAATATATTTTTTCCATGTTATTGAAAATCCATTGAAAGTCCATCAGAAACTTAAAAATAGCAAAAAAATATTTATTCTTTAAAAATATACCACATTTTTTTATTAAATATCGCAAATTTTATGGCGAATTTTTCATATTTTTCTTCTTTTAGTACGTAAGTCTGATTTCTGAATTAAATAATAAATAATAAAATTTTGGAAAAAGTTATAACTTTGCAACTTTATGGCTCATAGGGTCACTTATGTCCTATTAATTTATACAAAATATATTGAACCAATTTTAACAACACTTGACATACATTGTAATTTACATCGCCCTCTAACAGTTTTATGTATCAAATGTTTTCATACCCTACCGCAAAGCTTATGGTTCTCAAAGTGTCGACTATAGATATCGGTTGTGTCGACTTTCACGGCAAGTAGACAAGCATCCCCCAAGCGCACTACCCCTCCCCCTCCCTCTCCTCTCCCCCACAGCGACCCAACCCAACCTCACCTCGCGCGCCAATCCATAGTATTTTTGTGTAATTTTTCTGTGGTATTGAAATGGTATAATATAAAAAAAAAAATGATGTAGTATTTTCATAAATATGGCGGACTATACATATTAATTTCGTCGCCTTATATACGAGATAATCCAATCAAATTTCACAATGTAATTTCGGTCTAACAAGGCACATAGTTGAATGATAAAATACCACATACCGAATGAATGATAAAATTTGGTACATAGATGTACCGAATTTCAAGCCTCTTATTGGAATATTTCGAGATTGAAGTATGTATGACTAGCGCGCCCCCTGAGGACCGATTTCAACCACAATCTTTAAACTCTTTCCATGACCAAATGATGCCTGCATGCCAGATTTCAGCTCTATCGGACGAAGCGTTTAGGCGCTATCGTGGAGAAATACAAACAGACAGACAGACTGACATACAGAAGTGCGTCCACAATACTTTCCTTGATAGGAAAGTAATGTATTGCGAATTTTCTGATATTATCGAATACACCGTTATATAAAAACACACACATATGGCCTTATTTCTAAGGCGGCCTACAACTGCGTCTGTTTTGGACATCATATTGACTTCATTCCCTGCGAGCCTCGATTTTTTAGGCAGGAATGACATTTTAACGAGGTATGTCACTTTGCAGGTGCCCCTCTGCCTAATAAATACGCCACATTAGCCTAATTCTGATTCCTACTTTGAGCTAATTATTAAACTAAATAAATTATTTAAAATAAATCAGTGCCCTCTATCCGCATCAAGCGGTATGAACAACGCAGCGAACGTTTGTATGTATAATTTGCTCTTGGTATATTGCGTAGCGTCATAGTTCTTGTTTATTACGGTAGATAGAGCTACTCTCCCGTCTTAACCCTTTGAGGACCATAAGCTTTTTTGGGAGCATAGAAATTGTTTATACTTAAAATTGTTAAAGGTTGTAATTGATTCGATCAAAACAAAAACAGACCATGTGACCTCGATCAAACTTTAGGGAAATCAACAAAAACATTCAATGTAAAAAAAATGTACTATCGTTGTGAAATATCAAATATTTTTAAATTATTGCATCTCTTATACATATGATTTTGTTCAGTAATAATAACAATATATTTTGAAATAGGTATTATATAGGTTTTAATTGATATCCCTAAAGTTTGATCCAAAGTCACATGGTCTGTTTCAGTTTTGAGCAAATCAACTGTTAAACCCGGTAACTCCCTAACATCCCTTGCGGGACCAACGGCCGACTCCCCCAATTTCCAGGTTATATTTTTTTATATGTCAAATTTCAATGCGATCATTTTACAGTAATTTTTTTTATCATCCGTATAGTGGTTTACAAGTTATGGTCGTTTGTATCAAGGTCGTCGACTCGCGTCGATTTTACGCGCGAAAATGTCGCGGGCAAAAGTGATAGCTGAATTTTTACTTCGCGAGAGGAGGGGTTAAAGCGATGTAAATAACATGTAGGTATGTCAAGTTTTGTGAAAAGAGGTTCAATAGATTTTGTATAAATTGATGGGACATAAGTGTTTCTAAAAATAAAATAGACATAAAAATTCAGTTATAACTTTTTTCAAATTTTCCATTTTTATTATCGCACTAAAAACGTACTAGGAAAAGAAATCAAGTTGAAAATGTTGCCATAAATATTTTATGAATTTATTTAAAATTAATAGTTCGTTGGCCATTTGCGATATTTTCGAAAAAATGCGGTATATTTTTAAACAATAATATATTTTTTGCTTATATTAAGGTTCTGATGTCTCAAAAACATGGAAAAAATATAATTTAAAAATTATTCGTATTCAATAATTTATAAAATGACTTTGAAGTTATGGAACACATATGTCTCATTGTTCTTAAGGGGTTAAAATATTTTTATTTAATAAAAACTCGTGCATTTACATGTTTCTGTAGTTAAAGGCCTGTCAGGGTTTAGGAGACGATCCTGGATAAAATAATAGATAGATGAATAACAAGGTCAATAAGTAAGTGGCCTTTAGGGGGGGGGGGGGGGGGCAGAAATAGGAGATCGAGTTATGTTAGGCTAGGCTACTATATTGTCACACCTCGTATCTATACCTCATTTGGTATGGTCAATCTTTAGCAGTCCACCATGGATAGATTAATAGATACCTACATAGATGAATAACAGCGTCAATAAATAATTGGGAGGGTGAGCAATCTCCCAGGAGAGGCGATCGAGGGAATTAGGACTATAACCACCTCGAGACATTACACATTGGCGCTGGTCGCTCGCATTGATCGGGTTATTTGCCAGCGGCCAGATTGGGCCTGTTTACCGACGGCATCGCTAAATATTTGCTGTCAATAAAATATTGTTATGGAGGGCAAACGTGCGGGGAAACGTCACGCGTGCGGTCTGTTTGACCAGCCACTCAACCCGCACTAGTTACGCAAACTACACGACCCCAATGTGTTTAATGTCAACCCACCCACCCGCCGTGTTTAATGTTAATTAAATTACAATTTGACGTTTGGACGGCGCTGTCCAAGCGCCCGCCTTGAGTAAAGTAGAATTATTATGCTAGGAGTAGGCTGCTTCTGACTGACTATAATCAGCTACGGGGTGGCGATCATCGAGTGACTACCGTCCACTTACCTTTATTGGGATGGTAAAATGATCACGCAAGTAGTGTGTGTTTTTAGAAGTTTCGTATTCAATTCGTATTATACAAAGTATGTTTATAAAAAGAAAGTAAAAATAATAATGAGCTAGCTAAAATCTGTCAAATTTGACGGTCACTTTATTGACCGTAATGTTTCAAAAATAAACTTAACTGTTTCAAAAATAAACTGTAAATAAAATAATTGTTCTACTATAATACGATTCTGGGTACGGACTATGTCAATGAAGTTTAGCTATCGCCTGTTAGGTTGCGCAGTAATGCGGCAAACACCCTTCACCCCTATCCCCAAATCCCCCCCCCCCCCCCTCCCGCGCAGAACGTCAGCAGATGGCACTATCATTTTTATTTTTCTCTTTTGATGACATTTTTTTTAAAATTTTTTGATGACATCTACAGACCGAGAGTTTTTATTTAGACACGTCAACCAAATTTTTACACCTAACCGTTCTCTCAATTTGGCGGTTACAGGCAAAACACGAAAAAAAAATTATTTTTATCTTTTGATTACTTTTTAAATTTTTCTCTTTTGATGACACATCTACAGACCGTAAGCTTTTTTTAGACACCTAAACAATTTTTTTACACCTAACCGTTCTCTCAATATGGCGGTTACAGGAAAAACACGTTTCAAATTAATATGGATATCATAGCTATAAGCATATCATAGGCGTACCATTTTATTTATTTATTGGTTACATAGACATTCAAGTGCACGAGCACAAAAGAAAAAAT
Organism: Micropterix aruncella; assembly: GCA_944548615.1. Taxonomy (NCBI): domain Eukaryota; kingdom Metazoa; phylum Arthropoda; class Insecta; order Lepidoptera; family Micropterigidae; genus Micropterix; species Micropterix aruncella. The sequence goes on along the minus strand of OX155959.1, from coordinate 30,032,330 downwards.
ATTTTTTTACAATTTAGGAATTACCGTTATATGCTACATTTAGCCGTAATTTATACCGTCTAAATTTGGGTATACATCTGTCGTAGCCCAGGTTAAATAGCGCATAAATTATTTAGATGCTTATTTTTCTCATTTGCTAAGTAAAATGCAACCGAGCCCGCCTTGCTAGGCACTCCTATGTTAAGACGAACGTACTTCCTGAGTCCTATTGAAGTGGCACAGTTATGTCAGAAAGAAAGACAAGAATATTATATTATATATAATAACTCAATATTGTTACCGCAGATTAGGTACGTCACAAAAATGTGAATACCGCCCTTTTTGCCGCATTGGTGGCTGCCGCGTAGCGTTCATACAAACTTAATTTTTATTTTTGTAATATTGCCCGAATAATAGGGTAGGCAGTAGGGCGGTGTCGACTGTAATGGGCGGACCCGTCACCCCAGGCTGGTATAAGGATATGTGATCTTTCTTTCAGCCATTAGGGTAGGCAAATAAATTTATAGCTAGCAAACTAAAATGGGCATTGACCGATCGACGATTTACAGAGGTTCATAACAGGGGTCCGTAATAAGTACGCCTGGTGTATGTTTTGTCTTAAAATGTGCAATAATGAATTATGAATTTATATCTATCTATCTATAAGCTTGCCATACACTGAAGCACTGCTACGCTATGGTTTAGAGACATTTGAGGATCGGCGAGTAGCATCAGATATGTCGGTTTTACATAAAATACTCCTAGTTCAGTCTGGGTTTGCGCAGTCAATATCTCCTGAGTAGGGTGGAGTAAATAGGCGCCTTCCCGACTCACGCGCGATCCCTCAATGTTTCACATACCAAGGTAGAATAATAACGATGGTACCAATATGTTATTGGCACGTTCTAAGCATGCATACAATGTAGGTTTTATCAATATTGACGTATTCAACCACGAAAATAGTCGGTACCTTGTTAAGTAGGTACGTGAAAAGCTGGAGAACAGATTGGATTGAGTTATCATCCGCATTCCCACATGCACATACATGCACTAACATGCACATTACGCCCTATAGATACACACACACATACACACACACGCACACACTCTCCATCACACAAACACACACCAACACCCACAAACCAACACCCAGAAATATTGATCATACCTACAAATTAAATTCTCTTGTTTGTTTCCGTTGTATTGTTTAGTATATTTAGTATTCCTTATACTTAAACATGTTTGGCTTTGATATCGGTATATATTTTCTTTAATTTTTATTATTTATTCTCCATGTTTTTAATAAAATAAATAAATGTTATTAAATAAAATGAAATAAAAAAATCTATAATAACGAAAATAGGCCGATAGTTACCCTTAAGTGGGAGTCGAGCAGTGCTGTAAACGTCTACGACAGTTCAGTGTTGCTAGGATATGAAACAATCTTTGAACTATGGACTGTAAACAAAGGTACTGAAACCGGCGCTAATCAGAAGTTATAAGGCTTACACGTGGGTAATTTGACGGTTGTTAACGGTTCGAGAGAGTTCAGAAACGGCATGACGAGACTCGGGCAGTAAGACAGAGGGATGCCAATCTTTTATGTGTGCAATTTTATTTTTCCAGACCACCATCCGACGACGAGGGAAAGTGTAGTAAAAGCGCATTTTTTTTCGAGAGGAAGACTATAATATCTATTTTGAGCCCCCCTGAGACAATTAAGACCATTTCCAGATTGGTCTGTTTGTGTGTCTGTTTGTGTGCCTTTGTATATCCTCCCCACAGCGCCTAAACACGTAATCCGATTGAGTTGAAACTTGGCATGGCAAGAGTTGGAATGATAACATCTTGGGCCGACATCACATGAAATTTTGGTTGGAATATCTCATATACAAGCTATACTAATAATATTTAAATTCTATCATACATTTTACTAAAATACTAACGCCATCTGTTAACGCTTCGCCCAACCCAGCCCTTAGCCGAGAAATGGAAAGAAATGGAATCCAACCGGATTCGTCCGCCAGCTGAAAAAAGGCGCTCATTGATTTTAATTTTAAAATTAATATTCGAACAACCGTTTCTTTTATCATTACTATTTTGTTATTCGTTCATATTTTATTTATTTGTAACACAAATAAATCCATTAGTAAAACGATTAGTAAGTTAGATATAATACAATATAGTATATTACTCATAACAGTTATCTTTGAACGTGCACAGCATTCGATCGAACTATCCATCTAAAGGCCGCAGTCGCATAAAAATCCGACATTAGTTTATTCCATTAAAGTATCGGAAAGGCCCTAAAATATGCGCGATCGTATAGAGGAAGTGGCCGCAATGTATACATTTTTATGGCGTGGTACAAATTTACTGCAACGCTTCCATATAAAATGCTTCGCAACAGTCTCGTAAACTGAAAACATTTCATCCCCCGACCAGCGACACAGATTAGGCGACTGTTACGACGAATGCATAGATGGGACAAACTTTTAACACCTCTTTATGGTTATCCTTTATTCCAATAAGAATATGGTTTTTGTGCTACTTCCAGCCGGACATCAAAATCAATGAATATTTTTAACTCCAATGTAGTACTAAAATATCCAATGTAGGGCTCCCTAGACGATCAAGCATGCTTGACAAGCATCGCGTCGCGGGCTGGGAAGGGATCGTAGACCGTAGGAAAAATGCTAATATTTTTTAAAGATATTTACCAAAAATGACTAATTTTGTAGTTGATATCAGGGATTAACATTAATTAGACGTAATTGATTGATGAATGACTTGACTCCCTGGTATAAACTACAAAATTAGGCATTTTTGGTAAATATTAAAAAAAAAAATGCATTTTTCTTGCGGTTTACGATCCCCTCCCAGCCCGTGACGCGATGCTTGTCAAGCATGCTTGATCGTCTAGGGAGCCCTTAAGTAATATATTTTGGCAAACAAAGAGTATAAACAAAAATACCTTTACAACATTTTTATTGCGAAGCAGATTAGATGAGATTTGTGTGGATATAATCATTCCACTAGATTTTATGTCTATTCTGGGTTGATCTTCTTCTGAAAGTGCCATCACCTATCGGAAGTCGGCGGTCATTATGGTAACTTGGGCCCGTGATGTTGCGGCGCGGAACAACTTCTTGGTGCTTGAGTTCAACCATTCAGCGAGGTTTTGTAGCCTGTGGGTTCTTCTTCGGCCAAGTATTCGGCGGCCTTTTATCTTTCCTTGCACAGTTGATTGGAGAAGGTGGTATTGTTACCACACATTTTATGGCGCATGTATTGTAATTTCATTCTCTTTATGGTCTTCAGTAATTCCAGTCCTTTATGCATTCTTTGCAGCACCGTCTCATATCTAACTATATCCGTCCGAGATATTTTCAGTATCCTCCTGTAAATCCACACTTTGAAAGCTTCTAACCTTTTACACAATGTCTGGGCTAGCGTCCACGCTTCTGCTCCTTACAGTAGGACTGAAAATAAGTAACACCGCACCAGGCGGTATCTAGTGGAGAGTTTGAGAATACGTTAATAGTAATTTCATTTTTAACTTTTTCTTACTTTCTTTCATTCAGTTTGTTCATTCATTTTTATACATTAAACGTGTAATCTTATGAAACATGTGTTTTCAAATCTGTTAGATTAATGTAACATCGAAATGTTTAAGAAATTGTTATAGTAAAACAAAAAGAATAACAAAATTAATGAAACAAAAACGAAATAATCATTAAATAATAAAAGTAGTCGAAAATAATTACAAAATAAATCCAAATACCAAATATTACGTGATAAAAATAAAAATCTGAATTCACTATTGTATACATATACCTAGCTAATTTATATTGTCAGAGATGTGAGGGGGTGCAAATTACGTATCTATAAATGCGCTGCTATTTTTGAAATGTCACTAGGATACATTCAGTTTCCCTTCTTCTTTACTAATCAACTACTGAATAAGGCATTTTATATAGCCACCTGTGTTAGTCCTGAAATATGGAAGTGCTTTCCTAAAATATTCGTTAATCTTGGAGCAAAGTATAATGGTGCGGAATGCGTCTTGAACGATGCAGATCTCCTTGGCGCTATATATTGTGGTACCTGCGCCGATCTTGTGTTCTCAGCAGGGATCAATATCTTTGCTTGCGCGCAATCGAAATTTAAAGCAGTTTTAAAATAAAAAAATGCATAAGCACTAAGGGTTGAATGTTCAGGGAGAGGCAAAACCGATAGGCAAAACCAGGGAGAGGAAAAATCAAAGTATTGCTGTTAGTAAAGGAAGCTTAGAAAATGGTCGTGTAGGTATATTTTTCCCTAGCAAGGATGGCTACTCCTCAGTCAAATAACAAACTCACAATGTTCATATTCATGCCGCATCTGTTAATTTGTAGTCTGTCGTGCGCAGCGCGAGCGATCGGCTCGGCCAGCGTTTCATAAAGGCATTAACCTTTTTTTATTGTGCACTTAAACCCTGCGAGTGGGATTTGCACTAAATGAGCATCGAGGCATAAATTTAATAGAAACATAAACAATTTCTGAGTGTCCTTTGCTATATTGTCTATTATTCTCACACCGAGCTGCGAAGGACAAGGCTTAGATTGGGTCTGACAGAACAATAAAAACAACAATAGATTCCAAGGTATTCTTGACATGAAAGGACTAGGAAAGTATCTAAGTATGACAGGTGCCTTGCATATATGTGTTAAATTATTTTTTCAAATACGTTGTGTAACAAGTTTATGTATTAATTATGTGTGTGTATTAATTATTAACAGCCACATATTAATAAGCGTAAACAAAAGCACAGCAAAAAGTAAAACAAAGATATTAAAAAGATCATATGCACGACATTAACAATGGTGTGTGGTAAACAAAAATATATGCTTAAATATCTCGTATGTACCTAAATATAAGTTATTTACTACAAAGCAGATGGTAGATGTCAAACAAATAGAGTTGTCAACTACAACGGGCGAACCCGTCACTTCAGGAAGTTTTAACGATTGGTCGTTCTATCTCCCGTGAAGTGAACGCAGAAGACTTGGACAAAACAGGCCACCGTCAAGATCCGCCACATGCTCGTAAGAAGCCAAAGCCTTATCAGCGAGATAACCAGGTATGTTAACCAGCGGGCTTACACTCACGCCCTTACTTCCGATTGCGACCAAATTACTCCGGTCTCTCGACTGGATACGAGTTCGAGGTCTCTTGCCCGGCTGTTAACCCAGGATCGGGTAGCCGATGGTCGTTTCAAGAGTAGTCGCTGTAAGGTCCGCAACCATCCCCGCTCTATAGGAAACAGTACTGCTTGCAGACTCCCCCAACTGTTAGTCAGAATGCACAATCGATTGGCTTACGCCGCACGGTGCGCAGACCGTCCAGGGGCGCCAGAAGGTTGACTCCTAGGGAAAACTAGCCCTAATGCCAGAGTCCTGCCCGGGCTTGTACTTCATGCGTAGAGGCCGCCGGACGGGAGGCCACAAAATGGGTCTTCGTGGCCAACTCAGCAAGGGCCCATTAGCTTCCTCTCTAACACATATGGATCTGACTACACTGGGGAATAACAGGAATAAGCTGTTTCAGATCTTCCTCTGGTAAGATTCTGATAACTGAAGCATACACTCCGCTGCATTCTTTTCGAGCTCTCGATCACAGTCTCAAAAATGCTTACACAGATTAAACACAACCTCGTCAAAACTGCACATGAGAAAGAAAATCAAATGGCCTCGTGCTAGACTAGAGCCGCTATATGTAACGGACTTTGCCGTCTTCCTTAAAACCAAGGCATGTACCTACAGCCAACGACAGAATATTTGATATCGTGATGATGTATTGAAAATTTCAAATTAGCTTTTATAGTCTAATTAACAAATTCAAATTCAATTTCAAATATGTTTATTCAATGTAAATACATAATATACACATAATGAATGTCAAAAGACAGTAATTGTACTTTTTCCTATTTTTTCCGGCGAGTTCTACAAGTAAGATTCCACTGGAAAGAACCGCCAAAGAAAACCAGTGACCACTTTTTTGGTACTATTATTATCCATAATTTATATATAATCAATAATTCAAAAATATTTCATGTCCCCGGTCCATGTATTCACTTCATCGATGTCCCCGTGAATTGAAGACATGAAACAGAAAGAAAAAAGGCAGGCAGAAAACAAGTAATTTCACAATAAAATATAAATATTCAAAATAGATCGGCTATGCCTAGTTAGGAGCGACGCAAGCATTTGTTACTACAAACGGTGTAATTTTTTTAATCAAATAAAATAAAATAAAAAATTAATATTGAAGTGATGAATACAAAATAAAAAAAACTTAATTTCGACGTACAAAATCGACTAGCCATCCTAACAGTATTGTTTTAGAGAATGACTGTACTATAATTTAAATGTTCATTAGCGATTAACACATGCATTACATGCATAACCGTCCATGATGTAATATCGAGAATTAGTTTGGTTTATAATACGGTGTGATATATAATTAGGTGGAAAATAACATTAGGATTGTGACACAAAAATACAAAACAATCATGTTTCACTTTCCAAACTATTACCACTTTTATATTAGGAGCCTCAATTATAACAGTACATCTCAAACACAATACTTTTATAGACTCTGCTTACAACATAATACGATCACCTTTCACTGTCCAAACTATTATTATAATTATATGTACCGCCGTATTGCCGTTTTATCAAAATCATCCAAACCCGTCTTTGGTTTACGACAGTTAGTCTTTTTTTTCCCTGGCGTAGAAAATGACGTCGGCTGGTCAGAATCTAATATTTTTTTTCTTTTCGGCTAAAACTCTTTTTATTGACGCGATAGATATTTTACTAGCAGCAGAAAGCCTTTTTAAGACCGCTTGCAATTCAATTGTTATTCCGAATTTCGCTTCATCTTTCATGAAATGGTAAATATTTGATATTAATTCCCTTGTCTGGGATTTCAGCGTCTTATTTCCCAATTTTGTTTTTAACGGCATATTAAACGACGATCACGACAAGAAATAATAGAAAATAAAGTTATTTACCTACTGTACCTCCTGGGATTCAGCACAGTCGAACGCACGATCACAACACAGAACACGAAGACAAAATACAACACAAAACGTATTTATTTGTTACTCTTCTAATTGTACCGCTAAACGACGGGCCGCTGAGACAATCACGTATATACTGAAAAATTATCACAGCCCAATTCAACTCAACGCTAAACGAATCTATTAGTTATGTAATCGTCTGACTGTACCCTTAAACGGCTGGCTTCGACGAGAATCATTACAGTCACGCGTAAACTCAACCTCTCTCCGTCATTCTCACAGGTATAAAATATGCCTATCCCTTTTTTGGTTTCAGTGCATTAGTGTTCAATAAATGCAATACGTGTGACCTGAGCATGTAGTTGTAGAGCTCAAGATGTTTGCATTCCTCTGTACGCCGCACGCTTGACAAAAATTCTGCACTGACACACCCAACCGTAATCTAACCCCCGCTGTTTGGCCTTCGGTTTTGTTTGCCTCAGGAGATCCTTGTTTGCCGCCGTAAGGTGTTCGTTTACATAAATGTTTCTTGGCCTCCCCAGAAACCAGCTAACAGTTGGGCGGTGTCGACTACAACTGCTGAACCCGTCACCCCAGGCTGGTATAACGATGTGTGCTGGTCCTTTCAGACATGGGTAGAGCGTAGAAGACTTAGAAACAATACAAATCTACTGTCTAGCTATGTAAAAATGCCCTCCGGAAAGGTAAACATCGGGCAGCCTCGCCCCCTCTCTACCAGTTTTGGAAGGAAATCTCCACCTGGAATTAACCATCAGGATACTTCCAACCTCCCGACTGACCGCTGGTCCAAAGTCACTTCGCGACCTCTACCTGCCGTATGTTCAGCGGTGATTCAGTTTGAATCTATCGCGGACCAAAGGCATTTTTTGCCCGGCTCTGAATTCAGGATCAGGTAGCCTAATGGTCATTTCAAGAGTGGTTGACGACAGGTCAACATCCACCCACATTATATTTTTATAGTCATATTTGAGACATTATATTTCCATAGTCTCCAGACTCCTTTAGCAATGCCTGGAGTCTGGAGACTATGGAAATGTGTCTGGCGACTATTGTGCACCAAAAACCTTTTGGTGTACAACCCATTGCCGCACCAAACGGTGCGCATACAGTTCAGTAGCGCCAGGAGGCAATCCCACCAGGAGAAACCGACCTACCAGCCGTGAGGCCTGAGACCCGAGAGTATTACCCGTGGTAGCCTTCCACACGAGGAGGCTTCTGAGTAGGAGTCTATTTAACGGTAGGCAGGGGCCTATTTAACGGTGGGAGTACCTTTAAGTGAGAACGAACCTAGTGAACTGGATTGATCTATTATTCGTTATATATTCTCTACCATTCGTAATGCTTCTCGTGAGCCGGCCCCATTGCCTCGGCTTTCAGTTAGGTCACCACAGCGCTACGCGCTCCGGTGGCAGATATTGTAATGAGACGCCTGCCGGATCAGGCGTCTTATGGTGATAGGATGAGAGACGGGAGAGGCATCATCTGAGTCCGCTAACTCCGCGGGTACGGCTTCCGGCCTTGTGGCGGATTTTGGTTACGGCTTCCGGACTTCTGACTAAAAAAGAATAACGCTTTATATATAATAGACGAAACGATAGATAATAGACAAAATTTTTGCGAAAAAAAACCGACTCCATTTTTCATAACCAAAATCCCCACTGCTCTTCTCTATCTTCATTAACCCGATTGCCAAGGGCTTAACTACATCCTATCATTTATATGCTGATGACCTTCAAATTTACCTCCATGCCAGACCTGATGACCTGCCTTCTGCCGTGTCGACTATGAACTCTAATTTAGAACACATATCAAGTTGGGCCGAAAAACATGGCATAATCATAAATCCAGCCAAATCACAAGCGATTGTGATTGGTGGCCAGAAACTCATGTCTAATACTAACAAAACGTCAATGTCACCCCTCAAAATAAACGGTAATATTATTGAGTATACCAAAACTGTCAAGAATCTTGGAATAGTCATAGACGAATTTCTTTCGTGGCAGGCACACGCCAACCAAATTAGTCGTCGTATTTTCAATGGCCTTCATAGCCTCCGAAGGTTACAGAGATTCCTTCCAGCAGCAACTAAGCAAACTATAGTAAGAACACTGCTACTTCCAATTCTAGACTATGCTGATGTCGGTACTATAGATATTAAAGAGAAGATACTGGATAAATTCGAACGGCTACAAAATATCTGCATACGATATATATTCGACTTGCGTAAATTTGATCACGTAAGCGAATATCGCGATGGACTTCACTGGCTTCGAATTCGTGAGCGCAGAAATCTGCATGCCCTCTCACTCCTTTATAAAGTCCTAAATAGTCCCATAGCACCTCCTTACCTTAAAGACCTCTTTCTCCCGTTAGGAAGTCATGGTGTTCCACTCAGTTCAAGTCAGGACAACACCATAGCAATTCCACTACATCAGTCTTCTTTTTTCACTAACTCATTTAGCGTCCATTCTGCTCGACTTTGGAACCAGCTTCCGCATGCTATTCGTCATGCAACATCCTTGCCCTGTTTCAAGGCGTTACTGAAAAAACATTTTCTCCCTCAAAATATCAACTAAGAACCAACCCTCCCCCTATCCCCTCCCCCCTTCCCCCTTTCGTTGGGTTGTTGACTGAATAGAAGCATAAGAACTTTGTAATATCTATCATTTTATATAAGCAGTTATTTTTATTATTATTTATCTGTAGTTTCTATGTATTTATTATTATAATATACATATACTATATTATAAATTATATTATTTATGTATGTATGTATATTTGGATGTATGTATATGTATATTTATGTGTATATGTTTATGTATGTGAGCTGTATTGATACTTTTATTTAATATTACACGGTTGGCTGTAAGAAATCGTGAAACGATAAGCCCGCCGTTTGTACTAAGTCAAAATAGAATTTAAGTTTTCTTTACCCATGATATATTTTTTTTTTTGTTAGTACAATAAAGGTATTTTTCATTTCATTTCATTTTTCCATTTTTTATAAGTGCAGCAGCCGCGTCATCTTAGAACGGGCTATCTAAATTGAATGCGTATACAAAATTTCGTGTCTGTGCTGTTGACAATAGAATCAGGTCGTGCTTACCATAAAATTGCATTGTCATCGGAACTGAACCAACATTGTAAGTTGAACCAACATGTAAATTTTCAACGTCATATGATAATATTTGAGGAGTTCCCTCAACTTCTCATGGATTCCATTGTCAGAACAAGATTTTGATAATAATGGGACCAATCTGGATGTATATCTTTCATAAAAAAATCCAAATCGGTTTATAATTAGTTCTGAGGTCACATCATTTGAAAAAATGCAACCGAATTGATAACCTCCTCCTTTTTTTGAAGTCTGGTAAAAATGCGAGATTTCTGCCTGCAAGCAATATTCTAGAGTTAAATTATACTATTGTGTGGACATTCTTATATATCTATATTTATAAAACAAAGTCGGGTTAGTTCGAACACTTATAACTCGAGTACGGCTGGACCGATTTTCGTAACTTTTGATTTGTTGTATTTGTCTCCGTCCCGAATAGCAGAATAACTATTAAAAACGAAAGTCGGAAAATTGAAGAAAAATTAAAATAAAAGAAAACCATTTTCCCATACAAAATGTAAACCCGTGTTTTTATCATGGTCAGTTGTACGTGGCATATTCACGTGTCGGCAAATCATCCGCTTTATTTTTTCTTGCTCCTGATAAAAAAACAAAAAATGTCGTTTATCACAAGGTTCTTCAACGAAGAGAATGAAACCGAGTGCATCCCATGCTGCACAATATGTAAATAGTTTAATTCAATCGTGTCTTGCTGACACGCGATTGACATATTTAACTTTTGTACTTTTATATTTCTTTTTGTGTTATTATCTTAATAAAGTAGTGAACTTAGTATTTATTTTGTATTCATTGTATTACTTTCATAAAATCATAAATTAAGTTCAACTAATCTGTAATACGACATTCATTGACTGTTAGGCGGTACGAATTTCGCCGGGTCAGCTAGTTCATTATAATTATAACTCATATTTTTGTCTGTTTTTCCGGAGCTGCTAAATTTAAATACAGCGTGAAATAACTATTAGAAATCAAAAATGTTTGTAGTACGTATCTTTCTCATAGTGTTTTATTTTAAAACCGCCATCCAGTAATGACCGAAACCTTTTAAAGAAACATATAAAAAAGACGCTCCGCTTAAAGTGCAGCAACTTTAAATGGAATAGTAAAAGCCATCAGGGGGAAATGAATACGTTTTCCCAAAATTGTGCCGCGAGATCGGCGAATTTCGTTCGTAGGCCCGCTCGCAGTCCTTATCCAGATTTTGGAGGCGTTCCAAGACTTGTTCTCGCTCGCGATGCGCCTTGGCTGCCTTGGCCGTCTTGGCGCCGTCTCTTCGAGGGTTGCCAGCTCGCGCTAAATCTCCGAATTAATTAATGGGGCTAATTGAGATATGCAAGATTTGAGTGGTTTTATGCAAGGGGATACTTCATGGTTTGTACTTAGAGTACTGTGGAAAAAATATCAAGCATTATTTTGAGCGACCGATCGCCTTACTGAATCGCGAAGCCTAATATCAAAATTCAATTTAACAGCAGAGAAGTTTAATATCAATTCATTGTTATACATATCTGTATAACATTGTTATACAGATATGTATAACAATGTTATACATATCTTCATTGTATAACACAACTTCATTGTTATACGTATCTGAAGAGCGATCTTAGCTAGGACGTAACACAAGATACTAGAGTTGTCAACTACAACGGGCGAATCCGTCACCTCAGGAAGTTTTAACGATTAGTCGTTCTATCTTCCTGGAGTGAGCGCAGAAGACTTGCACGAAACAGTCCACCGTCAAGCTCCGCCACAAACCCGTAAAAGGCCAACGCCTTAACCGCGAGATAGCCAGGAGTGTTACTCAGCGGGCTTATATACTCACGCCCTTACTTCCAATTGCGACCAGATTACTCCAGTCTCTCGATTGGTTACGAGTTCAAGGTCGCTTGCGCAGTCCTCTCTCTTACGAAGCGGTGAATCGGTGTATACCGAATCTATCGCGGGCCACGGCATCCTTTGCCCGGTTGTTCACCCAGGATCGGGTAGCCGATGGTCGTTTCAAGAGCAGTCGCCGTAAGGTCCGCAACCACCCCCGCTCTATAGGAAACAGTACTACTTCCAGACTCCCTCGACTGTTAGTCAGAGTGCGCAATCGACTGGCTTATGCCGCATGTTGCGCAGACCGTCCAGGAGCGCCAGAAGGTTGATTCCTAGGAGAAACTAACCCTAAGGCCAGAGTCCTACCCAGGTTCGCACTTCATACGTGGAGGCCGTCGGTGACCCGTGAGTGTGACCAACCCTGAACAGAATGGGTCTTCGTGGCCAACTCAGCAAGGGCTCATTAACGCCGTGCACACAACACGAACACAAGTGGTAAGTTCAGTTGAGTATCAAATGGCCCGCCGCGGCAACGAGGGCTAAAGTCCCCCGTCCTGTATTCTTCCTTCCGTAAACCCACTCAGTATCCCCGACGATAATTTTGGAGTATCGCCGGGGTCTCTGGGTTCCGATGCTTCTCACTTAATGGTCCGAAAGGCGAATGTAGATCGACATGCAAGGCAGGGATCGTAACATACACCAATCGGAAAGGAGTCCAATTGGCACTGGCAGAGGTCTGTCTTGTATAATAGAACTAAGGAGTGGGTAAAGCACAGGTGGAGTGGAACAAGGCTTTGGAAAACAAAAATATTTATTAGGGAACCCACACTAAGATTAAAAGTTATTGCCTGACTCTTTCAGGGATAACTCGAGAAAGACGGATAACAGACAGTCTAGCTAGTCAACAATACAGTTTGGAGCTGGCATCCTCAACGGGCGAGCCCAGTACCTCAGGATGATATGATAATATGGATCGTCCTTTCAGCCGTGAGGTAATTTCACGAAGACGGACACAATCCACAACTAGAGCTGTCAACTACAACGGGCGAATCCGTCACCTCAGGAAATTTTAATGAAATTTGATCCTTCTGTCTCCCGTGAGGTGAGCGCAGAAGACTTGGGACAGAACAGTCCACCGTCAAGCTCCACCACCACATGCCCGTAAGAGGCCAACGCCTTATCCACCGATACTTGCGCCCTTACTTCCAGTTGCAACCAGATTACTCCGGTCTCACGACTGGTTACGAGTTCGAGGTCGCTTGCGCGGTCCTCTTTCTTACGTAGCGGTGAAAAGGTGTCAACCGAATCTATCGCGGACCGCGGCATCCTTTGCCCGGCTGTTCACCCGGAATCGAGTAACCGATACAGTACTGTTCAGTACTGTTCCCAGACTCCCCCGACTGTTAGTCAGAATGCATAATCGATTGGCTTACGCCTCACGGTGCGCAAACCGTCCAGGAGCGGCAGAAGATTGACTCCGAGGGAAACTAGCCCTCAGGCCAGAGTCCTACCCGGGCTCACACACTTCATGCGTGGAGACCGCCGGATGGTTGTTGACCCGTGAGTGTGACCAACCCCGAACAAATGGGTCTTCGTGGCCATTCAACAAGGGCCCATTAGCTTCCTAGCCCCAAACGACACAATTCATAGTCTAGCTTCACCAATGCGCCCTTAAGAAGCCGACGCGACGCCTTACCGCGAGGCACTTTGACAACCAGATTTGGCCTGATTTCCCCACCCCCTGTCTGGTCACGGCATGAAGGCTGCTTGTGCGGCATCTACCCGACGTAAGCGGTTATCCAGTTTGACTATTTTGCGGACCGCGACGCCCTTTGCCCGCCTGTAGTCACTCGAGATGGTTAAAGAAGTCAGGTCGACAACTACCATCCGCTATCAAAGGAAACGTACGATTCCAGACCCTCCTGATTATTCGCCGGCTTGGGCCTTCTTAATTTTTCCGCAAGTGCAGATATTGCTATAATTGCCCAGTTTCGCCCGAGGTAATTTCCCGAATCCGCAATCTTCTGATCCCAACCGCCTCTGACTGCAGAATTACAGCCGTGTCAGAAGCTTACAGCGGCCCTGAGAGGGTAAGCCTCATCGCGGAGGCTACCAAATATAAGTTAACCCGGTAGTTCGGCAGGCCAGATGACAAAGAGTTTGGCCAACATCACACAAGCTGCTCGGAACCATTAGGAACAACACACTAGGCATAATCGACGACCTCGTTTAATGGGTCGTCAAATAGAAAATGGATCGGCTGAGCATGTAATAAGTACATTCCCGGATTTGGCTGTAAGAAGAGTTAAAAAAATATCCTAATACGAGGATGCAATGGCTCATGTATGCCCCTTCCTTCCTTTTGGTAGCGAATGGTTTCATGCAGCTTGGGCCATAAGATCCATTTTGTTCTCGGATCGGTTCAACTCACGATTCAGCTCCTTTTCAGATGCCTCCTCGTTCGGAAGGCTACCCCGGGTAAGACTCCTGGCGGGATTGCAGCCCAGCGCTACTATAAGGTTTGCGCACTCTGACTAATTGCTGAAGGAGTGTGGATGCTATGGATAAATACTGTCTCCTAAGCAGCGGCGGTGGATGTTGACCTGTCGTCAACCACTCTTGAAATTACCATTAGGCTACCTGATCCTGAATCCAAAGCCGGGCAAAAGATGCGTTTGAATTACGGCAGGTAGAGGCTGCGCAAACGACTTCGGACTCGTAACCAGTCGGGAGGAGGGAGGTATCCTGAAGGTTAATACCTGACGGAGATTTTCTACCAAAACTGGTAGCCAGGGAACGAGGTTTCTCCACTGAGTTACCTTAAGGTGCCTCGCTGTGAGGCGTTGGCCTCTGACGGGCTCGTGACTTTGCTGGACGGTAGGTTTGTGCCGTCTCAAAGTCTTCTACGCTCAACCCACGGCTGAAAGAGCACATATCGTTACACCAACCTGGGGTGACAGGCTCGCCTGTTGTAGTAGACACCACCTACCTGTCCCTTCCTTCCAACGTAGATCCTGCGACTGATCTTCCAGCTGAGCTTGGTTGCAGTATCTAAAACATGTTCTGGTGACCGATAAAGAGATAATAAAGATTATTTATTTCCTTTACAACCATTTTAATTGTGTAAGATTGAGCAAGTATTAAATTAATCTTAAATTATTTACTCAATTTAACAAAAATTCATACATAGATGGGAGTAAGCCACAATAGCCTTAAAATTAGACTAATACGGGTAGCCGCCTGATAAGCTATCTGCCGAATTCTTCATCATCATAATCACCAATCCTAAGGGGATGAGCGACGAGGATATTAGAAAAAAATCGGTTGGGTCACTCCAAGACTCCTGCCAAGTAGAGAGCCTCGACCCCCCCCCCCCCCCCGGTATGGAAGGGAGGCTTCCCCCTTCTTCTTCCTTGCGACCCCATAACCCCCCGCGTCACAGTATACCGAGAGACCAGTAGATGCACTATCGAGCGACAGGGTATTACTGGGATAGGGTGTGAGGGAAGTGAGCAGAGGGCTGCTACATGTTGACGAATTCCTTATGTTAGCGTTACGCGCGTGCGAAGGTTGGCGACTTTCTCAAACACGTGAACATCTGCGTTGGTGGAGTAGTAGACATGTGGCGGCTATATGCGAGCCCTTGGACTCGTGACGTGGCTCGCTTCGTGTTCAATTTTGTTTCCAGAGACGCCATTGTTTTGTATGCTGTGACCGCGCCAACCCCCAACTCCTTCCCAACGTGCGTCAAACGCCCTTTTCCCTTTTTGTAGTATTTTCGTAATGTATTTGTAGTATTTTTCGCAGAGTTTCAAAATTATTTGTATCGCTTGTAGGTGTACCTAGGGGATATGTCAACCAAAATTTCACAATGTGATTTCGGCCCAACAAGTATCTGTGTACCGCACTTCAAGTCTTTGAATCCAATAATTCGAGATTGAAATATGACTATTGCGCGGTGGATCAATTTCAACTACAACCATTTCAACTTTTGTCCTGAACTGAAATTTGGCATGCGGGCATCATTTATGCCCGCATGCCAAATTTCAGCTCAATCATATGAAGGCTTTGGGTATTATCGTGGATAATCACACACATAGAACTGCGTAAACAATACTTTACCTCTGCCGGGATTGTAAAATGACTTCAGACTTCGGACTGTAGATATCAGAAATAATAAATATATAAATTAGATCGATGGTAGACCTCCCAATTGGCGATGTCAGTTAAAAGGCATATCGTCCACGAGTTTGCTGTAGTCAGACGGCAGATGGCAATAAATTTAAGTGAAAAAAATCATGACTAAAGTTGCAAAATTATTTCTCGAATGTTCTACGTTAATGGATAGTCGAAGCTGGCATTCATTGCTAGTTCGCCGCTAATTGCAGCGCTCGTTCTATAACCACAAAATAAAAAAGTTGGAATTGTGAATACACTTTATATGTATAAACAAGCTGGCCCCGCTTAGAAAGAGAATAGTTTTAAATTGAATGTTTGGGATGAGGCAGAAAGAACCGTATGAGTTAATTTATTTATAAAAATATAAGGTGTTTTGTGTTAACATTACCAATCTACAATAATATTATAAAGAAGTAATGTTTCTAAGTTTGTATGTTTGTAGATTGGGAGTAATCTCAGAAACTACCCATCGGATTTGAAAAATTATTAACTAACAGAAATTAATTTATAAATAGGATAGAAAACGAATTTACCGCGTGAAATTTGTAGGACCCGACGTTTCGGTGACGTTGCAGCCGCCGTTGTCTAGGGTAGACTGAAGAGCTGTCAGTCCGTTGTTTTGCGGGTAGGCCGCAAACCGCTGCCGCCACTGCGTAGGTTATAACGGTGGTGGGGGGCCGGGCTCGGAGCGCCGGAATTTTGAAAATCCGTCTTGCACACAACACTCACTGTATCCTGTTTTCCGAACGCCGAACGCAAAGACGTAAAACAGGATACAGTGAGTGTTGTGTGCAAGACGGATTTTCAAAATTCCCGCGCTCCGAGCCCGGCCCCCCACCACCGTTATAACCTACGCAGTGGCAGCAGCGGTTTGCGGCCTACCCGCAAAACAACGGACTGACATCTCTTCAGTCTACCCTAGACAACGGCGGCTGCATCGTCACCGAAACGTCGGGTCCTACAAATTTCACGCGGTAAATTCGTTTTCTATCCTATTTATAATGTCAAACAACCGCGATAGTCTTCGAAATTAATTAATTTTTTTATTTAGGTAAATAACAGCATGAACTTATAATTAGGTACATAATTCTTAATAAAACATGTTCTTATGCCGATTATAACTTACGCCGTTCGAAATTATTTGAAAAATATTTTACAAACTAAATTATGAAAAAAAAAAAATTCATCAGTAAATATTTATTAGTTGAGAGAAAACGGATCTATATCGCGCGGAAATAAACGACAGTCCTCCCGATGCATTTGTAGACGGCCAATGTAACTTTGCCGAAAATGTAACTTTGCCGGGAGAACTCATCGTCCAAGTCCACGCGGCAAGGACTCATCCCCACCAACCAAAAAAATGTCAAATGACCGCAAAAGTTATAGAGTTAACCGCAAAATTATGAATCATACTTATACAACATAAATTCAAAATAAGTAAATGGGAATACATATATAAGTTATATTATAATTTATACACACATATTACAAAATCAATAATTAATTACTGGCAGTTGTCGCTGCTGCTTCAAGGGCGGTTCGTACTGCCGATTTGAAGCTAATTTTGTTTCTGCTATAAATGTCAAGCCCTGTGAATTAATCATTATACGTGCGTGGCAATCCGTTAAGCATTGAATTGCGCGTGTAGTTAGAATGACGTCTCGGGGGCTTGAATAACTGTATAGATCGGGTTTTACGTTGCGGCACCTTCAGAGCGATGCTCGAAACTATGTATGGGCTATCCAGCGTCCCATTGACGATGTCATGTAGCGCAGTCATATCCGCAGCAGTTCGCCGATCCTCAAGCGACAACATATTAAAATGCTGTAGCCTATCACGGTAAGAGTCAAATGCGAGATGTTCGCGTCGGGCTATGTACCGGACGAAACGTCTTTGAATCCCCTCCAGTTGGGCTTTGTGCATGCTATATTGCGGAGACCAAATGGGAGACGGAGACAAAATCTCCATTATCGACAAGTGCTAAATTTTATTGTGATAAATATTGGTTTTCGATACAAAATCACAATATTTGTAAATCATGTCGGAGAAATACGAACTGGTGAGTTGCTTTATCGGCGTGACCTGACGAAACGGTTTGACATATGTAAAAACAATATATAACAGAAACATCGGCCTCACAGAGATCCATAAAAAAAGTTGCGATAGCATATACATTTTTTTATATTTAAGCTACAACAACTGCTTTTATGTATAAAAAAAAAATAAGGAAAATAAGTAGGGAGTGTCTGCTGAAGACATTAGCAATAACATAAGAATCCTTAAAAAATAAATAATCCCATTATCACAGCTGGTTAATAAAGATTAAATTAGCCGTTTACTGTAGGTTTTCCGGTGGTATAGTAAAGGAAATATATTGAAATTAGTATCGCGTGCAAGCACCTCAAAATACCTAGCAGGCGGCGGCGGCTGCTTGCCCAGTAAGGTCAGCGTTTAGCGAAAGGCGGAGCGGGTGGCGAGAAACAAGACAAGTACTTCTACGATATATGTAGGTAGCGCGCATCTGAGGGGGGACGTCTTGCACTATATATCTAAAGGTAGCGTCTAAAAAGTCAAGTAAACGCCACCCTACTTAAATTAACAAATCGATTCGAAACTTTACGCGAAGCGAAGCCGCGGGAAAAAGTTACTATATGTATAATCGAGCTGGCCCCTGCTTCGCGAGGAAATAGTTTGAAGTTGAATGTTTGGGATGAGGCAGAAATTATATATATATATATATATATATATATATATATATATATATATATATATATATATATATATATATATATATATATATATATATATATATATATATATATATATATATATATATATATATATATATACTTTATAGAATTGATTAGAGGGATGATTATGAAGAAAATAATAATAAAAGCCACTTACATACATAGTACATAGTGGAGAAAGGGGTCCCTTGTTTGAATTAGGGATTGCTTTATATTTAAACGAGATTGGTTGGTTGTCTTTGACTTGCGAACAGATATGTAGGTTTACAAGGCCTTTTTAATCTAGAAACACTCACCCTTCAAACATCCAATCTCTAAACTAAGCAACCATCCTTCCTAAATAATAAAATCACTCGATTAGATCTTAGTTCGAGTAAAAAAACAATGAAATACTTGTTTTTTGTCGGCTTATGCCGTCTTCTTAAAAACTAGATGACATATATATATATATATATATATATATATATATATATATATATATATATATATATATATATATATATATATATATATATATATATATATATATATATATATATATATATATATATATATATATATATATATATATATATATATATATATATATATATATATATATATATATATATATATATATATATATATATATATATATATATATATATATATATATATATATATATATATATATATATATATATATATATATATATATATATATATATATATATATATATATATATATATATATATATATATATATATATATGTATATATATGTATATATATATATAATATATATATATATATATATATATATATATATATATATATATATATATATATATATATATATATATATATATATATATATATATATATATATATATATATATATATATATATATATATATATATATATATATATATATATATATATATATATATATATATATATATATATATATATATATATATATATATATATATATATATATATATATATATATATATATATATATATATATATATATATATATATATATATATATATATATATATATATATATATATATATATATATATATATATATATATATATATATATATATATATATATATATATATATATATATATATATATATATATATATATATATATATATATATATATATAGAGATTTGCACAGAGGCATTACGCGTTTCTGGCACCGCGTCTTTATAATTCCTTCTGCTCCTCCTTGGGGAAGGCTAAAGTGCAGAGTTCAATTAGTAAATTGACTCTGAAGAAATATATTTTCAAGTGGCTCATGACGAAAGGTAGAAGCCAGTGCGAAGAAATGGTGACTCACATCCTGACCTAGGCCGTATTTGACACATCTATTTATTTATCTATTTACCTTTTTGGGCTTTTATTGGTGGGTCTAATTGCAGTATGGCGGCGCCGCCTTAGTTCGATATTGCCATGTATCATCAGTGACTGTGCCAAGGCATAATGTATGGATCTCATAGTTTTCATATCTGAAACATTTCTGCTACTCCTGAGAATATATAT
This sequence comes from Micropterix aruncella, assembly GCA_944548615.1. NCBI lineage: Eukaryota > Metazoa > Arthropoda > Insecta > Lepidoptera > Micropterigidae > Micropterix > Micropterix aruncella. Next base: position 30,011,844 of record OX155959.1, on the reverse strand, counting down.
TGGTTTACGGACCTTTTCGATATGTGTTTGCCACCGGAGATGTTTATTCGACATGAACACCTAGGTACTTTACAAAATGCACACGCTCAATTTGTGCACAGTTACAATCAAGACTGTCGCTTTCGTGTGGGACTAAGTTATAATTTTTGTGGAGGTTGCTGACGAGCATCTATGCTGAAGGCTACAAGCTTGTTTTATCTACGTTTCGGCGTTGACAGATTGTGGTCAGGCCAGCCCTTGACACTTTTCATTGCGGCAGCTGCCTTGTTGTATACACTTTCCCAACTATTCGATTCGGGTGGGAGGGCAGTATCGTCGGCGTGGGATAGTATGTCTGCGTCAACCTCCATTTCACAGAGCCCATTTGTGTAGAGTGGGAGGGGAGTCGGTCCGGGAGTGCTTCCTTGTGGGACCCCATGATTATTGTGGAGACTATTACTGGGTGAATCGCCTGCCCGGGTACGCTGTTTTCGGGATCCAATACAGCTGCGAAACCAGTTTAGTTCGATACCTGTAATACCATATTTCCCAAGTTTCATTAGGGGCATTTCATGGGATACTGTGTCGGGGGCTTGCGCGGGGTCGGGAAGTACAGTAATACACTTTTTGTTGGCGTCTACTTACCTAGTGATATGCTCTGACATTTTTAGTACTGCATCTTGTGTTTCCCATTTTTGGATCTGAAGCCGTATTGGTTTTCGGATGACATGTGATTGGTTTCTAGATGATTACAGAGTTGTGTAATTACTATTTTTTCCAAAGTTTTTGCTAGGGCATCGGGTACTGGTATCGGTCGATAATTTGAGGGATCAAACTTCGGTCCATATCTGTCACCTGATACTTGATAAGAAAAATATTTTTTCGGTTGATTATGTTTAAAAAAAAAAAAATATGATAATATTATATTAATTAATTAAATTCACAAGTATATGTGCACAGTAAGAAACCTTTTTAGGCTACTTAACTTAATTTATTGGTCTATTTAGTTATATATTAATCTATATATTTATTTATTTTACTTATCTATAAACTTAAATATGTTCTTTTTCTTTATTTAATATTAGTTCTTTATTTATATACACATTTATATATTTATAATAACCTTAAAATTTATAAGAATGAATGAGCAATCGGAATGAATGAGAAAAAAAAAAAAAAAAAAAAGAAAGAAAGTGAAGTCACTATGATTAAAGTCTTAAATACTATCACCCCAGAACAGATATACAATCTAGTGGGGGGATAAAATCCACACAAATGCAATCTTATCTGCTTCGCAAAAATCAATTGTATTGCTTTTGGATAGTTTTATAAAATAAAATAAAATATATATATATTTATATATATTGTGGCGGTATTGGCTTTTCCGGCGAGAAAAACAGTCGGAAAACCCAATCTCGTTCGCGACATTCAATACGAAAACATGCCCTTTGATCCGCGAGCGGTTTGACAGTTCAGTCAGCGCGAGCGGCGTAGTGTCGGACACCGATTGAGCGACGGATCGACCCGTTATCGATCGTGCGATCATTTAGCGATCCGATGGTGTACAAATATCACATAAATAAAATAATTTCGAATAAATTCGGAATTATGTCAGAATATAATAATGATAAATAAAAGTAATATTCGATTGTTTTAAAATTTATTATTTAGACTGTAAAATATTTGGTTCTTAAAAATAATTGAAATATAGAATATAATACAAAAATAAATCAGGAAATTTATTGAGAATAGTTACGAAATTATTAGTTCGCGATAGAATTTCATCTCGTTTTTGGGCGGGAAAACGAAGTTCGTTGACCCGCGGATTACCTCGCAGATTGTAAAAGGGTCATTCGTTTTCCGGCCTTCAAGCAAACCACTTCAAATAATCAAGAGATCCCGAGGAAATGGTCGTCGAACCAGTGTCACGGATAACTCGGTGAGTCATGTTTAATGCTTGAGGGTTAGGGGAAACCCGCTCTGGGGTTCCCGATTAACGATAGGGAGAGTGCCAGCCGGGAAGATCGGACCACTGACGGGGGGCCGCTGCCCTCAGTCCTCCCTGGTCCAATCTGTCCTATCCCCTGGCCGCGCTGAGTGTTTCCTAACCCGAATATTGTGATCTGTGCAGGGATCTCTTGAAGGCGTTCATCTCCGGCGTTTGCATCTCTTGAAGACGACCATCTCCGGCGTCTGGATCTCTTGAAGGCGACCATCTCCGGCGTCTGGATCTCTTGAAGGCGACCATCTCCGGCGTCTGGATCGGGAAGGCGACCAATCTCCGGCGTCTAGATCCCTGGAAGACGGCCAACCTCCGGCGTCTGCATCGCTGAAGGCGACCTCAAGGGAGGCGATATAGGGCGAGCACAGCGGCGAGATCTGGCGGGCATCAACCTCAGCTACCCCCAGGTTCCGGGAACGCAGATCCCCGGCGAGAAGAACTGTTCGGGCTCAAGCGGTGCGGCTAAAGACGAGGGAAGCCGTCCCTACAGACGTCCAAGGAGTAGAAGCTGACGGAGGCCTCGCAGGCGCAGTGCCCGGACTGGGAGTACTCTCGGGGCTATCCCTCGTTCACACGTTTTCCCCCTGGATCGTCAACGTCAACGTCCTTTTATTTTAACTTTACATTTTTATCTTGTCAACGTTTCTCTATTGTCACTTTTATATTTTTATCTTTCAAGCGCCTTTTTATTTTATTTTATAATTTTATCTTGACGTTTTGCTGTTTTATCTTTTATACTTTTTATAAATCGTTCTTAATTTAACTTTTAAAAACCTCAATAAACACAAAATATTACTGAGCTGATTGTTTCCGATTTCTCATTACGGAGCCGACCCTCGAGATCAGGTCTCTGCTCTTCTCTAATTTTGAGTTACCGGTCATAGAATACTTTATTCAATCTTCGATTATCGTAGCGTTAAATTGGTCGATTTTAAGTGTTTCGCGAACGTACGATAGTTACTCGGCGCGGTGAATATATTGCCGCGGCCGTTATACGAAAATACATACTAATTGACGTTTTCTTACCTAAAATAATCCTTGTTAAAATCTAAAACTTCAAATACTTAAAACAGTTATTTTATAAACGTCACAGTATATATATATATATATATATATATATATATATATATATATATATATATATATATATATATATATATATATATATATATATATATATATATATATATATATATATATATATATATATATATATATATATATATATATATATATATATATATATATATATATATATATATATAGATAGAAGGAAAATTGGTCTTTTCATCGAGATGAAATGTTTTGTCAACTGGATATGAAGCCAAACCGTTCATCAGCCAAAGTGAAATAAATTCTACTACTTTAGTATTTATTAAAATACATAACCTACGACAGATAAAATATGTCACCAACACTAAAAGTAAAGCAAAATGTAGTTAAATACCTCCTTCAGAGCTTTCCAAATAAGTGTGCATAACATAAGATTGAGTTTTTTTAATTCCTAGCGACCTATCCTAAATGAAGTATTTTCGTTGGTAAAATTGCAAAAATTGCATACACTATCGGTCCGGTCCGTTGCTGAATCAACAATCGCATCGATCAGTTGACCCGCTCCAAAGCAAATAGTTTCGTAGAAAATATATTACCAAGCCATAATCGGTTATCACTCGTCATTAGGTGGTTCAAGGAAATACGAGTATATGAACAGCCATTTTACCATCTTTGAATTGAGAATCACAAGGCAATATATCTACCAAATTGGCTAAAATTATATATAATTCAATGGGGATGTTTACTGACGTGTTTATGTTTAATGCGATGTTTACACATGGAGCGCAAAAAGGGCACGCATCTGGCGAGGGAGCATTCGTGTGAAGATTGGTTTGTAGGATTCAATACTAAAATCAATCGACAGACAGTGTTACCAGATACGCATTTTTACCCGTATAATTGGCTGTTTTTTATAGTTTGCCGAGAGTTTTGGGCATTTCATGTTGGTTTGAGCATTAGGCAAAATTTGACTTTATCGGCCCGGTGGTATAGTGGTATAGGCCCCTGATTGGCCCCCATTGTAAGGTTCCGGGTTTGATCCCAGGCAAGGTCGTCATTTTCCGTTGTGATAAAATTAACGGAATTGCATTTCAATTCTGCAGATGGAATGCAATATAGACAAGATACACTTTTACACACTCGTTACATTTACACATACAGAGAAGACTTCATAGTAGGGGTTGGCTGTAAGGGATTATCTTATGATAATAAATCCGCCCAATGTGAAACTTCACAATAAAGATTAGAAACAAATAAACAAACAAACTTTGGCGGGTAGAAATAAACAAACAACAAAATTGCAATGTTTTTGTTTTTAACAGTATTATGGCTGGAAATTGTACCAGTACTATGGCAGCACTGATTTGGTCGCAGTGTTATGAGGCTTTAAAAGACCTTAGAAAAGCCCCACACAACAAATAAAAAAAATGGCAGCACTGCAGTACTATTGCTCACTTTAAGCCTCTATTGGTTAATCCCAGCTTAGCTACAAAAACCTATAAGAATATTGCGCGCATATCCTCATTCCGTATTATTTTTCAAAATGCTATGTCGTAAAGTGAACGTGGTTTTTGTCTAAACGGTATATCAAGTATACTATAGGTACACTGACTGCATTGCTTATTTATAATATGTTTATAAATGTTTATTTAAATCGCACCTTGGATCGTTAGATACCTATCCATATGTAATGTATAGGGGAATCAATTTTAGTAATGCTAATATTATCTATTATCTTATATCAAGCATATATTATCATAGGTATATCAAGCACATTAAAAGTACACTGACTACCATGTTTATTTATATTGTGTTTATAAATGTTTATTTTAAATTATAGCTGGGATCGTTAGATACCCATTTATATATAATTTATAGGAGAATCAATTGCAGCAACGCTATATTATCTGTTATCATATATCAAGTATATATTATCATAATACATATATCAAGCATACTATAAGTACACTGACTACCATGTTTATTTATATTGTGTATATTGTGTATTTAAATCGTACCTTGGATCGTTAGATAGACATATTGTAATGCAAGTTCAACTTTGAATCTCAGTGAATAACACTATGTATGGCTGAGCGCTGCGCGCTCTTCGCTCTCTATCTCAAAAACGGTTTTAGCGCATGAAAAAATGTTCGGAACAAAAATTGACGAAAATTGTATACTCTATAACTCTTACCACATATATTAACGTCATTGGAGCTATATAAACCTAGATAATTGCGGAAAACTGTTTTTTGCGACTTTTGACTTTGAATAACTTTCGACGCTGACGGGAGATTTGAGACAACTTTTAGAACGCTAAAATGAAGGTGTATACGATTTTCCAGCTTATTATATCGCATTCCGAGGTTGACCCCTTTTTTTGCTTAAGTAACTGCACTACGTATCCTGAAAATGCCTATACATGCCAGGGAAATCCGTGACGTAAGTAATCTAATTCCATTTTCCCCACCATCTCCCGTCTCGATCGCACCGCAGGCGCCGCGCGTCCGGCGTCCCATTCTGGCATCGTTCCACGGCCATATCGCGCGCCCGGCTCCAACACAATTAAAAAGTCGTTAATTTCAATTCATGCGCCCCCGAAAGATACGCCGAAGCCCGCGCGAACCTCCTCTTTTTTCGCCAAATTGCCGAGTTAAATTTTAAACGCGGTCTTCGGCGCCGCCGCCGACGGAATTATTATTGTAGCTGCCGTCTCCCACGAGATCCTTTTCTTGGTGGGGCCTGTTCTTCTTGCTCCGGGCGCGAGGCGGGCGCTTCGCTCCTTAGAGCGACAGCGGAAGCGGAGCGTGAGCGATTATTGTAAACGCGATCATCTTGGTGGGGGATATTACTTCTCGCTCCGGACGCGAGGCGGGCGCTTCAGAGAGGAGTGATAGCGACAGCGGAATCGGAGCGTGAGCGATGATTGTAAACGCGAACTTCTTTATGAGGAATAATACATCTCGCTCCGGACGCGAGGCGGAAGCTTCAGCAGGGAGTGAAAAGCGATAGCGGAAGCGGAACGTAAGCGATGATTGTAAATGCAAAATTGGTGGGAGAAATTCCTTCTTGCTCTGGTCGACTGAAAGGCGCTTCAGTCAGGGGCGATAGCAATAGCGGAAGCGGTAGTAGTAGATAGATATTCCTTTTTTCTCTGCTCGGGAGAAAGGCGCTTCAGGCAGGAGCGATAGCTATAGAGGAAGCGGAACGTCAGCGATGATTAAAAAAGCAAATTTCTTGGTAGGAGATATTATCTCTTCTTCTTAGTGGGAGATATTAGGTTAAATTCTTGGTGGGGGATACAGCCAGAACAAGGGAGGATATATCTAGACCAGGACAGCCAGTCTGTTAGTGAAGGGGAACTCCTTTAGTGGAGGGAAAGCCTTTTTAAAAAAATATTTTTTCATACTGAACGTTACTTTTGGCAACGTTATCGGTCCGTTTCGTCAGTGCGATCGCACCAGGGAAATAAGGCGATGCGACGGGCGTCTTCTCGTGTCCAAGCTGCGAGAGGAACTTTCATTGAGCGTTGAAAATTGCTTTGGCTTAATTATCTCGCCTTATCTACCCCTATCCCCCCCCCCCCCCCATCAACCCTCCCCTCCCCCTTCTCGCATCTCCAGTTGGATAGTTTGGGAAAATTTCGAGTTTAAATGGCGCGCAAAAGAAGTCACCACCGACAGTCCGCCTTTTACATTTAATAAGTCGGTGCGCTCGAGTCGACTCCAACGACCGGCAACTTTGAAGGGTGGAATGATGAGTGAATTAATTGTCGGAACTTTCTACTTTCCTCTTCTGTATTTGCATCTCATATTAGAGAGGGTTATTTTAAGTAAAGCATTCTTCGGCCAGAGGCATGCCTTGAAATCCTATGAAATAAAGTGTTGCATAATTGAGGTGCTAGTTACAGTTCTAATTATTACGGATTGTAGGAAGATCTATATTCAGCAAGCCAACAACAAAAAGCTCTGGGATGTCACTGAATTGTTTGATAGGACTATATGAACGTTTAATAAAATATGTCAAAACATGAATTTTTGTACTTTGAAAAAAGATCAATGGTGTCGGTTATCAAATATAGGTACAAGTCATGAGCGTACCTGAAAATACTAATAAAAAACTACATTTCGTTATATTAAAAATCGCCGAACTGGTGAAAGTTCAAATTAAGCCTGAAAACATCATTTGTCTGTCATGTCAAACCCCATCATCCACAACAGGCACGACCAAAAATTATTGTCGAAAACTTGTGTCGACGTTATGCTAAGGACCAGATTATCGCCGGAATACGCCTCGCTCGCTGGAATCACTACTGTAGACTTGGGGTTTTCGAGAAGACCAACAAAGATCTTTATAAACGACCCTTATGAAGGCAAACAAGGATTTTCTGAGGCAAACAAAACTGAAGGCCAAACAGCAAGGGAGGGTTGTTTTAAGTAAAGCATTCTTCGGCCAGAGGCATGCCTTGAAAAAAGCTCTGAATTGTCACTGAATTGTATAAATTAGGACTAAATGAACGTTTAAAAAATATGTCAAGGATTTTTTTACTTTGATTTCGCAAAATACCACATATTGCTAAAACGATTTGCATTATTTTTTTATTAAAATAATGAGTGGTCATTAGAAATCAAGGTCGAAAAATATTTGCTTAGAATTTTGGAGTTTACACGGTCCCGGTGGCATAGTGGTTAGGTCGCCTGATCTTACATTGTAAGGCCCCGGATTCGATTCCCGGCTGGGTCACCATTTTCCGTTGGGATCAAATTAACGGAATTGCATTTTCAATTCTGTCACAAGGCTAAATTTCCTTGGTTTTACTTTCTTAAAGCTGATATTCGACTGCTGATAAGTATATGTTAAATTCTGTAGCATGCCTTCAGTATGCTTTATTGAATCTACGACACAAGAAGTAAATTTCAAACTGAAGATTGATGAGTTTAGAGGTACCTACCAATTTTTTTTACTATAAAAGCGTAAAAAAACATAAAAAGGTATGTCGGGCTTGCCCCATTCGCCAACCCTGGGCACGCCACTGAAGCCAACCAGGTTCGACCGCCGGCTGAGAGAGGGCACTCATCGATTTTATCTATGAAATTAATATTCAGATTGCCAGGAAAGTCTTGGGGTGACACAGCCGTTCGTTTTTAGATTAAGCATCAAGAAATAATAAAAAAAACAACTAAGACACGCATCTCTCCTTTTGTTTATGAATTTGTAATTATTATTCATGGAAGTATAATCGACCGTTGGGGGAATTCCCCCCCTTTCTCCTGTTTGACAACCCCAAGAAAATATTATGTCCCTCCATAGTGCGGTACTCATCTGCAGCAAGATTACATTCTTTGCGGAGCCCCAAATCGCCGAGATTGTGATTAAAAATTTAGAGTTGCGGTCGATTGCTGCCGCGAACGTAGTCGACTTATAAAATTCAAGTCGACAAATTTTACCAAGACGACTTTATGAAGTTAACCTATGTAACTACATATTTAGGAAAGATTTAAAATTTTGGATGCTTTTAAGGAATTTTGGATGCACATCGATGTCAATATTTATGTGATATGTTTTTCTTGTGCATGATATATTTTTCTGGTACAGGCTTGTATTATTACTTAACTCACTTGAATGCTGCAAACATTTTGGCTAGGTATTTATAACGTTTTTATCCTTCAAACCTTATTGAGTATTTAGGTAAATTTCAATTGCAAATCTTTATTTTTTTTATTTTTTTTTATTTTAAACAACATGATTTACAGACGAATGGCTATGATATTCGGTATACAGTGCAATAAAACGTGCAGGAAAAACAAGTTGAACCCATAGCCGTTGGCTCATCGCATACCTAACTGAGCAAGAACGCCCGTATCTAGGGATGCTGATATTTGACTTAGCATATTGCGAGCTGATATGTATGACGTTCGGTTATATAATTGTTATTGGTATAAAGTTCAAAACATTCATTCTTGCATAATACAAATACACAAGCACAAATAGTTATACCAACATACTAAAAAAATAAAAAATATAGTAGTAAGAAATTATTATTAAACCCAACAGCGCGGGAATTTTGAAAATCCGTCTTGCACACAACACTCACTGTATCCTGTTTTACGTCTTTGCGTTCCGAGCCCGGCCCCCCACCACCGTTATAACCTACGCAGCGGCGGCAGCGGTATGCGGCCTACCCGCAAAACAACGGATTGACAGCTCTTCAGTCTACCCTAGACAACGGTGGCTGCAACGTCACCGAAACGTCGGGTGCTACAAATTTCACGCGGTAAATTCGTTTTCTATCCTATTTATAATACTAATATAAAATACTAATATACACAAAATGTATATAAATAAATTAAATTGAAATACCTCTAGTCTTAAACCTCACATATACGTCTATTATATTTATAAATAAAAAAAGAACATCTAAGTATTTGCTTTTTATTTATTAAATTTACCTAATCAAAAATTCTGTGAAATTCCGTTTTATCATAGAGTGGTCTTTTAACAATCAAGCACTTTTTATTCCTTTTTTAAATGCTACCATGTTAACTAAATTTTGTATCGTAATTTCTATATTATTATAGAGCCTTGGAGCTAAGTATTTAAAGTATCTTTGTGCGAATGAAGTTCTCACACGCGGTACCAAAAACTGCCCCGCCCCAGAACTTCTAGTAGTTTTTACTTGTTGGTCCATAGGCTGTAAGTGTTTGAATTTATGAAATATCAATAGCACTTGCTTCACATATAATTGGCGTACATCAAACACGCAATATTCTCGAAATAACTGTAAAGAGGGATATCTAGGGGGCTTTTTATTTTTAACCCGTAGGATCAACTTCTGAGCTTTGATTAAAGGTTCAATCACTTGCTTGGTGCATACACCCCATGCAATCGTTCCATGTATCAAAAGGCTCTGAAAAATTGCCATGCAAACCGATTTCAGTAGGTTTTACGGCAGTACAGTTCGCAATTCACGAAAAACATAACCAAGTTTTCTGGTTTTTGCTGTAAGAATATTGACGTGGTTCCTCCAGCTCAATGTCTCATCTACAGTTACTCCGAGATATTTCATCTCATCCACCTTTTCAACTGGTCGGCATTATACAACTTAATTTATCGCACACATTTGAATGTACTTTTAATTCATTAATACCGCACTGTGCGTGATTCGGCTTTAAATTAAATGTAATGTAAGTATTTAGTTTTTGAGGAGTTTATTGTCTCATTTTTTTGCTTTGTCTAAATTGGTTTGTGCTTGCCTATAAGTATCATCCCATTATTGTGTGTATGTCAGCAAGACGGTGTCGTCAGCGAACGCAACAATTTTATCATTCACAGAAAGGTCGCTCAAATTATTTATATATAGGAGAAAAAGTATGGGATTCAAAATACTCCCTTGTGGAACTCCAAATGGGATACACAGTGGATAGCCTTGCGTCACGTTTATTGATGTGATTTGAGTTCTTTCGGTAAGATAGCTTTCGAACCATTTGAGTGGTATACCCTTAATTCCATATGTAACCAATTTTTTACATAGTATTCTATGGGATACGGTATCGAATGCTTTCGTTTAGAGACGTTGCTAAAACGACTATTGCCCGCGACTTGCTTTTTGCAAAATGGTTTTTAATAGCTTATGTCGTAATGGGTTATACCTAGGAGGAGAGACGTAGACGCCACCGTATGACGCACACGCCGCGCCATAGTACGAGTATAATAATGACGATTGCAAAAGCTTTTGTGAAAAGCGATTATTATACAAATGTGATATTTCATTTGTACCATGCGCAGTAGCGGTTAGCCCTAACTTGTGGATTGTTTTTCCACCGTGGTGTGGTCGATACCGCGCAGCTAATGAAATGCATGAGTGGGGGTTCCCAGCGGTAATTAAAACTTGCTCCAACTGACCGTCCAACCGCCGACACCCCTACCCCCCCTATACTCGATATCCCTACCAAGTAAACCCCCTCCTACCTCCTCGCATTGGTATAATGCCGCTTCAGACCGTTAATTAATAACTAATAATCCGGTTCAATACACAAACGATTATTTTTTAAAAATCACATGATATATTAAAAGATTAGGTGAGGTAGATATTGACGAAACTTCTTATTAATTCATTTTAATTCATTCATGCTAAATTACCGAAAATAACCTAATTAAATTGTGTATATTAGCATTCGGGCCCATTTAAGAGCTTCCGGTTCGTAAGAGCTGTATGCCGCTTCAGCTACTTGACTTGCCTGCAGGAAAAAATATAATGAGTATATTTTTTGTAACTGAATAAAAAGTATCAGGCGGCTCATAAAACAATCACTTTGTTTCACTTAAGTTACTATACAAGTGTTAAATATCATCTCAGCTATTGGAAATATAGTCTTTTACGAAATGAAGCTCCAATAATGGAAAAATAGCAACTGTTACCCCGATATACAAAAAAGGCGACAAGTTATGTGCTGCAAACTATCGACCTATAAGTTTGACTAGTATCATTTGCAAAACCATGGAAAAAATCATTGCTCAAGAAATCAAATCATTCCTGAGCCAAGAAATGCTAATAATTGATGAACAGCATGGGTTCACGCAACGACGGTCCACTGTGACAAATCTCTTGACATGCCTCGATAAATGGACAAGCGACTGGAACGAGGGATGCCCGACTGATGTTGTTTATTTAGATTACGAGAAGGCATTTGACCGTGTACCTATAAAACGTCTGACTCACAAGATGGAACACTTCGGAATCCGTGGAAAGCTACTGGCGTGCATGCAAGACTTTCTAACTGGTAGGACGTTCACAGTGAGAGTTGGAGAATGTCATTCTGAACCGCATAAAGTCCTCAGTGGAGTCCCCCAAGGTTCGTGCTGGGTCCTATTGCATTTGGTATATTCCTGACTGACCTAAAAGCAATTATGGAATTAGATTTTGCTCTATTTGCCGACGACACCAAGTTTTTCGCAAACCCACTCATAGCTCACCAGAACATCCAAGACAGCCTTAACTCTACAGTGCAGTGGACCAAGGAATGACTGTTTTCTCTCAATGCAGATAAATGCACTGTCCTACATATCGGATCTAGAAATCCACCGCTAGCATATACGATTGAGGGGAAAACAGTACAGTCAGTTATGACCCAGAAGGACCTCGGCATAACTATCTCCTGGAACCTCAAATGGGAAACCCACATAATCGAAATAGTTAAGAGAGCAAACTCACTTCTATATTTAATAAGAAAAGCTTTTTCCACTATCACCAGTGAACTTTTCCTCAAGCTCTATAAAACCTACATTCGCCCGCTCCTCGAATACTCCTACCAGGTATGGAATCCTTACTTTCGGAAGGATATAGAGCACCTGGAAAGAGTTCAGAGAAGAGCAACAAAGTTGGTGCTATCGCTGAGGAACAAACCATACGAAGTACGACTGAAAGAACTTCGCCTGACAACATTAGAGGAACGTAGGCAGCGAGGAGACTTAATAGAAAGCTACAAAATGCTTCACGGTTATTACAGTGTGCCCAACCTCGAGAGCATGTATACCCTGAACACCAATAAGCAACTGCGTGGACACTCGTTGAAGCTAAATAAGACAATTGTAGCATCGAACCCCAGGAAATATTTTTTGACAAATCGTGTAGTGGATGCTTGGAATGCGTTGCCAGAGGATGTGATCAGTGCTATCTCTGTCAATAGCTTTAAAAATAAACTGGACAATTTTCTTAGTGCAAAACAGTCACAAGTTTAAAAACAAGTGCATGTGATATACACGCATCAGCCTTAAGCTGCTAGTGTATAATATAATAATAATAATAATAATAAATAATAATAATGGATGTAGAGTATGAATAGAGACGTTATTAAAACTTTGATGGTGTGACCAAGGCCATTGTGAAATAATAGAAAAGTCAATTATGTTGAAATGTCTTTGGGAGAATATCATTTTTTCAAAACACAGACACTTAAGAGTTGTCAACTAATATGGGCCAACCTGTAACCCCAGGAACTTATAATGATATTGGATCATTCTGTCAACCGCGGGGTGAACGCAGAGACTTTAAGACAACGAAATCCACCGTCTAAATATACCAACATGCCCGCGAGAGTCTAACGTCTCACCACTATTAAAAGCGTGAGCGCAATGCGCCATCTAGCGGTAGATGTAATATCCGAATATTGCTTATTCACTATATTTTACTTACCACTAGATGGCGCAGCTCGATCAACGCTAGTTAAATTTTCCAAATAAAAAAATACATATTTTTAAATTTTTTATTCACATTTAAAAAAAATTAAAAGTTACTTTTTTGCTTGTACTCATTCACTTACATTAAGGATGCCGGTTAATTAAAACTCTCTTGTATATCCATAAGCTTTCTATACATTACTTAATTCAGTTTAGCTTCGCCACCACTTCCGCCCTAACTGCTACAGATCGCACTGCTGTTTTGAAGCTGCTTTTAATGCAGATGTAAATATCCGGATTAGTGAAAGTCAAGTAATAGGCACGAGGCAATCGGTGCAATACGGAAATACTCGTGTCATTTGTTCGACGTCTCGGCTGGTCGAATAGCTGGGTGGATTGAGTAACTGGCTGCGGAACCCTCAGACTCATACCTGCAACCAGATATGGACTGTCTACGGTCCTATTTCTCTCAGGTATACGTATGATTCTACATATATATGTAGAATCATACGTATACCTGAGAGAAACAATTTCTGCTATCGCAATGGTGACGCGGAAAATTCCAGACTATTGTATTATATAATTAAATCTGTGTACTACGCCTTCATTACGTCTAAAAGAGGCATAGTGAATTTTATGATTAGACATGTAAAAATATGTCGGTGTAATATATTATAGGCACTGGATTTAATATATTTTAACATCGAAACACCGCTACTAATGACGTAACTTTAAGGTGAAATGTATGAGTCGGTTGCCAGTAAGCCTGCAAGAATGGCGTATTATGTGTATTTCTCATTCGTTAAAATGTAACTATTAGGGCTAAGCCACACGATGCGGTGCGGCGCAGCACCGCAAAGCTTTCGCCGATGGGTGGGGTGCGATGCCGGAAAGCACCGTGTGGAATACCATGGATATTTGTATGGGTGCTGCAGCGGCACCCACTCAGGCGCCGCGCCGCTGCCGCACCGCATCGTATGGACCGGCCCTTATGTGCTCGCGCTACAAGACACAACTGCGGCTGGCAATCAGCTTACAACAACGAAATTCAGAAGTGTTAATTTTCTCGCGTGTTATTACGTATTTAAATCGCAAAGTCGATCGATACAGTAAAAATGTATAGTTATTCCATTATGGTAGTTGAAAGTATTCCAAGATGGTTATATTTGTGCTTTGCGAAGAAACATAGCTGACATCTCACTTTTACTACGAATTTTAAATGTCTCGATTGATTGTCCTGAACTACTATCTAAAATATCTCTTCGCACTCCTAGCCGGGCACTTAGAAATAGGGCACTCCTTCCTGTACCTGGCTTTAAAACCAAATATAGGCGTAATTCTTATTTTATAAGGGTATGCGAAACTTTCAACACCCTGAATGCTGACATTAATATTGACCCCTTTCTCACGAATATAGATACTATAAGGAAGCAGGTTGTAGGACGATTTTGTGATGACCAGGCTTAGCATTTTCTTCTTTTATTACAGTCTTGTTTATGTCAACATGTTTTCTACTGTACAATTCAGTATCTTCTTGTTTAATATCTTCTTTATGCTTAATATCAGTTCTAAATTCACGTTATTATTATTGTCATTATCAGTGGTAACTTGTAAATGGCTCTAAGCTTCCTATTTTTGTTCACTACAAAATTATTGGCTGTAAGTTATCCTTAAGAAAATAAAATAAAATAAAATAAATACCCCTGTAAGACTTGGCAATAGAGGGATTATTTCATGGTTTTTATGGTGTCATAGTAGATGGTATTATAGTACTGGTATTACATACTTGCCTAAATGGTAACGTGATGATTGCCTGGAAGTATTGAGATATTGAAATAGTGCTACACACTGATTTCACGGTTTTAAAGGTGATACGATACATACCTGGAGACTGCGATGTCGGAAAACAGTCTCCAGATTCTATTCATCAATTTTCATGTTCAAGTCATTTGCAGTCCAGGCGGCCCGAATACAGAACTCTGCTTCCTTGCAACTGAGACAACTTGAATCAAATCAAATCAAATCGAGTTTAATGTCTTCAAAACTTATAAATAGTTTTTTAGACATAATATTCTCGATTTTACACAATACTTTCGTTAGCCGCTTAAGTTTAAAAATAGTACTAAAAATCGATACTAAAGGTTTTACAGAGAAGGTGTGATCGAGTTTTACAAATATGTTAAGAGGCATTAAAATAATAAGGGAGAATTAAACCAAAAAAAATATGTTTTTTTAAATAGTATAAAAAGCGCCAAGTACGATGTGCTATTTAGCGGTAGGTAAAATATCGCTTTTATTGTTTATTAACGATATTTAACTACCGATAGATGGCGCAGCACATTTAAACGCTTGTCACACTTTTATTCAACAGTAAACTTCTTTAACTTTTCAAATATATATATATATAAAAAAAAAGTTGCCTTCTTGCTCGTACTGGTTCACCCACTTGAAGGGTGCCGGTTAATTAATACTCAGCCTGTATATTAATTAGGCCTACAAAAATATATCCTCAAAATAACTCTGGCGGTCGTAAGATATTGATTGCCACTTGGAAATAGTCTCACATTATCGTATAGTATAATATTGGGCCCGATTGCGTTTCTTTGTGAACTAAAACTAAAATTAGTCTAAGCGAACGAGACAGAGCAATAGGTTAGAGCGGAATATGAAGTGAATGATCGTCGATAAATACTACCTGTCGAACTTATACTCGTCCGAATAAATTCGAGCATATTTCGTGCGGTGTAAGATTTGACCATGGCGGGCAGTTTTAACCCTTCCTGTGAAAAATAAACAATCGGTCATCTTACACTCCGCTCTAGCGTCCGCTCTTCGATTTTAGTACACGAAGAAAAGCAATCGAGCCCATTGTGTGTGCAATAAGGATTTTCAAACAAACAAACAAACAAATTTTCCCTCCTACATTTTATTATATTTTACTTCGTTTCAGTATTCAGTCAGTACTACAGACCAGTGATATCCATTCCGGTTCGTCCACTGAGTCCCTTCGTCCGTCGTATTTTTAATGTTGTTTCTGTTAATTCGGCAATAATTGGACGGCCGTTTGCGGGCGGCAGCAACGCGATCCTGTAAAACACTAAAGTGCCGCGCCACCTACGGCACCATTCTCAATTGTGTCGTTCCGTTCCGTTCACGGTCGGGGCGTGCGATTGCTTTTGTTCCGGAGGATTTGTTTGCCATCCCATTGATCCCGGCTCTTACCACTGAAATGTACTCTGCTCGATCGCATTACTGTTGCCCTGCTATTGTACTGTCTCCCCATCCTTTCTTCCCTCTCGCTCCACTTCGATGCTATGCTCCACTCACTCACATTGACGCTATTCGAGGGCTCTCTAGCTAGTGGAATACTCCATGATATATTGGAGCAGTTGCAATGCATTAGCGCTCTATTGGTTTTGGTTCAGTTGGATTACCCACGTAAAATATTAATGTAAATCATTGATTATAAAATATATGGTAATAAGGATTTGTTTGTAACTTGTAATTTGAGTTGGCTTTTGTAATTTAAGTCGATCTCGCTTGGCACAAGACAAGGAAAAATTCACAGAGCTGACAGGAGAGGCACTATAAGAAGACGAAGTAATTTGGGTTATTGAAATAAATAAATAAAATAAAAATATTAGATTGCTAGTAGATTGCAATAGTACGTTTAGGCAATCCGTCTACTACGGCGACATGCAAGTGGTCTATATATGTTTGTCCGGCGGATCTATACGAGTAATAACATTGACAATATTCTTATTTACGGAGTATATTTGCGTATTTTCTTGCTCTCTGAAGTGATTTTAATCGACCTTCCGCCCTTGATAGTTGAAGGTTCAATTGTTTTTTCAATCAAATTCGAAATTTTGTTGATATTTTAACATCCATTTGGGGACTTGGCCGGATTCAAATAGATGAAGTCAAGCAAAATGGTAGAAGATCAAATAGATCAAGCAAAATGGCAGAAGTATTTTTTAAACTGCTGGCAATGAGTTAAATTGCGGAATTTTGCGAATATATTGAAAGAAAGCATACTGACAAAAAAAATAATAGCAAAATAGCAAAAGCTTTTTTACACGAAATATAAATGTTTAGCAATTTTTTTATAATCGTTTTACGGAAGAGAAATTTTCATCGTTTTATAGTTAACATTCTATGAATAGCTCTAGATGAAACGGAAAGAATCCCGACTTCTTGAGCATTGCTTATGGCATTCTTTAGAGAGTCTATAGAACACAATCGACTCTTAAGCATTAGCCACTGCTAGAATAAAGCTTGGTTAAGGAATTCTTAAGTACTCAATGGGAAGGAATTGACATCAGCGGTCGGCGTTCAGTGTAATAATTCGCACAATTTTAATTGCAGTATTGCATTACTCTGTCCTTCCTAGTGCCACGTGACATATTTTTACTGTTTTTAATATTTTTCGGCAATTTGGTGAACACATCCTTTAATGTTAAGTTCAGCGATCTCTTCTCGCAAACATTATTGGCCCTTGTACATAATAGTCTCTAACAGTAAATCACGTTGCTATGCCGTATTTTGGCGATATTTTTAAATTGCCTGTTTTCGTACTGATCGAGGGTTACAAGCATCTTTTCTTCTCTTTGATCATTTCAGTTTTGATATAAAGTTTACGTCATACCAACAGTATATCAACGGCGGAAAAAGTAAACGACTAAAGCGTAATTTAGCAAATTGTTCAGGAGAGTCGAGCAAAGATTTAATATATATATATATATATATATATATATATATATATATATATATATATATATATATATATATATATATATATATATATATATATATATATATATATATATATATATATATATATATATATATATATATATATATATATATATATATATATATATATATATATATATATATATATATATATATATATATATATATATATATATATATATATATATATATATATATATATATATATATATATATATATATATATATATATATATATATATATATATATATATATATATATATATATATATATATATATATATATATATATATATATATATATATATATATATATATATATATATATATATATATATATATATATATATATATATATATATATATATATATATATATATATATATATATATATATATATATATATATATATATATATATATATATATATATATATATATATATATATATATATATATATTAAGGTAAATATATAAACATATAAAGCGGTAATCAAGATTTTGTCTTAATTTTTAGGAGTAGTTTAATAATTGATTTCCTCATGTGGTCTCGGACTGTATAAAAGAGCTCAACTAATTGGGAAAAGCTGACAAAATTACCTTAATATGGACACCGGGCCATCAAGGCATACCCGGCAACAAAGAGGCCGACAGGCTGGCAAAACTGGGCACACTGGAATGCCCGTTGGAGGCAGTTGTTGGGGTCTCCTTCGCCATAGCTAGGAAAATCATCAGCGACTGCTTGAAGCAGGAACATCGGACATCCTGGAAACAGAGCCAAGGTTGTTGCCAGGCAAGGCCCATGATGGAGCAAACACTTCCCAAGAAAACCGTTGGGGTCTCCTTTGGCATAGCTAAGAAAATCATCAGCGACTGCTTAAAGTAGGAACATTGGGCATTCTGGAAACAGAGCCAAGGTTGTTACCAGGCAAGGCCCATGATGGAGCAAACACTTCCCAAGAAAACCAAGGCCCTACTTGACATGAGCAAGAAGAACCTTAGAGCCACCATCGGTCTCCTCACCGGACACACGACCCTTAGAGCACATCTGTTCAGCCTTGGCTTGACCGAGAACAAGGACTGCCAAATATGTGGCGAAGAGCCCGAAGACAGCATACATATTATTGGTTGCTGCCCAGGCCTCGCCGCAAAGACACAGTTTACTGGGACGAGCCTTTTTCGAACCCAGTGACATGCTCGCTCAACCTGCAGGTCAGTGATCTGTATGGACTGGTAAACACTACCGGGCTTCTAGTAGACCACTGACCCAACCAAAAAGTGGGTAGTTACAAAAGATCTCGTAGGTCCAGGTAACACCAAGGGGTGGATAAAAGCCCCCCACTCCTTTCACTACTACTACTACTACTAATAATTGATTAATATTATGGGCACGGAAAAATCAGAGGTAAAGCCAAAAAATATTATTTCAAATTAAATCAAGAAACACAATTTGTCTCGGATAAGCATTTTCTTTAGAGTAAGAATTTAAACGCCAAAAACTATACAATTACGGTCGAGTGTAAAGACTTACTGTAAATATATAAAAAAAGAGGGAAATCTATAAAATTGATTTAGTTCAAAGAAAATGATTTTAGATGATATAATAAAATGATTACTTGTCAGCACTTAAAGGATACCTTAGTTGGTTTGTAATGACCTACTGTAATTATACATGTTTAATGTAACGTGGTTTTAGTCCGTAAAATCTTTGGTCTTTCTCAGTGCAGTATTTTTACAGATCTGACTCGAACAGATCTGGAAAAGCAGGTCGTCTGGGCAGACGAGACGTCTGGGCAAACGTACTGGATCTCGTTCATCTTTGACGTAACTTCAGAACAGCTTCTCTGGTTCATAGATTATTGCGGAATTCCAATTGAACATCGCCGGACATTGTAACACAAAATTCAGTAGCATATGCAAAACGGCATAATATACACGTACATCCGGGCAAGCTGTTGAACGAAATTCCCGCCATTCTGACGCGCGGGTTAAGAGGGCAATGAGTGAACGGTGTCAGTATGTAGCACAAACAACGGCGAAACTCAACTGTTTGGCTTTACGGCCCCTGAAACTTAACTCTACAAAGCCTACATACTTTCAGCACCGACTGCGCAAATTCCCGAACGAACCTCGGCTTAATGCATCGCTCGCGAAATACGCCAAATGCCGCGAGCGATATATGTACACAGAGGAATTCGCGAAATTCGACAACGGTGATTTATTTGAAGCTGGCAAATTTCATTTCCTTCGATGAAGAGATATTTTTAATTAAGAAAAATCCATAAAGGAGGTATACAATGTTGACATTAAATTAAAACGTAGAATTAAACAAATATTTGATCGTCTTATCGAAGCGAAGAAAATGTGGATTCGTTAGATTTTATCAACCTCCCTAGACTACAACGATGTTGCAACCATCCATGGCCAGGGAAGACTGAAGTACTGTCAATTCCTGCGCCTAGGCGCCAGTTTCTGCGGGTAGGCGGCAAACCTGCTGTTTTGTCGCAGGGTATAAAAGTAGTGGAGCGGCGGCTTCGGCGCATGCAAATTTTGAATATCAACTATGCTAACGACACTCACTGTATCTTGTGTTAGGGGCTCTCTAGACGATCAAGCATGCTTGTCAAGCAACGCGTAGCGGGCTGGAAGGGGATCGTAAACCGCAGGAAATATGCAAATATTTTTAAAAATTATTTACCAAAATTGACTAATTTTGTAGTTTATACCAGGAGTCACGTTAATTAGACGTAATTAATTATTGATTGATGAATGACGTGACTCCCTGGTATAAAACTACAAAATGAGGCATTATTGGTAAATATTAAAAAAAAAAAAAAGCTTATTTCCTGCGGTTTACGATCCCCTCCCAGCCCGCGATGCGATGCTTGATAAGCATGCTTGATCGTCTAGAGAGCCCCTTATAGGTTCTTGCGCTCGACGATAACAATTGATTAAGAACATTTTAAGACAAAGGTTCCGCGGAGTAGAGAGTTTGTAACCGTCATCTCTATTGAAGTTCAGGGTTCTAATTATTTCAATGGCTTCCCAGATCATGCGGAAAAAGTAAAATTGTTTGTTAGATAGCACAATGGGATTTTGAAACTAAAGTGGTTAATTCCGCTATCCAATACGTGTTCGCAGATCGCCATTTTTTCTCGCTTAAAGTTTTCAACAGATTTGATGTGTTCCGTTTCGGTTGTCCAACGTAGGTTAAACCACAGCGGCTAAGTACATCCTTTACAGACATCTTTGGAGATAGAGCCATATTTTTGGTCGTTTTAAAGATCGTTTTTTATCGAATTGGTTTGTTACTTATTTAGGATGATGGTGTGAGCTGGCATTCAAATATCTGTCCGTATGTGTGTGCTTCTGATATACTGTGCTTCTGATATCTGATAGACTGTGCATTCCGACTGATAGTGGGGGAGTCTGGAAACTGCTTTGTTTCCTAAAGAGCGGAGGCGGTTGTTTACCATGTGGCAGCCGCTCTTGAAAATACCATTCGGCTACCTGATACCGGGTGAACAGCCGGGCAAAAGATGCCCTGGTCCGCGATAGAGTCGTGTCATGAGCTCCGTTTATTTTACTATTTGAACGTCATCGTCAGGATGGGAAAAGACGCTGTCTTACGGACAGAAGGAACACGAAAGATGAAATATTGATTTTTGTAAGTCCTCTTGAATCGAGGTTTGGGCGCCAGTGTCCTTCGGTACGTGGGGGACAGCCGGAGCCTACGGAAAACTGCAAGCGCAGCTGGCCATCGCCTAGCGCAGCTGGCAATGGGAAGCAAGCCGATCCTTTGAGGAACCCAGCGCTCAGCCGACGAGCCTAAATAACGGGTCGTGGGGAGCAAATCCTCAGTGAAAGGATCGACCTACGGACGCGAGAGCACTCCTGGGAGCGGACGACCTTGATTTTACTTTGGGAAGGATTGAAAGAACACCGCTTCTAAAGGTGGGAATATAGGAATTCGGCAGGGATGAGGATCTCCGTCCGTGTGTTTTATACTTATATTAATATCCACTAAACTTATGAATTACCTCTGAGGCTTTACCTGAGGGCCTTTGAGCGCGAATTTGGCAGTATCCTGCGATTCCTGTGAAACGTCAATTCCCGCGCGCCGATATTATGACGTTTACGCAAAATGGCGGCGCGAGCGCCCTCTGGCGGCCGTCTGCCGCACTGCCTGCGTGTACGATTATCGACCTGCTTCGCGTCGGTTCGGAACTTTGCTAAACCCTTGCTTCTATTTACAAACCCTTCTTGGTGAGATACGAATCTCGCCAGATATTAAATAAATGAAGTAAAATATATAATTTAATACTATGAAATTTCTCAGGCTAGAAGCCGCCTTCTCTTAATTTATTAGAACCTTATTTTATGTCCTTTTGTATTCCTGTTTTCGTGGTAAAAGATAAAAAGAAAAATAAAGAGTTATAACTGAAATAAGAGTTTTATTTGAAAGAAAACGTGGCGATTTTACAATATAGTTTTTACCGCTTTTGCAGCGCTTGTGAGCGCGGCGTATATAATTATGGAAATATATAAAATAAAAGAAAAGGTTACAATTTTGAATCCGTACGGAGATGCCGCATGGGATGCCTGCGGGGCGGAATTTACCGTGTGTCCCGGATTATATTTTTCCAAGTTATATGAAAAATGTGCTGATTCTAAAAATACGGACCTCGTCTAATGTTTATGGTGAGAGGAGTGGAAAGGAGGATATGTTTGAAGGAAATGGCTGCGGATTGCTGTGATTAAACCCGATTTTGCCGAGTCGCCTAATGGCGATCGAGCGCAAACATTTGCAGAAAAAATATATACGGAATCTAATTTGCGCTTGGCGGCGCGGAATTACGGCTTAGTCGTTTAAGTGAGGATCTGAACCTAATTATGGTATACTAGAAATTTAGAAAAACGTGGCGGCGCAAAGCGCGTGGAAAGAACGACCTTAACAGATGTTTGTTCAGACTTGCCTGGGTAATGGGAATGTAGAAGAGATGCCAGCGACCACTGCTGCTAGTTAAAGTTATTTACACTGATTTTACTACTGTTTAGTGAATGATGCGTTCTCAGAAGGAGATGGCTGAATAATGGCCGGGCCCCCGGCCGGAGGAGGGGACCCGCCGTTTCGACGACCGTGCTGCTTGGTGGTCCGTGTAAGAAGGAAGTTGACCGTCAAAAACCGCCCGTCAATTCGGTGCGTGAGAATTTTAAAATCAATAGAGAGGGTCGTTGTCCAATTCGCCGTGTACGGTTAATTGCTTATCGCATTATCGTAACACGGTGAATGACGAATATTAAATAGTTATTAAATTAGAAAATAATAAGCAATGAACCTTGGGCATTGCAGTCGGTAGACACCGAATCACCGCTACACAAAGGAGAGGACCAGGCAGGTGACTTCGAACCTGTAACCAGTCGGGAGGCCGAAGAAATATGGCCTTTAACTGATAGCTAGGACGCTTGGTCTGCCCGCTGGGTTAACCTCCCGGTGCCATGCGGTTAAGGGTTGATCTCTCGCGGACTAGTTGGCGGAGCTAGATAGTGGATTGTCATTGTCTATTCTACGCCTATTCCACGGCTGAAAGAACGATCAAATATTGTTATACCGGCCTGGGGTGAAGGGTTCGTCAGTTGCAGTCGACACCGCCCAACTGTCACTGGCCACAAGTGGCTTTGAACTGTTACTCGTTTGCGCCAAGCCATACTATAAATAGAAACCTCGAAAAGTAAACAACATAAACGTCTCCTACAGAGCGCCCAGGGAGGTGGTGTGATGCGATTTTTTTACGCTATCGAACCTGTTTTTAATTAGTAATAAAACCTATTGCTAGCATGAAGGAAATAGCTCCGACCCAAAAGCGGCATATCCACTAGATATTTCTATTGTCATTGTGATAATACTAATAAAGCGAAGTTACCCTCTCATCGGATAGGAATGTTTCGACTGGTACCCCCTCGAGACAAGATTAGTTCTAGTGGGGTAAATCCAGGACATAATTAAGAGGTTGTTTATTCACTTCTGTATATGTAAAATGTTTTTAAGGCTATGAAAATATGCGTAAGGGGCTCTCTAGACGATCAAGCATGCTTGTCAGGTTTCGTAATCCGCAGGAAATATGAAAACATATAAAAAAAAAAACCAAATATGCCTAATTTTGTAGTGTATACCAGGGAGTCACGTTAATTAGACGTAATTGATTGATGGATGACTTGACTCCCTGGTATAAAAATACAAAATTAGGCATTTTTGTTAAATATAAAAAAGCGGTTTACGATCGCTTCCCATCCCGCGATGCGAAGCTTGAAAAGCGTGCTTCATCGTCTAGAGAGCCCATAACTATCATAGTAATTGTTTTGAAAATAATAAATAATTATTGGACATTAATTTGGTGCCCGTTTCAATAAATAAAGTTTCATTGTATTTTTTAATATCGTCCCGCTGGCATAGTGGTTAGGTCACATGATCTTATATTGCACGGTTCCGGGTTCGATTATCGGCTGACTCACAATTTTCCGTTGGGAAAAAATAACGGAATTGCATTTTCAATACAGTCGACCGAATACAATAACAAGACACACAGTTACACAAATCATACACGCGCATATACATAAACACTTTATAGTAGAGTCAGTTGTAAGAGATTGTTATGTCATAATAAACCCGCCTATTGTAACATTTTCCAATAAAGAGTAGAAAGTAGCAAATAAACAGTCAAACTATCCGCATCTTCCTGTGTGTGCGAATCTCCAACCAAACCCTTACGACTGCGACTGTTTTTGATCTGTAATGGACCTTAAGTCCATTACATGCGATTAACAAATGCATCGATTTCCAGTGAAAGCCACAGACATAATTCAGCTATTATTTTGACTCGTGTAGCTATGAATAAGCACGATGAAACAATACTTTTACTCGGAATATTTTCGGATTGCATCATTTCACGGCCTATTTAAACCGGCGAAAAAGCAACCAAATTATCATTCCCCGAGTGATCACCTTCCCCCAAGGTTGAGACGGCATATCCGGTACCCCTCTTACGAGGTCGGTCAACGGATCCGGCTCCTTGGTTTCCTTTCCTTATTCTCCCTGAGTCTCGAAGCATCAGTCTGTAATCCCACAGACTCGAGCCGTGCCCAGTACAAGATACTAGGAGCACACATACAATCCTCATCCGTATATCCTCGTAACCGCAGTCGCGCATCTATACACTCGCGTCAAAGTAAACTATTATAACAAGCGTTATAACTGGCAATATTCGAATCTTCGATCAATAAATTCCTTCTACTTCGTTCAAGGCCGCCTTTCATTACGGAGATAACTCGTAAGTTGACACCACCACCTCACACCGAACAACCTGGAGTCTTGTGAGGGGTGGTCCCTCACAGATCACATTGACGTAAATCACTGGATATTTCGACTACTAATGGAGAATAAACGCTCTTGCCCACTCACGTTTTTTCGCCGTAAAAATCCACGGTTAATTAGCCGTGACGTCAGTGGGGGTATGGATCACTGCGGAAGCTTGTCCATGGACACTGCGGAAACACGGCACGGCACCGCCGCCATATTTAAAAAAAAATATTTAATTGGTATAATAGGTACGCAGACAATACTCTAATAATACATGTCATCGCTAATATTTTTACATTATTACTAATTAGAGTATAATATTTTATGCGTACTCCGCAAGATTAATTAATAATTGCGTATGCACCGTTTATCTCATGATTTACAAAAGTATCAGTACAAATATCCTTAAAAATGATCAAAACAAAAATTAAAAAAATTAGAAATAGGTTTACAGTAAATTCTGAAAAACAATTAAATGGAAAAAAAATATATCAAATATTGTCTGGAATAAAATAATAATGCACATAATATGTATGCACCGTATTTACCCCTTTGGCGAGACGTGTATATTTACGGCGAAATTTGTATCAGTGTTGTATGGCAATGTATGAGAGTGTGTCGATAAAACCGGATGTTTACAAGGCTGACGATTATTGCGTCATCTTTAAGTTGTTTACAAAATGTATGTACCTAACTCGTCGTACGGCGAAATAAACCTGCAGTGGACAATAGGTCACGTTTTATTCTACGGCGCGGCTAACAGGTCATACGTTGAAAATAACGTGCCATGTACAAGAAGCCTAAAGACACGTATAATTTTGTGAATAAAGTACGCATTTTAAAAAATTATAACCAAATCCCACTCAACGTATGGAAGTGTAGGTAGGTTAAATATGAAAATCAATCGCAATATTTACCTAAGTGCAGAGCAGAGTCGGCAGGAGTTGTTCGAAAAATATAAAGAGGATTAAAATGAGTTCGTGGGTTTTCTTTTGTACTCTTCTTAATCCCAAGTGGATGCATGCACGGATAAAGCTTTGTAAGTGCATCGGTCTTGAATAATATGAGTTCCATGCTTTAACACAGAAAATGTTTCTTGCTTTGACACCGAAGATTTTATATTAATTTTTTTAATCTACGTAGGCCATAAAAAAATTAATTAAATTAAAACCCTCTGAGGGTCATAAGGTTTGTGGTAGAGTATGACCCTTATTGTTATATAAAACTGCTAAGGTGTTGTGTGGGAGCTAATGGGCCCATGATGAGGTGGCCACAATGACCCATGTGTTCAGGGTCGGTCACACTCACGGGTCAACACCCATCCGATGGCCTCCACGCATGGGGTGCGAGCCTGGGTAGGACACTGGGTCAACAAGTCTCCCCTGGGAATCAATCCTCTGGCGCTCCTGGACGGTCTGCGCACCGAGCGGCGCAAGCCAATCGACTGTGCTCTCCGACTAACAATCGGGGGAGTCTGGGAACTGTATTGTTTCCTATAGAGCGGGGGTGGTTGTCTACCTTACGGCGACTGCTCTTGAAATGACCATTGGCCATCCGATCCCGGTTCAGAGTCGGGCAAAGGACGCCTTGGTCCGCGATAGATTCTGTGCACACCGTTTCACCGCTTCGTAAGGGAGAGGACCGCGCAAGCGACCTCGAACTCGGAACCAATCGAGAGACCGGAGAAATCTGGTCACAATTGGAAGTGAGGGCGCGAGTATCTCGAGCCCGCCGGGTTTATTCCTGGCTCACTCGCGGTAAGGCGTTGGACTCTCACGGGTTGTGACGTAGCTGGACGTAGGATTGTACTGTCCAAAGTCTTCTACGTTCACTGCAGGGCGACAGAACGACTAATCGTTAAACCGTCCTGTGGTGACGGGCTCGCCCGTTGTAGTCGACACCGCAAGATGCTAAGGTGTTGTAAGTAACATGTATACCAAGTTTTGGTGAAAATTAGTTAAGTAAATTTTGTATACATTGATGGGACATGAGTGTCCCTGTGGTCTATATAGATGCAAAGTCTTAACTTTTAAAAAAATGGTTATATTATTATCTAACTCGGAAATCATTATCACTAAAAAACGTACTAAAAGAAAAACAATGAAATTGAAAAATATTTTAATTTCATAAATATTTTATTGTTTTATTTATAATCACCAATGATTGCCATTTTGGTCGCAACAGTCGGAATATTATGCTTTACACATGGCACTTGAATCTGGACCTTATTGCTAAACTAGTGTATGGTTATCTCCATTGCAAGTAGTACCGTATCTTTCCGGCTCCTACAGAAACCTGAAGGAGCCGGCTGTTAGCTCGAATGACCGCAGGGTGAACGTTAGTAGTCCGTATTCTGTTTCTCGCAGTTACCTAATTTGGGGTCAAAAATGCGCTAAAACCACGCCTAATTTTGAACTAATATTTTGGTAGGGAGCTAATGGGCCCTTGCTGAGTTGGCTACGAAGACCCATTTGTTCCGGGTTGGTCACACTCACGGGTCAACACCCATCCGGCGGCCTCCACGCATGAAGTGCGAGCCCGGGTAGGACTCTGGCCTTGGGGCTAGTTTCCCTTAGGGGTCAATCTTCTGGTGCTCCTGGATAGTCTGCTCACCGTGCGGCGTAAACCAATCGATTGTGCATTCTGACTAACAGTCGGGGGAGTCTGGAAGCAGTACTGTTTCCTATCAAGCGGGGGTGGTTGCTGACCTTACGGCGACTGCTCTTGAAACGACCATCGGCTACCCGATCTCGGGTGAGATTCCGTGGTCCGCGATAGATTCGGTTTACACCGTTTCACCGCTTCGTAAGGGAGAGGACCGCGCAAGCGACCTCGAATTCGTAACCAGTCGAGAGACCGGAGTAATCTGGTCGCAACTGGAAGTAAGGGCGTGAGTGTAAGCCCGCTGGGTAACATACCTGGTTATCTCGCGGATAAGGCGTTGGCCTTTCACGGGCATATGGCGTAGCTTGACAGTGGACTGTTTTGTCCTGAGTCTTCTGCGTACACTTTACGGGAGATAGAACGACCAATCGTTAAAACTTCATGAGGTGACGGGTTCGCCCATTGTAGTTGATAACTCTCGTTGGTATCCAGACGGAGATATCCTCCCAATACTGGTAGTTAGGGGGCGAGGGTACCCGCTGAGTACCTTTCCCGGTGCCTCGCCTTAAGGCGTTCCCCTCTAACTAGCTTGTTGGCAAAGCTAGATAGTAGATGTCTTGTCTCTAAGGCTTCTACGTTCATCCCACTACTGAAGAATGATCACATATCGTTAATCAGGTACAAAATGAAACTGAAAGCACACTTCAATTCAACTTCAAACGTTTTAAAGTTGTTTTAAAAAATATCAGCCACCTTTTAATTTGGTAAACTTGAGTAACACTGTATTTCTAGATTTGAGTAACAGTAGCGTAGTGGTTGGGTAGCCTGATCCTACGTTTTAAGGTTTCGGGTTCGATTCACGGCTGGTTCACCATTTCCGTTGGGACAAAATAAACGAAATTGCATTTTAAAGCTGATCGAGTGCAATAACAAGACGTACACTTTTACACACATGCTACACACTAAATATTTCGTAGTAGGAGTGAAAATAAACCCGCCCATTGTGACATTTCACAATAAAGAGTATAAACAAACAAACAAAACAAATCAAAGTAACACGTGCTAATTTCCTGTTAGCCGATTAAATAAACAAAGAGGAAACTCCTCGAAAAAGAAGTACTTTTACACGTCTTTAAATTAATATTAGTCTCAATACTAGCCCGAACTATCCCTCAGTACAATGTATGTAGTTGCATATCCGCTATACCTATGGCACAAGTCATTAGAGGAAGGAATCGGCGGCTTAGAAACTAGACACCTATAAAGGAGCAGAACCAGATTCATGTGGTTCCTCTTCTTTTCATTCGAAATTGCGCTGATTATCTAACATTCCTCTGTATATTATATTTCGAAAATCACTTGAAGAGGGATTATACCCAGATAAATAGAATGTAATGCGCATCAATAAGGGTGTCGATATTTCTCAAATCAAGAACTACAGATTAGGAAATATTCGCGAGATCACCTCTACCAGTATACCAGAGTGGATCTTATTGAGAATCAACATGGGTTTATCACTAATAGGTCGGTGCTGTCCAACCTACTCGGAGTTTCCTCGAATAGTTTCCTTGAAAAATATAATATTTTTTCGGAAAATCAAAATGGATTTAGAAAGAACAAGTCAACTACACTAGCTGTCTTTCAATATATGTACTAATGAAATTCTAAATTTACTAAATAATAAACATGTCACCCTGGGGTTATTGCTAGATTTATCTAAGGCATATGATTGTGTACTACACGAAAAACTCTTAGAGAAATGCTACAACGTCGGAATCCGAGGCAAAGCCTATGATTGGTTAAAATCTTACCTTACTGAACGGGAGCAGTGCGTTGAAATTACATACTTTAATAGCAATAAAAAGATGGTAGAGCCTGTACGATCAAAATGGCTTCGATCACAGCATGGCATTCCGCAGGGAAGCGTCCTCGTTGCCTGCTGTTTATAATATATGTAAACGAACTTCCTTTAGCGACACAACAGAAAATAATCCTATTCGCCGACGATACTTCTATCTTAATTGGGGGCCATACTAAAGCTGATGTGGAAAGCAGCGCAAACACAAGCTTTATAGAAGTAACTGAATGGTTAGGGTCAAATAATTTAAGTGTAAATGCGGAAAAAACAAAATGTATGCAATTTCATTCCTATCAAGCACAAAAATACAAATTCGAAATTAAACATAACGCTCAGGTTATTGATATGGTGCTAAAATTCAAATTACTAGGGATAACAATCGACTGTAATTTGAACTGGAAAGCCCATGTCGAAGATGTAAAAATAAAAATTTCGAAATTTTGCTACGCTCTAAGGATTTTAAAACGAACTACAGATAAAAAAACAGCCTTTATGGCATATTATGCATATATTTACGCCTGCATAAAATATGGAATTACGCTTTGGGGCAATTCGGTAAACGCAGAGGAAATATTCATAGTACAAAAACGATGCTTACGAATAATATGTGGAATTCCAAAGACTGACAGCTGCAAACCACTATTTAAAAAGGAGTTTGTGCTAACGTTTATGTCGATATACATCTTGGAAACCTGCAAATTGATAAGGGACCACGATCAGTATTTCAAAACAAACAATGTTGAACACGGCTATAACACACGAAATAAACATGAGCTACAAGCACCCAAGCCAAATTTAACTCTATTTAAAAAAGGAATGCTATACAATGCAATAAAAATCTATAACCACCTACCTGCAAATATCAAAGAAATAAAAGGAAAAGGGTTTACCGCAGCGTTGAAAAAATGGCTTATCGATAAAAGCTTTTACACATTAAACGAATATTTCTCATAATATTATATTGTAGGCATGCATTTTCATTTTGTTTTTAAATTAATTCAATTAGGAAGATTACAAATTTTCAATTATATACATTTCGTATTTATAGGCGGATTTTTGATTATTCCTTGATTTTGATTTTTTTTCATTATTTTTTATATTATTGGTGAATTATTTTTAATTAATTGTTTTCTACTGTTACATTTTAAATTATATACATTTCGTATTTATAGGCGGAATTTTGATTATTCCTTGATTTTTGATTTTTTCTTTATTTTTTATATTATTGGTGAATTATTTTTTCTAATTGTCTTCTACTGTTAGTTCTACTTATCCGGTCTGTTTAGATTTTTTCATGTTAAACCAGTGAAATAATTACATTTTTAATAAGATATTATAATTAGCAGATAAGTCAATTTAGCAGATAAGTAAATTTGTCAATCTGTTTTAATAACAGGTAATTGTGAGATACATAGTTTTACGCATTATCACCATAAATGTACCACCACAATTTCGGACAATAAAAATATTTCTATTTCTATTTCTATAGCTATTATATATTGAAGTCATTGATAGCCTCACGTGTTGATGCTACGTACACAGATTTTGCAAAAGCTTTTGATAAGGTTAACCACGCTCTACTTATAGAAAAGCATGAAACAAGCTACACGGCACCTTATTGAGATGGCCTGGACAGAAGCCCTACATATCAAACCGTCGCGCAGCTTTCTCTTTAAATGAATTTAAATCAGCACTTGCTGCGATAACCTAAGGTGTGTCATAAGGCTCCAACATCGGTAAACTCATTTTTCTGCTTCTCATTAACCACATATGTGCTGATCTAAGCCCCACACAAATTTTAATATAATATATTACCCTTTCACTTGCAACATATTTCAGGCTGACCGACGATTTTGAATATGTTCTGCATTCGCAAAGATATGCAGCTGAAAATAGAGATATATTACATCATTTAATTTCTGAGAAAACAGAAAAGAATACTGCCGTCCTATTACATTGAAAATACTGCATTAGGAAGGGTAATCAATATCCAAGGCTCAAACTCGAGATATTGAATGGTAAATTAGTGAAATTTACGTTTTTCGACGAATTCATTAAAATAAACAACACAAACACCTGAAAGTAGGTACTTTTCAATTATTATAGGTTACTGAAAAATATTTTTTTTACAGAAATGTAAGATAGGTCTAATAATATGGTAAAGGAACTATATATTTGAAGAATTCGCTAAGACCATTAAAAGGTTAACACAACCGAATTTGTCTTTAAACCGGCACGTGCACCTACATCGCCAAAACAGTGCAATATAGGTGGGAGCATAAAAGAGAGAAAATAACCAAGAGGGTGGAGAAGTGAAAGAGATAGAGCGAGGGTAGGTAGAGAGTGTAAGAGGGTGGGAAAGTGTGGCAGGAAACCACGCACGCGGCGTTAAACGCTCCTCTTGCATTTTTTATGAAGCCGAGATTTTCCCCGCCTCACAAGCCTGCTTTATACAGAATTGTAAATACGCCGAAGCAAAACAGCAATGCGCATGGATTACCTAAAAAAAATAGTTGTTACATCTGTGCGCACAACACTAACAGCTGCGTTTACCTGAAATATTTTAATAGGATAGATTTTTAAACCGTTTTCATTTTTAAACCGTTCTGACTTTTAAATCGTAGCGCGCTACGTTTTAAAAATGAAAGCGCATAAAGCGAAGTTTTGTAACAAAAAATGCTTCTCCCTGCATGACCCCCGGGCTCATTGCTGACATTAGCAATTTTTCACTTATTACAAAAACATCTATTTTTCCGTTTTATTGTCTTGAATTTGACAGCGTCGTGACAGCTAATATTATTGTTTTTAAAGATTATTAGTTTTGCTAGAAAAACAATAATTTAAATTTGAACACTGGTTACGAGCTTTTATTGTCTGAATAAATTCGATAATATTACATGGAGGTAACAACTCAAACAAACAAATAATGTACATACTTCGTTTAGGCAAATTGCATACTAGTTTTCGGCGCTTTTTCTTAGTAATCTTTGGTTATTCTTATTTTTAAATATATTTGTTTCGACGTTATTGAGTGGAACCGAATTTCACACTTCAAAATACCTCAAAAAAGTTCTATAGGGTTCAGATTAGGAGATTAGAGTTTATTTATTTTAAGTTATATATTTTTTATATAATTTTCTATATGAAAATTTCTATTATATATGATAGCGGACGTATCACGTACGTTCGTAGAGGTAGGGCGGTTAATTTCGGATTCCTTTATTATAGGGCTAATGGGCTACTAGGTAATCGGCGCTTAACAAAATATTAATAAGCGATATAAATGCACCTCGGGATAGTATTCAAATATGCATCAAAACAGGATTATCTTGTGTTCTGGTTGTTCAGGTAGTATGTATGTGCTGAGTTTCGACTTGAAAGTAATGTCCTATTATCTCGAACACTATGTATTGTGACCGACATAATTAAATATGTAACACACACTGAGTAGATTTAAACAATCATGTTGATTCCGGGTGACACGCCCGCCACAGTATGCATGCATTTCTGCGATGGACCTATTGTTGTCAACAAAGAATTTAGAAACCCGCACGATCTATTTTTATAAGGCCCGCGGTTTCTAAATTATTTGATTTACATTTATCTACAGTATAAATGACGCCGATATTGCGGTCAGGTCCGATAAATATTTAATAAAATTCTGTCAAAATATTCGCAATCCTTCACAGTAGAAAGGTAGCTACTTAAAGATGTTTTATAGTATGAGGAAAAAACAAGGCGAAAAATGATAAAGAAATTGTCTAAGTAAATCACCCCTATCATTGCTACATAACTGCCTCCATGCAAAATTTCAAAGTATAAAGAGTTTTATGAAAAGCGGATGTGCACCAAGCTACGGAAAAGTTTATTATAAAGTATCTTTTGTGTAAGAATATGTATGGCGCGCCATAAATATGTCGTTACACGTGGGACATCCGCCAGTAAACTTCGTAAATACAAGCGACACATCTTAGAATAACGTTCGATATTATTTATTTAATTTTAATTATTGAAAACTTATCCTATTTATATTTACAAACGATAAAATAAACATAGCGCCCCTTTTTATTACACATTATTATAAATAAAAGTAAAATTACGAAAGGGCTTTATTTTTCAGGATTACAGCACCCCACTAGGTATAGGCCTGTATTGAGGTGATGGATATAAAATGCTTTGATGTTTTCTGAGCCTGTGCTGTGCGTCTTGCCTGCTATCCTTTTTTCGTCTCGATGCGTTTTCCCTATAATATTCTAAGATAAAACCTTCTGTAAACAACACTTTCTATTATATCATTATTTACTATAGTAATTAATGGTAATGTTTTGTAATTTACGGACCATTTAATAAACGGCTTTTATGTTTTTTAAAATTAATTTTTAAATATTTATAACATATGCAAGTATATGTGTGTATATATATATATATATATATATATATATATATATATATATATATATATATATATATATATATATATATATATATATATATATATATATATATATATATATATATATATATATATATATATATATATATATATATATATATATATATATATATATATATATATATATATATATATATATATATATATATATATATATATATATATATATATATATATATATATATATATTTATATATATATATATAATTTTATTTTATTCAGGAAACAGACAGTACAAAAACATATTTACTATATCAAAAATAAATTATTTATATGTTTCCACTTATAAAACGGTCATATGATTAGCTATGCGACATAAAAGAAATATATATTAACAGAAATATTCAAAAGATACCAGCATTTTTTGCAAGCAAAATCATAATTTTTTAATTGTTTCAAACTGAAAATAATAATTGAATTTAAATTGTAAGGAGAACATATTTTATAAACTTTTTGATCCTACTCATTATATATTTGTAAAAATTATCGACAGTTGGCCGCTGAGAGCCTGTGTGATCGTATTTTGTTTATATGCGCGTCTTTCCTACGCGACATAAGCATTGCCAGAAATGTTTAACGCCTCTTTTTGCTGATACGATCGTGTTTTGCTTTTATTTATTTGAATCGGTCATTTTGAAAAGGGCATCTGAGGCAAATATGAAAATTTTCGGGAGATATACAAAACCGGTTCTAGCCTTAAGTAACTTGAAATTGTTTAACAAAAAATATCCAAGAAAACAACCTAAATTTGTTTAGTTTATTATTACACTTTGCATATTTTCATATTGTTTAATTAATTATTAGCCTTTTTATAAATGACTGGAATATCTCCATAGACAAGTGCCTTTTCAAAATTACGAAGCTGTCACCATGTAGCAAAACTGAGTTTTAACGTCTAATGGAACGCGAAGTATCAGTAAGGAATTTAAGTCTTGAACATCCTGTAAATTGCCTTTTAAAAATAATTGCTAAAACATAGTTCTATAGCAGGTATCTATCTGGTGGCATAGTGGTAAAGTCGCCTGATATTACATTGTAAGGTTTCCGGGTTAGATTCCCGGCTGGATCACCATTTTCCGTTGGGATCAAATTAACGGAATTGCATTTACAATTCTGTCGATGGAATGCAATAACAAGACACATACTTACACACATGTTACACGCACACATACATATAACACGCCATAGTAGGGTTGGTTGTAAGAGATTGTCATATGACAATAAACCCGCCCATTGTGACATTTCACAATAAAGAGTACAAAGAAACAAACAAACAAATATAACAAAAGCACCCAATTAATTCTTGTATATCTTCGAGGGCAAATTAGGTATTCAAATTCAAATTCAAAATTCTTTATTAATCTATAATATTACATATATTTTTAAATTCAAAGCCATCCTAACTTGGCCTCGCCTGCACTAAGGTAGGCTTAATATAAAAGAACGTAGAGTGGTTTTCGTAACGTGCTGTATTATCTTTGTATATTATTATGTTACATTTAAGAAGATAGATATGTCTCCAAAATAATAAAGCGTAATAATATTAAATTTAGGTATATACATATAAATATACACGTACCTACATACATAAATAAATATACACTTTATAGATAAATATAAATTAATACTATATATATATATATATATACACATATCTCACAAATTGTACTCTATTTTAATATATATGTTATTAATGTCTCTGTTTCTTGTCGATTCATAGTCAAAAGTGACATAGTTAGGTTTTTCTTTACGCCGTGACTAGTCCTAGATTTCAGTCCTGCAGGAAAAACACTATTCATTTTGTTGGTGCTATATTCAGGTGTAGGTACTAGGTGTAGGTGCTGTATTCAATTTGAACATGCGTTCATTTGAACATGTATTCAATTTGACCAAGTGTAAAGAATCGAATTCCCCAAAAAAGCCATTTCTGAAAAAGTGCCCCAATGCCCTTTTCGAAATGACGCTTTCATTTCTATTCTATCTACACTATAACGTCGTCAGAATGATTGACAGCCCACTTTGCCGGTATAAATTGTACACGATTCTACCGTACATTTATGTTTGGTTTAGATGCCCGCGTCAGTGCTATAACATAGCGTTTTTAGCATTATAGAGCAGTCGAGGGTCCCTCGAAATTTGCAAAGGGGGTCCCGAGATTTCGTCGACCTAAATGCCTCTACATGAGGTAATCCGGCACTTGTAATTATAGTATTTTCTTATTCACTTTGGAAACTTCCATTCATGCCCTCGTAGCTGCAACAAAATTTAAACCTATCAATCTGCTCATCTCTCAAGGGAGCTAATAGGCCCTGTTGCAGTTAGGCCGGTGACATCCATGCGTTTAGGGTCGGACAAACTCACGGGTCAACACCTATCCGGTGGCCTCCACGCAGAAGAGCGAGCCCGGGCAGGACTCTGGGCTGCGGGACAGTCTCCTAGGAGTCAACCTTTGGGCCCTCCTGGACGGTTTTCGCACCGTGCTGCGTCAGCCAATCGACTGTGCATTCTTACTAACAGTCGGGGGAGTCTGGAAACAGTACTGTCTCGTATAGAGCGGGGGTAGTTGTTCACCTTACGGCAACTGCTCTAGAAACGACCAGCCTGGGGTGACGGATTCGCCCGCTGTAGACGACACCGCCCCACTGCTCATCTCTCAATTTTCTGGCAACGTTGTTAAAATAACCGCGATCCGAGTTGCACCGTGATATTGCTTCACAGAAACACGGAAAGCGGCTTATAAACCGTTTTAATATATCTAAAAGGAGCATCTAAGCCAATTGTCATGCGACCCTCGCGGATATGTAAATGTCGAATAATAAATCTGTCGGCATTCGGCGGCGCGCAGTATCGCGAAAATGACAGCCTTACAAGGGAGGAGGGGGCAGGGGATGGGATTGGGCAGGAGAGGGGAAGGGGCAAAAGTATTGTAATAGGGTTTCCAAAAATCTCATATTTGTTATGGGACATGTTCTTAAGCAGTGTATTCCAATCCTGTTATTAAGAAATATATAATACTAGTGATAAAACTCGGCGTTGCCCGTGTTATATCCGTGCTCAAATACCTATGTACACCAATTTTCATGGCGATCGGTATGTTTGTTTGTTTATACTATTTATTGTAAAACCACAATGGGCGAGTTTATTGTCATATAACAATCTCTTCTAACCAACCCTACTATGAAGTGTTTATATGTATGTGTGCAAGTTACAATAAAATTAAAAGCGCGAAAATATTTTGCGAAAATTTAAAACAGGAAAATCACAACTTCATATTAAAAAATCATTATGAAAATATATCTATTGTAAAAAAAAACAATTGTTTATAAGCGATATAATCTACATAAGTAAGTATATTGTATAATCCTGTACCAAACTCCTAATTCCAAATCCCGCAGTGCCGACAAATTATTACCTGTGTATCGCGTCGTCATTGGACACACACACACACACACACACACAAGCGAGCCATGAACACCGCGCGGTCGCTTTGTTCGTTCGAGTTAAATCCTACCCGCCGTCGCATCATTGTCGCAAAATCGTCGAAAAACTCTCGTGCAAATTGGTGTGTGCTGTTTTGAGAATTGCGCGTGCGCTCCAGCATCTTCGCGGTCGAAGTTTGTGGAATCGAGTGAGAGCCAAGCAGCTCGTCCTTCCGTCAGGTACACTGATCGACCGTCGAAAAGGTTGGTGATTTGTTGGCATTTGTTCCATCGTTATGAAATAAGAAATAAGAAATAAGAAATAAGAAAATTTTATTTTCATAAACCCGCTCTGGGTATAGAAATTACATTACGAAAAAATATTATATATATAATAACATTACGAAATTACAAAAAATAGTATTTCTACAAATGAAATTACATTTCATATTATAATAAAAAGTGTATAAAAAGTTCTGCGATCTAAGCTAACAGTGTATAAAAAAAGTGTATAAAAGTTCTGCGATCTAAGCAAAGCATTCGACTGTATAAACATCAATACCCTGGTAGACAAGCTAAACCATCACGGAATTAGAGGAGTGGCCAATTCACTCATTAAATCGTACCCACAAAACAGGCAGCAAGTGGTGGAGATTAAAATAATTGATGGAATTGAGGAAAAGGCTGAGCAATCGAGTTGTGAAATAGTAAACACCGGTGTGCCCCAGGGCTCAACATTAGGACCTCCCCTCTTCAAACTCTATTGCAACGATTTAGCAACCAACATAACTTGTGCCAAGACTGTCCAACTTGCAGACGACACCACGTGCATTTTACATATATATATATATATATTAAAATTCCTTAAGGTCATATAAGGATTTCTCAATTAAATATTTTTTCGTCTCTTTCCTGAATTTGTCTTAATTTTCAATATTTTTCATGTTTTCTGGTAATCTATTATAAAAATTGAGGCTTATGTAATGAGAAGTACGCTGGAATTCAGTAGTTGATGGGTGCAATGCCTGGACGTATAGGGATTTATTCCTTGTATCATGGTAATGCATGTCAGCGTGCGTTACATAACTGTTTTTTTGTTTGTAAAACTCGCACAAACACTCATGAACATATATACCAAAAACGGTGAGAATACGCAGTGTTTTAAAAAGAGGTTTGCATGATTCTCTTTGTCCTGTACCTCTGATTTGTCTCACCGCCCTTTTTTGCAGTATGAAAATATCCGTTATATTTATAGAATTACCCCACAACAATATACCATATCTCAAATGAGATTCCACCAATGCATAATATGCTCCAATAACCTCCCTTTCTTCCATAATGTTTCTTATCTTAGATATAATATAGCATAGCAGGCGGAAGATAGCTTGGCCCTAAGCTGGTCCCTGTGTACTCCCCAAGACATATTCTCATCCATATAAATACCCAGGAATCTAGTAGATTCTACTTTTTCAATAGCTAAATTGAGTTTTATGTTGGTTGTTTTTTTTTTACTTGAAAAATTAACCAAGGCGGTCTTACCAATATTTAAAGACATTTTATTTGCCCTAAACCAGTCTTCTAACTCGTGAAGGGTAACGTTAATTCGCTCCTCCATGTTTGCTAATGTATCACTTTCAAGTACGCACGTTGTGTCGTCAGCAAATTGTATGGTCTTGGCTATGCTTATATTCATAGATAAGTCATTGGTGTATAAAGTAAAGAGTAATGGACCCAAGATCGAACCCTGAGGCACACCCATGTTTACTAGTTTCACTTGGGATCGACTTATAATTTCATTATAGCCATTGATAGTCCTGATTTCCACGATTTGCTGTCCATTTTGTAAATAAGACTTTAACAGGGAATTAGCCACTCCTCGAATGCCGTAGTGATGCAGCTTCTCCAGCAACAGCTCGATGTCAACGCAATCAAACGCTCCGCTTAAATCACAGAAAATACCAGAAGAAAACATCTTGTCATTGCGACTAATTTGAATAATTCTACATGCGGACAACACTGCATCTTGTGTAGATTTGTTTTTCCTAAATCCGTATTGGTTGTCTGTCAGTACCGCAAATTTCCATGAATTTGTTTAATCTATTTTCTATAATTTTTTCAAGAATCTTTGAAAAATTATTTAATAACGCCACAGGACGATAGTTTTCGATATTACTTGCCTCTCCTTTTTTAAACAAAGGTACAATTTTTGCCACTTTATAAACGTCGGGAAATACTCCGTTAGCAAAACTTAGATTAAATAGGCGCGTTAGGCATGGTGCAAAAATGTTTTTATAAGATTTAATAATACAGATTGGAATTTCATCTAAACCCGCTGACTTTTTGTTCTTAAGAGAATCTATGCACTTGTCTACCTCCTCAGTCGATACAGGATATAGATATATGGAGTCGTTAATTTTGGTGTTTTTGAAATATTTCTGAGAAGCAGAGTTAATTGGTGGTGGTATTTGTGATGCGAGTTGAACTGGTTTAGAAATAAAAAATGTGTTGAAAGATTCACATATTTTATCTGGATTGATAATCACGTCTCCATTTATTGTCAAGGTTATGTTGTTTTTAATTGTCCTGTTTTTCCTATTTAATTCATTATTTATTATCTGCCATGATTGTCAAGTTTTATTTGAAGAGGTTTTTAATAATTTTGAATAATATTGCTTTTTAGCTAATTTAATTTCATTCCGTAGCTCTTTTGTCATTTTTAATATGTATGTTCTGGTCGTTGATATGCTTTTTATATAACGATTCCTGTAGTATTTTCTTTTCAATTTACATTTAGCTTTTAGTTCATTCGTGATGTAGGTTTTATTTTTTGAGTTAAAATATATTCTTTTTTTTAACGATGGGAAAGAATTATTGAAGCAGTTGGTAACTTTCGATTGAAACCAATTAAATGCCTCGTTGACGTCATCGAATTTTTCCAAATATTTCCAATTTATTGTATTTAGCCATGTATTAAAGAGAATGTGACTTTTGTTATCAAATATTCTGACTTTTTTATAATAGAAATCTTTAGTATGCTTGAATATATTATTAATAGTAATGCAGTGGAAAGCATGGTCTGAAAGACTGTTGCTGATTGTATCTGAAATTATGACATTCTTACGTGGAAAATTAACAAACATATTATCTAGTAAAGAAGCAGATGCTTCTCTCGATGGATGCTCTCTAAATATATGACTTAAATTATGTGATTTAGCAATATTTACAATTTCGTTTTTGTGTTTTGAATTGCGTAAAAAATTTATGTTGTAATCGCCACAAACGCATACATATTTATTATTACTAATTGATTTTAAAAATTTATTAAATATACTTAAAAATATGTCCACATTTTTAGCTTGACTTTTTGATCGATAAACACATGCTATAATAAGGTTTAATTCTTTTATTTTTATTGCAGAGCCTTCAAAGTTATTTTCATCGTTGAATCGTGCGATGTCCAAAATTTCCGTTGTATACTTGTTTCCCACGTATATCGCAGTACCACCGTGTTCCCTCGTTGTTCTATATTGGCAGGCCGCCATATAGTAATTACTTATGTGTGCCATAGAATGATTCACCGAATTTAGCCAGGTTTCGCTAAAACAGAGAACATCTGGTTTTTTCTCCATTTTTGCTAAAAGCATTTCCAGGTGGGGTGTCTTGTTCAGTAAGCTACGAATATTGGCATGGAAGACGGAGATTTCTGAACTATTTTCAGTATTTTTCAGTTTTTTAATAAGTCTCTGTCATATATGATAGAGTGAGGCCCAGAGTTGTTCGCATCGATCGCATCAGAAAATTGAGTAGTTGATTCATTTGAAGTGATAGTTTTTTTGACCCGGTCCATTACGGTATTTGAGTTTACTTTTTTTTGAGGCAAATTCGAGGTTTTCAACACCGCATTGCGAGTTACGATGACTTTCTTGTTCGTCAGTGTGCGCTGCTGCGTGCGACCACTCCGAAGATGACGCGGACGTTCTGTCGGTTG
This sequence comes from Micropterix aruncella, assembly GCA_944548615.1. Taxonomy (NCBI): domain Eukaryota; kingdom Metazoa; phylum Arthropoda; class Insecta; order Lepidoptera; family Micropterigidae; genus Micropterix; species Micropterix aruncella. The sequence continues at coordinate 29,970,201 of OX155959.1, read as the reverse complement.
CTCTTCTTGATTCACATTAAACATGGCATTTGGGGTGGATGTTGTTTTTGAATGAGAATTGCCATTAGTATTACAGCCCTTATTTTTGGGTAATACCGCATTATCCAGTTGCACAGCTTCATATGGTTTTTCTAATGCCTCCGAGGACGAAGTTGCAGGAATCGCCGATCTACTCTTGGAGACCAATGACAACATCTCGTGGGTCCAGAGCTTATTATCGATAAAAAGCCTAGTGCCAACCAGTCGAGCCGTTTGTCCTTCATTCCGAGCAATTCTCATGTGAATATTTAAAGCACGCCGTTCTTCCCTCTGCTTATCAGTGTAATCCTCAGAAATAAAAATATCCGATCCTTTGAGCTTTTTTGTATTTTTTAAGATGATCAGTTTGGTCGCAAAGTGTACAAATTCCACTAAAATGGGCCTATTATTGGTCTTAGATCCCAATCGTGAAGCATAAGCAATGTGAGTTTCGTTGATTGATAAACCGAGTTCTTTCTGCATCAAATTGCAAATTCTTAAGCACAAGTCTTCATAAGTTTCGCGGTTTTCTGACTGTGGTATGCCATATATAATTAAATTCTTGTTTCTATACTGTTGATCCATTCTCTCAATCCTTTTATTAGCGTGAATAAAGTTTTTAAATTCTGCAGCCAGATTTTCAAGTACACCAGTTAATTTAAAAAGACGTTCATCAATTTTGTTAAGACGTTGTTCATAGCCGTGGTTATCCATTACAGTTGTTACAGAATAAGAATTAAAATAATGCCCTCTGTTATCGATTTAGGTTATTTCAATTATCTTGTAACAGCGGAGACTCAAACCTCTTGGTATTGTAAATAGTTAAGAAGAGTATGCTAGATGGCGCTGATAAATTATAATTTAAAAGAAAAGAAAAGAAAAAAAAAACAGTATTCGGAGCGTGGATTTGAACCCCGATTAATTCACTTGTAAGTTCAAGGCGCAGCAACGGAGCTACGGTCGTCGTGCGACGAACGTTCTGAATCCAGTATGTATTTCGATCGTACTTGTTGAAATAATATGACAGGGTAAGTTTTTGATTAGCCGCAGTAGTTCGTTAATAAAAACTGTAATTTTTAACACAAATTATAGTACATACGGAATTGAGTTTTTTGAAAACACTAGTCACACACGCGGAACGAATGATTTGTCTATCATTTGACACTGATTGTACTTATAATTATTTGCACACACTATTTTTATTATCAAAAAAAGACAGAGAGCGGTCAGCTGACGTTACACACTCGCGACGTTCCATAGTGACTTCCATTTATCCCATAAGTCCAATACAGTCCTAATTATCTCTTTATTTATCATACCTGTCGGATACTACTGGAAATAGTTTAGAAGAACGTGTTCTATATCTGGGCTGAAAAATCATCAGTCAGCTAGAACACACCGTTACATATATTTTTTCTGACACATGTCCAACTTTCATCAACATATTTTTTTTCTGTGAATGTAGCTTCAAAATCAAGTAACGATGAGGCCCACAGACTGGCAAAACTGGGCATACTGGAATGACCGGTGGAGCCAGTTGTTGGGATCCCCTTCGCTATAGGCAAGAAAATCATCAGAGATAGACGGCTTGGAGCAAAATCATAGACTGCTTGGAGCAGGAACATCGGGCATCCTGGAAACAGAGCCAAGGATGTCGCCAGGCAAAGGCCACGATGGAGAAACCCCTTCCTAAGAAAACCAAGGCCCTACTTGACATGAGCAAGAAGAGCCTTAGGACCACTGTCGGTCTCCTCATCGGATAAACGACCCTCCGAGCACATCTATTAAACCTTGCCTTGACTGAGAGCAAGGACTGCCGAATATGTAACAGAGAACCTGAAAACATCATACACATCGTTGGTCGCTGCCCAGGCTTCGCTGCAAAAAGACACAGTTTACATGGACGAGCATTTCTCTGCACAACTTGCAACACCCTGTGTTGCAACCATCTACGATGTGTCCTTTCCTCTCATAAGTAATAGATAATATTAAACATAAATAAATAAAAGTTAAAATAATTAAAGTCAAACAATGAGTGCCAAACGCTCTCTATAAATAAATTCAGACGCGCTCTACGCACTAATTCATTTTGGAACATTCTAGAAGGCCAATAGGTAGGTAGAAATCGTATCCGATAGTTGCGAGCCGGTCAAAGAAACATACTTGCCGGTCATCACTTTTTGGGTTGAAGGCGGTCTGAGGCGGTCGCGCCTCGGGCCGCCGTTGCAGATAGAAGAAAACCCCACTTCGAGTCACTCTAGTTTTTGCCGATTGGAAAGAATTTTTAAATGCGTTAGATTCAGTGCTCAGATTTCCAAGGTAGGAATTTAATTATATATAGATGATATTTAGCTCATGTCTCCAGAAACTATAAGGTGTTTTTCCGTCATTACAGAGACGACCGTCGGTTTGGGGACTGGTTTTTTTTATATTGGTTCTTCTTCTTTCTTTGGTTAATTTGTAGGATTTCATTTTTCTCTTTATTTCTTTATGGTGATTAATTCCATAGTATATGCCATGTTCATTTTCTTATATAATTAGTTCTCGTTATTTATATCGGAATACTGTGGTATTCGTTTGTAATTTTGGCAGACCGTAGGGCCATATAAGTATCTAATTATCTAGAAAAATAGTTAATACATTTTTTTCATCATACAAGAGAGGTAGCGCGACACAACCCGGTTGGGGCTCACACATTTTTTTTGCATATTTTCTGTTCTTGGTTCTTTCACTTTCTCTATTTTCTCTATTTAAAAACAATTAAATTCTATATATAAAAACCGGCTGTACAAACCGGACGCAAGGTAGACGGAGTTTGGCTAGGGGTCTTCGGAAGGAACGTGACCTACCTCGCATATAAAAAAATTAATTAATAAGTACCTTATTTATTACAATGGTGTGATTTCCTAATACGCTGAAATAGGTATCCCTAAAATTCTTTATATCTTACCCAAATGAAACTTCTAGAAAATTCTCATGGGTTCCGGTAAGGTTGGTGCGATAAGTACGGTGCGATAATAGTATTAAGCAATCGTAATTTCTAAAAGAACAAAAATCCAGACCCATTCTGTACCTTAAATACCTAATACTAATAATCGCCATAAAAGAGCGAGATTAGAAATAATGGTCACAACCCGCTGGGGTGAAAGGTCGTAAAATAAAACTGTAAAATATAATTTTAAACATCGTTCTTAAATATTTTTTTTTTATCTTGATTTACATTTCCTCTTCCATAAAAGGAAACTGTAAAATATAATTATAAACATTGTTTTAAACATTTTCATCTTGATTTACATTTCCTCGTTCGTAAAATAAACTGTAAAATATAATTTCAAATATCATCCTAAATATTTTATCTTGATTTACGGTTCCTCTTCCATAAAAGGAAACTGTAAAATATAATTTTTTAAATATTGTTTTAAACATTTTCATCTTGATTTACATTTCCTCGTTCGCAAAATAAACTGTAAAATATAATTTTAAATATCATTTTAAATATTTTCATCTTGATTCACGTTTTCCTCTTTCGCAAAATAAAACTGTAAAATACAACTTTAAATATTGTTTTAAATATTTTGGCTCGATTTACGTTTCCTCTTTCGTAAAATAAGACTGTTAAATATAATTATGAATATTTGTTTTCAATACTTTTCTTGATTTTACCTTTCCTATGTCGTAAAAAATAAAGCGCACATTTTAAATCACTTTAACATTGAGTTATAATTTCATTTTTTTTATGAAGGAAAAAAGGGGTAAAAAGGGGCTACACAAAGTAAAAAAAAAAAAAAGAAATATATATTTAATTATCCTCTTCCGTTCATATACCTTCTCCCTCTAGCTACCTTACCTAAATATCTTTGTTGTTCCTCCTTTAGTAATATTCAATCGCCTTTTATTCTTTTTGCTATTCCTAGTCTATTCCGTTCCTTTGTTTGCCCCCGTGGAGGAGCGCTCCCAAGAAACAGTAGATTAATACTTCTAAAAAAAAAATATCTTCTATCTTCCTTCCTTAACTAGTTTGTCAATTATAACTTTTTCCGTTTTCATCTGTGGCATATTCCTCATCCATTTCCAGTACAAATATATTCCTCTAATCAGTAGTTTCCCACCATCGGCTTCCTTTGTATTCCCACTCCGATACTCTCGTTATCTATCCTTTATTTAATTTGTAATTATTGATTTTCTCATTTATTTAACATCCCGGATTTATTTAATTTTCCTAATTTCCTTTGAGATATATTCCCGTTCCATACAATTCCGTATTTTATTTTAGTAATATCGATTGGTTATTTCTTGGCCGACGCCTTCCCCGCAAAGCGCCATCTGTCGGTCACGGTGCGGAGCATAGTATGCCGTAATAGCCGGATCACCCGTAGAGAGGGCGCTGGTCACGGTCCCGCTGAATTTGTCTGGCCGTCGCCGCCGCTCTTCCATCGTCCCAACCCGCCGGTCGATCGAGCAGAGAATCAGATTACGAGCCAGAAATAAAGAAAAAATATAGTTGTATCTAGATATATATAGAAACGCAGAAGTTCACCAAATTTTAGGCTTCTTTCCTTTCCCCATACCGGACGCCTCATCAAGGCGAGTCTCACTTCACGCAGGACACCGCACTTTTTTTGAATAACGCGCAGATCCGCGCTCGCTGAGAGTTTCCCCCACGACCCTTCTCCGACAAACTTCCTTGAATGAGCAGCCAGCCTCTCAAGCGGTGTTACCCTGTACTCCCGTAAATTCGCCGCGCAGAAGCCTGCTTCCGGTACAGGATCTGCTTGCACAACCAACGAACCGCCCAGCGCTCGGTGGCCTGGCGCCCTATGCTCCTTGTAGCTACATTATCCCTTTTAATAATAGGTAGACATCTCTTATTGGCCACCAAAACGCTGTTTTGCTTAACTAATATCAACATAGTATAAATTCGCGTAAATAAACTTCAATAATAGAGCGGTTTCGTTGCAAACTTAAAGGTCAGTGATCTGTACGGACTTGTAAACAGAACCGGGCTTCTAGCAGACCACTGACCCAACTACAAAGTGGGTAGTTACAAAAGATCTTACACATCTATGTGACACCAAGGGTTAGGGACAAGCCCCCTACTCCTTTTACTACTACTACTACTACATATGCAACAGGCAGAAGAAATATTTCCATATATATCAGTTATTAGTTATAAAACGAATCAATAATATAGATGCGATAGTTTTCGCACACTGTTGTTCTAAAGTTGCAAATGGTGATGAAGTATGGTGTTGCAATAAATAATGCAAGCTCAATAAAGTGCTTTATATTATATGGTAAATTGCAGTGCATAATAACTGATAAATTATACAGTTATTAATAAGATATGCCAATTCTTTCAAATGGGAATAACATTAATATGTAACTTTCAGGTACCTCATTTTAGTTCTTATTGTTTAATTATAATATTATGAATTTAATATTTAATATGTAGATTACAATGTGTAATGTAATATACCTGATCATATACATACGTTGTTTTTTCCAATTTTGTTTTGATACTTCCTACTGTGTGATTATTTTTTGTATAAAGAACTTTATGACTATTAATATTCTTATAATAATTATCTGTTTTAAATGTATACTCATGTACATGGATTCAGCTCTATTATTTTTTATTTATTTTTTAATTTTATTTGTCTGCCGTGTAAAGCCGACTTTAGTCAACGCTATTGTCTAATTAATATTTATGCTTTAATAGTTTTATATCTACATATAAACTGACGAATTCTAATATGCGATAATTAGCTTTAATTCATAATTCATGCTTTTATTGTATATTCTGAATGAATAAAATGAATACTGAATACTGAAATACTGATATATACGAAGTTACCGCGTAAAGTTTGTAGGACTCGACCTTTCGGCCATATTGCAACCGTCGTTGTATACAGGGTAGGAATATTAGGTAAAATCATTTTTATCCTATTCTTAATGTCAAACAATCGCGATAGACATTGATTTCATATATAAAATCGAAGACTATCGCGGTTGTTTGACATTATAAATAGGATAGAAAACGATTTTACCGCGTGAAATTTGTAGGACCCGACGTTTCGGTGACTTTGCAGCCGCCGTTGTCTAGGGTAGACATCTGAGTCTAGGGTAGACATTTGAGTCTACCCTAGACAACGGCGGCTGCAACGTCACCGAAACGTCGGGTCCTACAAATTTGACGCGGTAAATTCGTTTTCTATCCTATTTATATTGATTTTATATATTTTACAATGTTTTTTCAATAAAAAAAAGAGAATGTACTCCCTCTCTATTTAGGTAAAATAGAGAGGGAGTACACTTCTGTACGTTTATGGTGACCCTGTTCAGGGAGGGAGGTTGAAAATGTCGACAATGCCGTGACGGATCGCGCGATATGCCATCGCCTGAAATTTTCATGCGATTGATTGTCATCACGATGACAGAAACACATCAGAATCTTTATTTAGACGCGCATATGAATGGCCCCGTCTCTCAACATCCGCAGTGAAAGAGATTATTATTCTGCATTAAAACGTCGAAGGTTGACGGACGGTTTTCTCTGTTACATCTGTGTGTTCTATGCAGGCTCGGATATATAACTTCGGATGCATATCGCATTGTTGTGTGGGTTACCGCATATACGCTGAAACCTCAGATATTTTTATTTTATTCTTTTTTAGTTTGTGGTTTTTTAAGATTATTAAATACGACATAAAATGCATATTTTTTTTGTGATTATATGGAATAAAATATGTGAATTACTTTGATAGCTATTTTAGCAGCTATTACTTTTATTTAAAAACATGTAGTGAGGTGGACACTGGGCTTGATTGCGTTTTTTTTTGTCGAAAATTAGTTCATGTGAACGAGACAGGGCAATACGCTTGAGTGGAATGTGAAATTAACGGTTGTTACTTTTTCGCATTAAAACTACCCACCCAAGTTAAAGCACCTGAATCTAACACCGCACGATATGTGTTCAAACTTATTCGGACGAGTATAAGTCCGACAGGACGAGTATAAGTTCGACATTTATCGACGATCGTTCGTTTCATATTCCGCTCTAACGTATTGGTCCATCTCGCTCGCTTAAACTAATTTCAGTTTCAGTTTACAAAGAAACGCAATCAGGCCCAATGTGACTACACGTAAACGTCACTTTAGTTGCATTCGATCGACCGAGTCGAAATGCGATTCCGTTAATTAAATAGGTATTTTTATATAGGTATTTTATGATAGGTATTTTAGAAATATTATTTGCAGCATTGACATATCAACGACCTAGTTTTTAGAGTAATGATTAATTTATACATTCATTGTTTATTGCCTTCAGTTAATTCCTAATATTATTAGATACTATTTTTTTCTCTTATAACATATTTATGTAGTTTGAAGTATGCACAAGCCAGTATTTTCTCGGTACTCTTGCCTTAGTACGGGCCTTGGCCTAGTTAGGCGGCGTTGATCTAAAGCAGGACTGGGCTGCGGTACTCTCTTTTTGCTACTATTTACAACGGAGCCTCTAATGATATTATGTAATGTACTGTAGTTTAAAAAGGGAGTTAATGGGCCCTTGCTGAGTTGGCCACGAAGACCCATTCTGTTCAGGGTTGGTCACACTCACGGGTCAACACCTATCCGATGGCCTCCACGCATGAAGTGCGAGCCTGGGTAGGACTCTGGCCTTATGGTCAGTTTCCCCTAGGAATCAACCTTCTGGCGCTCCTGGACGGTCTGCGCACCGTGCGGCGTAAGCCAATCGATTGTGCACTCTGACTATCAGTCTGGAGAGTCTGGAAGCAGTACTGTTTCCTATAGAGCGGGGGTGGTTGCGGACCTTACGGCGATCGCTCTTGAAATGACCATCGGCTACCCGATCCTGGGTGAACAGCCAGGCAAAGGACGCTGTGGTTCGCGATAGATTCGGTAAACACCGTTCACCGCTTCGTAAGGGAGAGGACCGCGCAAGCGACCTCGAACTCGTAACCAATCGAGAGACCGGAGTAATCTGGTCACAATTGGAAGTAAGGGCGTGAGTGTAGGCCCGCCGGGTAACACTCCTGGCTATCTCGCGGTTAAAGCGTTGGCCTCTTCCGGGCTTGTGGCGTAGCTAGACGGTGGACTGTTTCGTCCCAAGTCTTCTACGCTGACTCCAGGGAGATAGAACGACTAATGGTTAAAACTTCCTGAGGTGACGGGCTCGCCCGCTGTAGTCGACAACCCAAGTTGTAGTTTAAAAAATGCGCATTTCTTTAAATAAATAAATAAATAAAATAAATAAATATCCCATCGGATAATGGGGACCCAGCCGGGAATCTAACCCGGATCCTAACAAGGTAATACCAGGCGACCTAACCACTATGCCACTGGGCCATGTACCTAACCCTAACCCGTGACAAAACACAGACAAACATATCGATAAATTGAATGCCTGTCGTTTCTGTCGTTGAGATCCTGTGACCGAAATGTTATTTATTTAATAAAAAGGGTGCGTCGTCGACATAGGCGTCGTCGCGTCGTCGGCCAGTAACACTCATCTTCATTTTCGTCAGATATGCCATTGCGTTGTATCCTTTCTCGAGATACGCGGAGAATGGTCGGCGTTTTTTTCCGCGCGAATGTGAACATTTTTCCTCCATAAGTCAACTTTTTTCGCCACAAAGGAAAAACGATAACATCCTTCATAGCTTATCGCTTCTTGTAGTAAATTCGCGGACCGGGCCGCGCGAGGCCTTAGGGCTTATTGTGTAAGTGCGCCGAAGCCGAAACAACTACAGCAATATAATTCCCGCTATCCTCGTACCGTTGAAAAGCATGTTTTAGTTCAAGTTTCGGATATCTTAACACGTTGATGGACAGTAACGCCTATAGGCGATCATGCTGCAAAAATGATACGACAGAACGCCCGTCGACGTCAGAGTTTTAATTAGTTTAAAATCAGTACGCCGCTCGGCGATCGCTTTTCTATACTAACATAAGGAACGACATGCTGTAGTGTCACCGCAGAGGTAATTTAGACAATTCTACTTTCACAATACAACATTCACGCCTATAGGCAATGTATGGAAATAAGTAGTGTCACAGACGAATCCATCGATGAGGTAGTACTGTCCATCAACGTGTTAAACAAGATAAAACGGATTTACCGCGTAAAAGTAGAAGCACCCGACTATAAATTAGAATAGGACGGCTCTCTAGATTTTTTGGACATCGAGGTGTCGAAAAGAAGTGACAATACTACTTCTCATTAAATTTATATTTTCAAAAACAACAATAATTTAATTTTTAATCTTAGGTGTATTATTTTGTAAGAATTATGTTCAGGCCAATTTATAATGGCAATGACAATTTTATTAAACCCTTCAGGCCTCGGCCCCTCAGCCGATTGACAAGTAAATGTCCGAAAATTTTAGTAAAAATTAGTAATAAAATTGAATTACGATACTGTCTCACCAAAACATTAATTACTGCCAAACAACTGTACCCATAATTAAAATGAAACATAATAACATAATAAAACATAATAAAATAAAACAAATTAAATTAAAATAAAATTAAAACGGGGCCGTCGCGCTGAATCGTGTTGTGGCCGATATTGGCCAATCGGGGCCTGAGGGGCTTTTTTTCAATACTTTTTTATGATCATTTAAATGTAAGGATTTAAATTAAGAAATTAATTAAGAAAATATTTTTTTTGACAATAATATCTATGAAATAGAAGACTATCGCGATTGTTTGACATTATAAATAGGATGACACGAATTTACCGCGTGAATTTCGTAGCACCGTTTGTTGTCCAGGATAGACTCGTTGTCCAGTCTAGACAACGGCGGCTGCAACTTCGCCGAAACGTCGGGTGCTACAAACTTCGCTCGGTGAATTCGTTTTACCCGATTTATAATATACTAGCTGTTGCGCGCGGCATCGCTCCGCATAAAGTTAATTTTAGTAGGGTGGAGTTAATTTGCCATTTTAGAAGCTACCTTTAGTTATATTTAGTGTAAGACTTAGTTATCTCAGATGCACGCTACATATCTTGTAGACGCACGTGTCTTGTTATTCGCTACGCGTTACTAATTTCACGATATCTCTATAACTATATTACTTACATAAATACTCACAGTAAATGGCAAATTTTATCTCTAATTAACACCAGTGATAATGCATTCAATTAAATTCGAAATTTAAATTCTAAGTGTCAAAATATTTTGACATTTTCTCAACAATAAATAATAATTAAATAATAAATTTAGTGAATATAGTGCAATTCTAAAGTCTGGATTCACTCGCGGTTAACACGGGACACGCCCTGAAGGGTCTTATCGGTCTGAACTGTAGGCTACCATCGGGGTGACAGGTGGCAGATAGTGACCGGCCATCAGATATGATGGCTAGCTGTGAATATACTGTATAAACAGCCCCCAACCATACAGAGGCAAGGTTACGAGAACGTAGTGGGAAGTCTGGTGGAAAGGACTTACCTAAAAATGCTACATAAGTTCAATGAGTACCGTGTGTCATGGCGAATATGTGCCGCAAGTAAATAAGCACATCCATCCCTGCAGTGGGCAGCTGCGCATGCAGTAGACCCAAGAGTGGAGGTCAAGGAGACCAGTACAGTATAGGGTCACAATTTGTTACCTCGGTAACAATCAGCGATGCGGATGGCATAGGGAAAACCACCGCATAGCCCCTTCCTAGGAAAATCATTATGGCTGATTACAGTAAAGCCATGGCTCTCAATCCCCGGCAGACCTTAGATGGTCAAAGGGTGCGAAGAATCTCCAGGGGTTAGCCATTAAGATTGCGACGTGGAATGCTCAAAGCATGTATGGTTCAACTCAAGCACCGCCGAGTTGTTCCGCGCTGCATCATCACGGACCCAAGTCGCCATAATTACCGTCGATAGGAGATGGCATCTTAAGAAGAAGAATATACTGCTCTATTAATTTAGATAAGGATTCCATTTTATTGCTTTGTCTTCAACAAACACTGCCTACTTATTTTTATTACGTGTGGACACTTGAAAGCAGTAATTATAGCTTAAATATAAAAGTTACGTATGTATATGCTGTCATCGACTTTATTAGACCGCTTTAATGCCAATTTTTTGTCATATATTATTTTCACTTATATCAAACCGTTTCGTCAGCGCACGCCGACAAAGCAACTTACCAGATTTTTTTCTCCGACTCGATTGAGAAATATCGTGATTTCTTATTGAAATCCAATATCTATTGCAATAATATATAGCATATAGCCCTTGTCGATAATAGAGCTTTCCATTAGTGAAAGAATTTTTAAGATCGGATAAGTAGTATCAGAGATTACCCCTTACATAAAAATTTACAAACTTGTAAACATTACTTCTTTATAATATTATATAGAATTAGTAACAACATATTTTTAAAAACAAGCTTTTATTATAATGCTCTGTCCCGAGACAACCCTGGGTGCAGCAGCCATAAAACTTAGAATGGGCTATCATAATTGAATGCGTACACAAAATTTCGTTTCTGTGCTGTTGACCGTTGAGGAGTCCCCTCGTCGGGAGTCAACCCTAGGCGCAGCAGCTATGTCATGGTGAAACTTATAACGGGTTATTATAATTGAATGCATATACAAAATTTCGTGTCTGTACTGTTGACCGTTGAGGAGACCGTTGTCACAATAAAACTTGGAACGAGCTATCATAATTGAATGCGTATACTAAATTTCGTGTCTGTACTGTTGACCGTTGAGGAGTCCCCTCGTCGGGGGGCAGCCCTGGGTGCAGCAGCCTTGTCACAATTAAACTTGGAACGAGCTATAATAATTGAATGCGTATACCAAATTTGGTATCTGTGCTGTTGATCGTTGAGGCGTCCCCTCGTCAAGGGGAAACCCTAGGCGCAGCCGCTATGTCATGGTGAAACTTATAACGGGTTATTATAATTGAATGCATATACAAAATTTCGTGTCTGTACTGTTGACTGTTGAGGAGTCCCCTCGTCGGGGGGCAGCCCTGGGTGCAGCAGCCTTGTCACAATAAAACTTGGAACGAGCTATCATAATTGAATGCGTACCTATAGCAAATTTGGTGTCTGTGCTGTTGATCGTTTACGAGTCCCCTCGTCGGGAGCCAATCCTGGGTGCAGAATCAGGTCATGCTCACCATAAAAATACATTATTATCGAAACTGAACCAACTTGTAAAATTTCAACTTCATAGGATAAGATAAAGTGGTTCTAGTTCTGCTTGCAAGAATTTGACCTAAACAAATATACTGACAAACATTGCAAGGTAAATAAAACCTTTTAATAAAAAACACGACTGCCGTTACAACAAGTGACCTACAGTATAATTTATAACAAAGTAGAGAGGACGAGTAAAGTATTGAACATAACAAAATAAGACTGATTTTATTAAATATCTTCTTTATATTTGATTATACGTTGATGCAATGCAGCTTTCATTATCTTAATGACCCTTGATTGAAACCTCAAATAATTATATAAAATTTAACGCCCTCTATACTCATTTGTATATACTCTTTCGAACTATCTTTTTACATTAGTACCATTTCTGGTCGCTTGATGTAATTTAATAATAATAATAATAATAATAAACTCTTTATTTGCACTTAATAAGTATACAAAAAAGGCGAGCTTATTGCCACATGGCAATGTCTTACAGCTAACCTAAACATAGTGGTACATGCGCGCATTGTGAAAATAAAGATTATTGCATAACATACAGACAAGTGGAAGAATTAAAGACTAATAATGCCCGTGTTTAGTGTTTATTAAACAAAATTGATGACAGCGATTTGACCCCCTTCCCATGTATTGATCAATTTGACCCCCTTCCCATGTATTGAGCGATTTTTGCCCATAATCAACCATTATTCTGAAGGTCTAAGCTATTCAAAAATATATATTTCATTGAGGTACCCGATTTTCCACTAGCTTCTGGGATCATATTTTGTAGTACTTTACTTGTAATTATTTTTATTACGGGGTTTTTATGTAATATTTGTGGTTTATGTATTTATCTTTATAGATACATACGGGGTGTTATTACTGCATGGGCATTTTTTTCGGTTGGTGAATCGGTACAACGTAGTAAGCAACTTTTGATTAAGAAAAATGGAAAAAACCAAAAACAAACTTTTTTTTGGAAAAAAAAATATTATTTGTTTTTTTTTTAAATTTGAAAATTTCAAGAAATTGACTGTTAAATAAAGGTTTGAGAAGTGTTTGAGTGCGCTGTGCCATCTAGCGGTAGGTAATAGGTCGTAAATAAACAATATCAGCGACATTTTACCAACCGCTAGATACCGCATCGTGATCATAGCTTTTGATAGGTAGGTACTAATTAAAGATAAATATAAAAAAAACTATTTTTCATAAATGTTTTAATTCGTTTTTCAGTTTTTTCCAATTTTTTTATTAAAAGTTGTTTACTTCGTTGTACTAATTCACCCACAAAACAAAATGCCCGTGCAGTAATAACAGCCCGTATATATTTTCGGAGTGTACTGAATCAGACCTTTCATTTGACACTAAACACGATATATTTATGTTATTTATTTTTTAAAAATGGAGATTTCGACATTTAGATATCTATTACTTGATATTTGGACATTTAAGGTACCCTATGCTACTCGGGATGTCATAACGATTCTAACAATATCACATACTTCCAAAGCGGTTCTAGCGCTTAGAAGTTATAGTGGTGTGTAGTATACCACAAATCCAAATAAGTGTACATACAGCATGACGTGATTTCTCTATGAATTCTAGTTATAAAAAAAGTAATTTCATTTGCGTTTATTGATGACTACTATAATTCAAAGAATCATTCGAAAAGCGTCTTTCATTATTTGCAGTATTGTATTGACTTAAATTATTAATCTTATTGACGTTGAAATATGCTATTAATAAGAGGCCGTGCCGGCCGTGGCGGCCAAAAGCTATATGAAGCATAATTTTGTGGCCTGGTTGTGAGAACACGAAAAAGAATTTTAATACAATTTTGCCGGATTTTAAAAACCCAATCCTTAAGCTATCATTTCGCCAAAACGAAATTAGTAAATTATTTCTATATTAATTGTAAATTATCTTTATTCTGTAACTATTTTCCAAAAACATAAAAACGAGCGAGATTTGTCTTCAGTTTTTGAAAAACCTAGATATGATTCTCAATATTAAAAAATACTATTTACACCAGCGTATGGTCTATTTGCATAGTACAAAGACAGTTTTTGGAACTTCCATACAAAAGATATAAGAAAACAATGTTTGAAATTACGGCCAAACACAAACCAGAAATGTTATGGCCAAACATATTTTTTCTTCTATTTACTAAAGATACTTTTGAGTGATATAAAATATAAAACAGTGATTTTAAATTATTTTATTGTTGTAATCTAATTTTTACTTTATAAAAAACTATTAATTTGATAATTTATTATATTATAATTGAAAAGCCAAATCGACTATATTAGACGACGCGCGAAGCCGAAATAGTCATTCGTAATTGGCCACTGCTAACAGTGGGACGTTTTCCCTTGTTGCCGCGGTATACCTATACATCTTTATGTATATATCGAAAGTGCGCGGGCGCGTGGCATTGCAAAAATATCTAAATTTTTGGCGTCAACTCGAAAGGGAGCCTTAACGTTGAAATATTTTAATATAATAGAGTGCATTGTTACCTAATAAAATAATCCTCTGACACACACTCAAATGGGTAAGTCGCTCTTTCTATGTGAAATGTAACATCTAATAAATATGATCAAATATGAACATATATGCTCTCTCTACTATCTCTCCAAAAACATCAAGATATAACTGACTCAGAGATAAATCTCTGATATATTCACAGATCTTGTCATCAACTAGCGCTCCAGCATATTTAAAGTGGAATAAATAAACGGAAAACATACATACATAGATGAACCCTGAATACATTACCCCTTTTTTTGGGCAGCGTGTAAAATAGCAATAATACCAAGTAGTGAAATGTTGGTTGCAAGATAATCCCCCACGGATATTTAGGTTTACAAGGTTCCATGTGTGTATATGTGTGTATACCGGTCGAAAGAGCGCAGGATAGGCAACTTAAAGGCTTACGCCGGATAACCCGGTTGCCAACGTCTCGCAAGATTGATAAGAATCCCTTAAATAGAGAGTAAAGATTTCCCCAGACCGTTTACGCCCCGCTGGATTAATCGCATTATGTATAAAAATATTACGGCTTTCTGTTGCCACGATACAAAAAGGAAAATATATAAACAGGTGGAGATCGGCTGATAAATGTTTAGCGGTCGTTTTGAACGTAGAAGCGCTCTTTGATAGGCCTGATGAAATAAGTCAATGCCTTTTATATACTTTAGGGTTTTTCTTGTTGGGGCTTATATTAGAAAAAAACTGCCTGTATTATCTGTATATCTAACTAGCTTTTACCCGCGGCTTCGCTTCGCGTAGTTTCGAATCGAGTTGTTAATTTAAGTAGTTTGTCGTTTATTTGCTCTTTTAAACGCTACCTTTAGATATATAGTGCAATAATTTTAGACATCCCGTCTCAGATGCACTCTCATATTTTCAGTTAAATTTATGATTTTTATAAAGGGCCGTAAATGAGACCATTTAAGGTATCCTTCAATTTCATAAGCGCGTGTTCCTTTTGGCAGAGTTTAAAGATAAGTTTGACTGATATTTTACGAATATCTCCAGCGCTATAATAGTAATACTATTCAAAGTTCAAAGTTTATTTTATTCCAAAAAAAATTCCGGCGAGGGTATAGAACTTACAATTAATAAATACATTTTTTATAATATTCATGTTTCAAACATATCATTATCTGGCAAAAATAAAATAAAATCACGTTAGAAATCTGAAAGTCAATAAACTATACAAAATCAACCATTACATTTTCTAAATATTAAAAAGAGCATTAAGAAATATCAAAAATAGAAATAGCAAATCCAAAAATTAAAAAAAAACAAAAAATAATAGAAAGGCAAATCCATTGAATGATCTCGTAAATAAATAAATCAATAATAATAATAATAATCAAGGAGTCCAATTTGGAAAGAATCAAATAATAGAGTAAAATTATAAAAATACCAGCAATAATTCCTTAATCATGCTAAACAATCGGTAAGTAAATTATCTATAAAATGAAGTGTTCAGAATAGGATTAAAATGGAAGTTAAAAAAAATTAAAAAAATAATAAAATAAACAAGTAGTCAATTGTGAATATAAAATTTTAAAAGTCCGTGCCATATAGACATTTTTGCAATAAAAAATCCTTGGTATGCCATATTAAACCACTCCCATATTAAACTACTCCCCAAATTATTGTTGTTTATCACGTCCTGTAGAGTTCTATTTAATGCTTCATTACCTCTCTTATCTGCCGTAGCGCTTTCGTCCATAGTATTATTTTTATTTGCATAATACTTCGGCCAGCTTGCTTTTCTTTGAAATGTTGCATATTGGATTCCATACATTGGTAACATCAAGGGGCAATTTTAAAACAGAGTATGTAGTTCGATCTCCTTCCAATAATGTAGTTGCTATCCCAGAAAATATTGCCCGCGGCTTCGCTCCCGTGGAAGGCGTTGTTTTATATATGTCTGGAACTTCTGACAATTGCTTTTATAGCTTACAAGGGGCGTGGCTGACTTGTAGCGCCATCTAGTATGTCACATTTTTCACATGTCACATTTTTTATTTAGGTCCTAATTTAATTACTATTAATTAAAACGTGAGAGCGCTCTGCGAGTTACGCTATATATCATTAAATATTAAAGCCCTGATAACACCACTGTGAAGAGATAGTTTCACTGTGTGAGCTCTGCGATCGAGCGTTTAGTATCCGCCCGCTCGCCGGCGCGTACACACGTTGAATCTGTGCCTGACAATTCGTTAACGCTAGATTGTCATTGGCCAAACCCTGCAAAAGTGACCCCTCCTATTTCCTAGCGGTTCCGCCCATTTCAGATATTTTTTTCAGGTCTTATGCGGCCTTAAGGCAATGTGTTAATAACATACGGAACCCTCGGCGCGGGAGTAAAACACGCACGCATTCTTGTATCACGTGCACAGACGCACGGTTAATAATTCACAAGTATGTGAACAGTGAATAAAAGTGATATCGAGGTGATAGTTGAGAGGAGCGAAGCAGTGCGGGGCGGGTGCGGCGCCGCTTGCCGATGTGACATGTCGCTATGGGGTGGCTCTGCGCGTCGCGGCTCGACTCGCAGCGACTGGTACCGGCCGGTCCGAAGAAAATTGCTTTCCTTGCCGGCGTTGATTTATGGGGGGTAGGAAGGCGGCGTCGCTACCATTGCGTTAATATTTGCATTTTTGACACGATTTATACCCTCAGCTTTACATATAAAATCCTATTGAGGAAGTTATTTTTTTAAGGGGGAAATAGGTGTAGGACGGCGTTTTTACAGCGATTTTCATGATTTTTTTAACAAATAAAGAATGTAATTTTTTAGCTGTATTTAATGTAATTTTTTGATATTCTGACATTTTAGACATATTATATTTAAGAATATTTTCTGAAATTTTCAAGAATTTTCCTCGAAAATTACCGGAGATACCAGCTGCCACACATTGTAGGTCGCCATCCGAATGAGCAGTTTGTGTACATTTTGGAGGTCGCAATTTTCAGCTGATATAAAGTGCACAAAGAATTTACTTGTTTTATATATTTCTCTTATATGTGAACCTCACTTGGCAAAAAAAATGAAAATTAGTCTTTTTTTTAAGAGTGTGTACAAAAACATGATTTTGATGATTTTTTAACACTTAAAAAAACTAAATAAAAAAAATATTGTTTAGGATTTAGGTTTAAATAGAGGGTATTTAAGTTTATAAAAATCTATGTTCCAAATTGCGAAATGATTGATCAAAAACTTTTAGGCTAGAGTGTACACACATTCGATAAAAGTCGTTTCGAGAAAAACGCATTTAAAAAAAAGATGTCAGGAAAGGTTCAAGTCAGTAATGAATCGATTTAAACAACTTACTTTTTAATCAGCGATTCCAGCACCACATTGAAATCCTTCTTCAGCTTCATATGCCTCGTTTTCAGCTTCGTACATGAATCACTACCTGCGCTAGCGCTCAGTATTACAAGCCACACCCCCCAACCCTTTAACGAGGGACACTCATTCAATCGCTTTTAACTTTTGAACGAATAGGAATTTGTTTTGAAATTTTAAGAGTATATTTTTTAATAGTTTTACAAGAGATTTATTAATTTGAATCATTTGAAGCCTCTACACCTATTTCCCTCCTTAAGAAGCTTACACCAGGCGCCTCATAACATGTGTAAGCGAGCCTAAAAACCCAGTTTCTTATCAAAATTTATATATTTTAGAAAAAATGGGGGAATATAGTCCAGTCGCAAAACATAAAGTCCTTAAGTTGTTTCATATGAACCTCGAGATGTTTAAAATATTTAAAAATCAATTTCTTTATTGGACTCAACGCAACATACAGGTTACAACTTTACAACGCGTAAAAGAAATCGCGATGACGACGGATTAATATCAACATTTGGATGCCAGTGGTATGAAGACATTTCCAAGTTTTATTTAGGTGTTGAATTTGTGACGGCCCTTAAGTATCGTTACATGCTATCAACAAATGCATTGATTTCCAGTGAAATACACTGACACAAATTAAGCTATTATTCTACCTCGTGTAGCGTGGAATCAGGCACGATGAAACAATATTTTACTCGGAATATTTTGGATTGCATCATTTCTCGGCCTATTTAAACCGGCGAAAAAGCAATCAAAGTATCATTCCTCGAGTGATCACGTCCCGAGACAGCGACGGCATACTTCGGTACCCCGGCTTCTTGGTTACCTTTTCCTTCCTTTCACTATCGAGGCGAGAAGCATCAGTCTGCATTCCCACAGACTCGAGCCGTGCCCAGTACGAGATACTAGGAGCACAAATACAATCCTCATCCATACACCCTCGTAGCTTCAGACCGATAAGCAATACATTCGCGTCAATATAACCAATTCGAGAAGCGTTACAAACTGGTAATATCTAACTCTCAATAAACACCTTCTGATATACTTAAAACCGACTTTTAAGACGGAGATAACCCGCAAGTTGACACCACCACCTCGCACCGAATAATTTGGAGTCTAGTGACGGGTGGTCCCTCACAAATTAATCAGATTCTTGTACATGAAATCTATTTTAGAATTTCGATACAATTGGCTGTATCGATTCCTCAGTAGTTTATAAGACGCCCATAGCTCATCTGTCAGTGTAGCTTTGTTTTAACATTATCACGTTTTTATGTAAGTTTCAAAATATCGTCAGTCATCAACAGGCAACTGTTGCTTGATGCAAATACTTTTAAGTGGCATATGCGTGTGTGAGAATGGCCACCCTTCACTAGACTCCAATTGCTTGTGAGCGAAGGGTGGTTCTCAGCATGAAGGTTGCTCCGTTAATGAGAGTCGCAGTTGTCCGTGTAGAAGAGTTTATTCAGAAGATTGAAGAGAAGTCAATCGAAGTCGCCTATTCTTAACGCCTTGAGTTACTTTTGCCGTTGTGTTGTAGTATGGGCGCGAGGTGAAGCCGTGGCGGTGCGTATGTAGACGAGGAGTGAAGTGTGTAGTCGAGATATCTGTCCGCTGAGGGGACGATGTGTAGAGCGCGGTAACTGTCTGCCGAAGTAATGATGTAGAGGGGCAACTGTCTGCCAAAGGAATGATATCCATCGAATGCAATGTACTGCGTTTTATAGGGTGATCGGTGATGCAATAGCTACGAGTGGGGCGACGCATGTGTCGCTTGCCTGGGCAATATTTGCCAAATTTAGCTGGAAATTAACTGCAGCTGCTCGTGCAAGTTTGAGCGGGTCTGCAGTTTTCTGTTCTGTGAAATTAACTTTTTCTTGTGGGTATGTAGGGCCGTAGGCTCCTACACGTGTCATAATTTTTTGTGAACAACTCGTTTAGTAACTAGACTTTATTATCAATAGCCGCAACAAACATTAGCAACCAAGAGAGCAGCTGGAGACTAAATGATGTGTCTCTCATGAGAACCACTTTTGGTCAAGGAAATTTTTCGTTCATTGGGCCAAAAATTTAAAACATCCTACCCGTTTGTATAAAAGAGACACCTAGTCAGCAGGTCTTCAAAAAAGACACAAAGAAGTGGCTGCTAAGTGATGGTAACACTCTTATAGACAAAACAATATTTATTAAATATTTAACTGAGTATTTGTTGTTGAATATTTTTTATAACTTAGACGATTACGATTATTGTAACTGTTTTCAATTGTTATTTACCTTTTTAAAATATTTTTATACCTGATTATTTGATTATGTTTATGAGTTCTGATGAATGTGATGATTAATGTTTTTATTGTTTCATTTTATTTATTTTTTGTTAAATTTATTTATTATATATTTCGCATTTTATTATTAATTGATTATGATTATTTAAACTGATTATTTAATAACTACCATGTTTCTGATAATTTTACATATTCCGTACTTTTAAAATGTATTTTTAAAATTTTTGATTTTGTTTTTATAACTCTTTATTATTAAAAAAATTCGTTGTATTGAAAATCGGTTGACTTTCCCGTTAAGCAAACAACCCCCCCCCCCCTTCCCCCGCCAACTATCCCTTCTCCCACCCCTTCTACCCTAGCACCAGGGATTTTTGACCCCTCCCTTCCCTCACCCATGTCAATAGACGTAATCAGCGGCCTGACCCCCCCCCCCATCAAGATTACGTAATCAACCAAATTTGCGGAAAATGTGAAGAATCGTGGTGAACCCACGATTCTTCACATTTTCCGCACGATTATATATTTTGAATTTTATTATTATTTGATTATGATTATTTAAACTGATTATTTAATAACTACCATGTTTTTGATAATTCTACATATTCCGTACTTTAAAAATGTATTTTATAATATTTGTGATTTTGTTTTTATAACTCTTTTATATTAATTAATGTACACTGCGTTTATAGAATGTCCGCCCAAGCACAAGCTCTGCTTAGTTGGGCGACATCGGAAAATACACATTATCTTATAAGAGCTTAATTTCTTGCTGTGGTTTAATTAATTTGGTATGATATTTTATTTGATGTTTTAAGCTGTATTTAAATTTATTTATTATATATTTTGCATTTTATTATTATTTGATTATGATTATTTAAACTGATTATTTAATAACTACCATGTTTTTGATAATTTTACATATTCCGTACTTTTAAAAATGATTTTTTAAATATTTGTGATTTTGTTTTTATAACTCTTTTATATTAATTAATGTACACTGCGTTTATAGAATGTCCGCCCAAGCACAAGCTCTGCTTAGTTGGGCGACATCGGACAATACACATTATCTAATAAGTGTTTAATTTTTTGCTGTGGTTTAATTCATTTGGTATGATATTTTATTTGATGCTTTTAGCTGTATTATTTATGTGAATTGCTTTATAGATAAATAAATAAATAGAGATATGCCATTCAGATTCATACGCGTCTTGCAAAAGTGATTTATGATCGATGCGATTTAGGTCTCTAAAATGTATAATTACCGGTGGGAGTTTTGGACTTTGGACGAAACAATCTCCACATTCCCCTTATTAGACCTCTTATAGCCTGATTTATCAGATAATGGATCCTCCTAATAGGATAATTTCTTTCGGATAGTACAGTGCTTCAGGGTTTTCGAATCATGACCTCCTATACTTTTGTTATAAAATCCGAAACCAAAACTTCCACCGTCAATTTTTCGTTTTAGAGACCCTAAAACCCATCGCTCGTAATGCAATTTTGCAAGACGCATATGAATTCGGATGGCATACCATATTCACAGATCCCTCTAGTCTAGTTACTCAGTGAGTTAATCACAAAGATTTATGACAAGCATGCGCCATTTGGCACTATCGTAGAGGAATACATACATACATCAGTCTGGAAATGGCTTTTTTGTCTTTAGTGGGGGGGGGGGGGGGGGGGGGGGGTAGGGCTCAAAGTATAGATATTTCCATTTTTATCTCCAAAAAAAAATAGCACGTTCGAAAACCAACAAGGCTCTGTATACCAAACTTCAAATCTCTAGGTCCAATATTTAGAGGATTGTATATGATGACGTGCGCTCCCTGCTAAACCGATTTCTACCACAATCTATTCAACTCTTGCCATGGCCAAATGACGCCTGCATGTAACATTTTAGCATAATCGGCGGCAGATTAGGCGTTTGGACGCTATCGTGTCAGACACACATACAGACACACAGAGAGACTTCAGTCTGGAAATGGCCTTAGAGACGATCGAGTAAACGCCATGCAGTGGTTGTGTGGCACGATCTCCAGACCGTAGCTTTAGGTGACGCGCACACCAAAGTGGAGATAAATACACAGACAGACTTCAGTCTGAACAAAATAGATATTTCCGTCTTCAATTCGAAAAATTTTTGTAGCGCGTTCACAATAGGTACTTTTCCTACAGATCGGTTAGTGGGGAAACTAAAATTGCTAAACCGACTTTTGTACTTCGAAAACAGGAGGATGAAATAATCTTCATGTGGATTACAGATCTTCATGTGGATTGCAGTCGTCGGCACTAACTCCAGACTGTAGCTTTATGTAATGCGCATACCAAAGCTTAAAGCAGCGTCGCGCCGCGAGCGTCCCTCGTCTGCCACAGTCGCGTAAAACCGAAAACGAATAAAAAAAGCTTTCTACGGTCCGCTTATTGTTATGCGGCCCTAGTGACGTCATCGTATAGTGCGGCTTCTGCCGCGGCTTATGATACCCTTGACAGTGGAGCGGCAACGAGCGCTCCAAATATATTTTGCATACATTAAGTGAAACGGAGCGCGCGGAACGAGCCCCAACACGTAATACATTTGAATACCCGCGTACGTAATAACTGAAATACGCCGGATGTAACACCTTTTCAGCGAACGACAGCTCACAAACGAAGCGGCTTCGCACAATAGACGTCAAATTGTCTGCTATTCTGAGAGGCTATTAAATTTTACCTACGACGGACGATGAGTGGCTAGGATTTGGGAACGGATTTTGGATGACCCTGATAAATAAATAATAAGGTAACCAAAATAACCGACAGATGGCGACAGTAGATATTGTTTTGAGGTAATACGTTTCCAACTCGGTCGGTTTAACCTTTAGCTGCTGACTTATTTTTTAATATCGAAAATATGAAATTAGGTATGTATAAATAATATATTCACTTAAGTATTGTAATATAAATAACTAGAAAATAAAAAATATTTTTAATTTAGAAATAATATTTTATTATCAACGTCGATTTACTAATAGAGTATTGGTGAAGCTGTTAAATTTAATTATTTAAAAAAATCGTTGTATTGAAAATCGGTTGACTTTCCCGTTAAGCAAACAACCCCACCCCCTTCCCCCGCCAACTGGCCCTTCTCTCCCCCCCCCCCCCTTCTACCCTAGCACCAGGGATTTTTGACCCCTCCCTTCCCTCCC
Organism: Micropterix aruncella; assembly: GCA_944548615.1. Lineage (NCBI taxonomy): Eukaryota > Metazoa > Arthropoda > Insecta > Lepidoptera > Micropterigidae > Micropterix > Micropterix aruncella. The sequence goes on along the minus strand of OX155959.1, from coordinate 29,946,665 downwards.
CCATGTCAATAGACGTAATCAGCGGCCTGACCCCCCCTCAAGATTACGTAATCAACCAAATTTGCGGAAAATGTGAAGAATCGTGGTGAACCCAGCGTTTGTTAAGTGTTTGAAGATGGTTAAGTGGAAAAACATATTTATTAATGCTTTTAAAGATGTAGGTACTTTATTAATTCAAATTAATTACAAAATCTCAAACTTTTTGGTTTATTTAAGATTTCAATCTTCAGACCACAGTGGCTGTAAAATCGGTATTAAAGAGAAAAAAAATATTTTGGAATGCATTTAAAAATGCACATTTAATGTGCATTTTAATCTAAAACAATTAGAAGATAGTTTAGTTGTTTGGATATAAATCCCAATCTTCAGACAACGTTGCCTGTAAAGGCAGTAAGACAAAAATAACATTAAAAATGCATTTTTATATGCACATTATTTTTCTAAAATTCTGAAAAGTCAAACTCTTTGGTTTATTACAGGTACTAATCTTCAGACCACGGTGGTTGTGTCCATTCCGCAGTGTCAGAGAGCCGCAATGTCGCAAAAGAAAATGCGATCCGGTGACGAAAGTTGATTACGTAATTAGGACCCCCCCCCCCCACCGTAATCAAGCGTAAGCCTCAGCTCCAGTCCTCCTCCCCCTTGGTGGTTACGTAATATGTGAACGGCTCCTAATCAGGTATGTATTTTTTCGACCAACCATGGCATTCAATGCATGAATATGGAATAGGATAAATGGCACACGCTTTTATTCTTTGTACAGTATGTTCTATTCTTGGGAGTTCCGTTTTCTGTCAACTTACTGGAAGTTGAAAAATAAGATCTCTAAAATTCGGTCATTTTGATGTAAGTAATGTGGTTGTAAAATTATATTATATTATTTTGCAATTGGATTTATATTTTGGGATTATACAAGTGTCATGTACCTACGCTGGTGTAGAAGGTTACGCTTTATCATAATCTAAACTTGAACATTACATTACTTTGCCGGCTACCACTGGTAAGGAAAGTATTGCGACAGAGCGGAAAAAAATGTTTAGATAACCATTTTAAGGTCCACCAAGATGATTTTAAGGTCCATAACGACGGATATATCCATTTTAAGGTCCACCAAGATGATTAGGACCATTTTCAGAGAAATGTCTGTATGTCTGCCTGGATGCAATCTCTCGCGATAACTACCGAGCCATTGAACCGATTGAGTTAAAATTTGGTATATAGGGAAAGTCTCACCCTGAAATGCGCCCATTAGATTTTGGCCGTCAACTGTCAAACCAAACTGTCACGGTCAAAAATTGTCAGAAGTCAAAATATCTTACAGAACTTCACTTGCGATATGTCATTTGAAAGCCTCTGAAAAACTATTGGGAATAGTCACCTGTCACCTGTCAAAATCTCAATTTTTGACATTACAAAATTATTTTTATTAGTGACAAATAGAGTTGTCAACTGCAACGGGCGAACCGTTAATAATTTATTAATCACTATAAACGTATTACACTAATGTTAACCCCTCAAATGTGAGGCGTCCCTTAAGGGATGCCTTGGCAAAATGTATACAAAATGTATATAAATTTATATAAATGTAAATATAAATGTAAATGTGCGCCGCTTTATAGTAATCCGCTCTATAGTAATGCTATAGCTCTATAGTAAACCCCGCTCTATGTAAATGTAAATGTAAATGTAAATATAAATTTATATACATTTTGCCGTAGGCAACCCGAGCTAATCGCCATTCATTTGAGGGGTTAATGCAACATTCGAAGTGTAAACTACACTATGTCAGTATGTCTGAGGGACACCTGTAAGAGCGTACAGGATACACTATAACAGCTGTACGGTGCAAAGTGCTTGGACAAAATCTACGATGGGTTGATCACATAGGATTTTTATGAAACAAGATGCGTCAGCTAGGTTGTATTTTTCGACAGTTAATAAACATTTCAGAGCCAGAACGCTCAAGATGACTTACTTTACTCCCTGTGAAACAGTTATATATTACGGTAATTTAGATTAGGGTTGTTGTACTAAACCGTTCTGCAATCACTTTATGTTGCACAAAAGAGTGTTATAAAAACCATAGTTAGAAAACTATTTAGATTTCCTAGTAATTTTATATTTGAGGAGTTAAATATTTTAAGCGTTAGGTTATTGTATGCTAAAAATATTTTAATTCGTCTACGTAAGCAAACCATACAACCAAAGGCAAAACTAACATTAGCAACCAGGAGAGCAGCTGGAGATTTTATGAACGTCCTATTTATGCGAACAACTTTTGGGCAAACAAATTTTTCATTCATTGGTCCAAAAATGTATAACTTCCTCGTGGTTGATCTAAAAGAGACATCAAGTCTTCAGCAAGTCTTCTACTCAGCAAGTCTTCAAAATTATTTTTAAAGAAGTGGCAGCTCGAAGACGGTAATACCCTGCTTTTAATTTTTCGATAACTGCTTTTGATTTTTTATTCTCTTTATAATTGATTAAATATGTAATTATATGATTTACATATTATTTTTATTACTATTTGATTATGTTTATGATTACTTTTTCTAACTATGTATATTTATTTTAATTACCATTATGTCGTTGTTTTTTTTTTACCTATTCTTATTTTTTAACATTTAACTTATATAGTATAAATTTCTAACATTGTGATTATTTTACTATTTTTAAAACTATGACTATTTTAACGTATTTTTATTTGTCATTTTGAATTGTTCACGTCTGTACTCCTTTTTTTTTTATTTCACTTCTAACAGCGCATTAAATAAAAATAGCACGTAGCGATTTAGATTTTTTCAAAAACTTTTTATTTTATTTTTATAATTTGGTTTTGTATGTATTTACATGTATTATTTTTATACGAATTCAACTACCCTATGTTTATGGAATGTCCTCCCAAGCACAAGCTTTGCTTAGTTGGGCGACCTTGGACAGAGGGAATCATTTAACAATTGAGTCTCATTTCTTGCTGTGATTTAGTTTTATGATATTTTATTTGACGTTTCTTAATTGTAACCAGTAATATTTTTGTGAATTGCTTACATTAAAAAAAAGCATACTTAGAAAGGCCTTTTCAATTTCTTCATTTAACTATCTTTTAAATACAAATTTTGAAGAAAATCCAGCCAAGCATTAGGCTTACCTGCTGGAAATTGTGATAGGGTGACTTATGGACATATTAAAAATATCAATACCATTTAAATGGGTATTATGAAGCTCATAGCAGCATCAGCGGTAATTCAAATTCAAATTCAAATTCAAAATTCTTTATTTATCTATAATATTACATGTATTTTTAAAATTCAAAGCCATCCTAACTAGGCCTCGCCTGTACTAAGGTAGGCTTAATATAAAAATAGTATAGTGGTTTACGTAACTAGCTGTAATACATTTTTGTATATTATTATGGTACATTTGAGAAGTTGAAAATAGAATAAGAAAGCGTAATAATATTAAATTTAGGTACATACATATAAATATATACATACATATATAAATAAATATATACTTTATAGATAAATATAAAATAATACTATATATATATATATATATACACATATATCTCACAAGCCATAAACCGAATGTGAGTTCTTCTAAGTAATCATATATACACAAAAGAATAACACAGAAATATTATCGTATTATTCACACATTTACACATAAATACATTCCGTACTTTTGGAGTAGAGAATCTTTTTATTATTATTTGTATTTATTTATATAGAGTTACTCACCTATACGTTACTTCTGCAGCTATAATAAAAGTCGTCCCTCATCGCATGCCTAAATTCCGGTCATTTCCACCTAGTTGGCTATTGCAACTCGTAAGATAGTATGGGTTTGTTTTCCAGTTAATTGTTCACGTATCACCATAAAAAAACTTTGGTTGCAAAATATAAATAAAACAATCAGCGTTGGATAATGCGGTAGGAAAGATGAGACTGTTTGGGCATGGGATAACATAGAATTGATCGAAACCGGCAAATGGTACATTAGGGCATCTTCACGGACTAGGTTCTTCGTTTATATAGGTATGATTTAAATTTTAGTGACAATAAGATGCAATATTCTATAAAAGGCTTTCGGCTTTAAATGAAAAAAAATATATAGTGAAGATTTATGGGGCATTTCAATCCAAGTAATCAATTCTGTCTTTCAAATTATTGCTTCCTCTTTAGCCCTTATATCCCGTAAAATTTAAATCCCGTATTTAGCACGTAAAATCCTAATCCCGACCAGGGAAGACTGGAAGAATCCGCATTGGTTCCAAAGCCACAATGCGGACGCCTGGTTCACCGACGGATCAGGAACAAATGGAACTTTTGGAGCAGGCGTGTACCAACTCAAAACCAACCACAGAATCAGCATCCCCCTTGGACAATATGCCACGGTTTTACAAGCCGAGGTGTTTGCCATATTGGAATGCATAAAACTTCAAAATCGACTTGAGGTATAAAATAGAAAAATCCTTATCAGCTCTGTTCCTTCAGAACTTTAGAATGATTTAGCATTAACGTTATTCGTGGCCATACATCACGAAAGAAATGACAGAATTTTCAAAAAGTCGAAAAAAAAACTACGGTTAATTTTTGAAACAGCTTTATTTCTAGTTTACAATACGTACGATATATACATTGTCATGTTAATCTAAAATTTATACATTATAATATTGGGGTTGGCAATGATTGTAGGTTTCAGAATTATATCTGAAACCACATTTTAATTTATTTAGCGTATAAAAGTTAATGATACTTAATATTAATTACACACTTATTATTTTATTATTATTATGATTCTATTATTTTCAATAACGACTTTGATTCTGATTTTTTCACACAAAGCTAATACATGCAAAGTACGACAAATTATATAGTAATTATTATACATCACAGCTATTAAGCCTTATATTCTAGTTTTTTATTATTTAATTCATAAAATTGAAAAAAAAACGTTATATTGTGATGATTTCATTAGCATTTTCTTATGCAGATAAATGAAATTCTAATAAGCTAAAAACTTCGAAAGCCACTCACACGTGATTTGAATAAGGATTCGATAACATAACAATCCTGGAAACGGTGAGGAAAAATCTAACAAAATGTATCTCAAATGGGATTATTTGTTGTATCTGAAATATTCTGAGTTTCATTGATTTTTCAAAGGCGGTCGATAGCGTGCAGTATCGGAAGAAAAGACATTTGGAAAAAATACAAAACGCTGTTCAAAATTTGATAAAATTCCAGCAAAGCCGAAAATTTAGGTTTTTTCAAAGGCTATTATTTTTGTTAATGAAAACATCATTATACTCGTAATGAGCAGATTTCTTAATATATTGGTGTAGTTTTTAGTAAACCACTCATTGGAACCATTTCCTTTCACTGGAGCGGAACACTTTAATTTCACCATACAGCATACAACATGATACTTTATTATTACTATTTATTTTTTATTTATCTTTAGAAAGTTACTTCAATAATAAGATTACTATGGAATTAATATATTATGTACATAGCATATTTAATTCTACTAGAAAATGTACAGTAAATGTTTAGGCAAGTTTAAATAATATAATATTGAGTTTACAAATGTGAATAGTGGTAATACTCAATATATTCTCACGTAAGCACACACAACAAAGATTTCAGCTATAATATAGATTTAGTTATAGTTACAGATCAGCCGAGCTTACTTGGCTAAAACTACACACCGACCCAGATGTGTATGTTTGGTGTCTGTACGCAAGAGATACTTTATAACTACGTATTGAAATTTCTTTAAAATTAATAAATGTGAAATAATTCAATATCTATACGCTGAATCTGAGGGTACAGCATGATTCACTTCGGACATCTGGGGCGAACATTAAACGACAAATGGATCTTCAATCCCATACAAAATTGCAGACCTATGGCCACCCAAACATCAAATTGTATGAGGCCCGACCTTATTGCGTTTTATTTTATAGCCCGAAATAATTTTCGAGACCACCACACAATGTTCCAAATATTTTATTTCGCTATAAATGAGTTTTTTTTTCCTATTATTTTGGTTTTTTACTGTTCTTTAAGAAATCGCTATTAATTAATAGATTTTATAATTTTATGTTTATAGGAGATCATTGTATATAAACTTGCTTCATATTACATACTTTCTATTTATATTGTCGGAATTGGAGATAAATCATACTAAAGAAAACAAAAAAAAAAAAATCTAAATTTAATAATTTATTCCCGTTTAATGTGTCAAATAGTTTGATGACATCATTTTAGATAGCACGCGTTGTTGAAGCGTTTATAAAAATATTTCGAACAATTATTTTGATATTATATTTTATTAGGTAACCGTATCTCAGAAAATGTGTATGGGATGGTATATCCATTTGTCCATTTGTCATCGCTTAAAATAATCTGCTTATGAAATGAAACACCTGTATACGTGAGCACACTGAATACGTGGAGCACACTGAAATGATCGGGAATAGGAATACAACTAGAAGACCTGTTTCTTTTTCGAACTACCCCTTAATTAAAATCAATGTGTTTTTGCATTCGCATGAACTAACCGCTGACTACACAACTCGTCTTTGATTTCTGTGTGTATGAGAAGATAATGTATTAAATCGATGTTTGCTTCTCCAGACACTCGTCTATTTTTTCGGGACGGCCAGATAACTAACATAGTTTACAACTAACATATTCGACTAGTTATGTAACGATTTGCGGTAACCAATCTCTGATCTTGTAAGAGAATCGCGGCAACAAGTCCTGATTTTTAGACAAATATAGCGTTCGTTTTCTTCGATAAGCATACGCATGCGATAACAGAGAGCTTTTGTAGCCCTACTAAGCTGATTTCGAAGACCCAAATTGCTAATTGACATTTTTTTTCGGGCTCTTATAAGTATATTAACGATTTATCAAGTGAGAAAATGGTAATGATAGTTTCACGTGCATTTGTTAAAACACGCTATAAATAGTTGTGTATATTCAAAACAGAAGTTATAATGAATTTTACATCTTTTCATGTGCTTTTCTTAAAGGGGCAGCTCCTTTTTCGATGACATCGCCCTTAGTCGCCATCTTTTTACAAGATTTAATTACAAGCGTTTATTTACCATGCAATGTATGTTAGTTCGTATGTATGTTTGTTTAGGTCAAATCTTGCAAGCGGAATTAGAACCACTTTATATCTTATGAAGTTGAAGTATTACGTTTTGGTTCCGTTCCGATGACAATGCATTTTTATGGTGAGCATGACCTGATTCTACACCCAGGATCGGCTCCCGACGAGGATACTCTTCCAGGTTCAACAGCTCAGACACACAATTTTGTATACGCATTCAATTATGATAGCCCGTTCTAAATTTCACCATTACATGGCCGCTGCACCCAGCATTGGCTCCCGACGAGGGGACTCCTCAACGGTCAACAGCACAGAAATGAAATTTTGTATACGCATTCAATTATAAAAGTCCGTTTTAGGATTCGCCGCGATAGGGCTACTGCACCCAGGGCTGGCTTCCAACGAGGAGATTCCTCAACGGTCAACAGCAAGGAAACAAAATTTTGTATACGCATTCAATTATGACAGCCTGTTCAAAGTCAGGCACGACAGGGCTGCTGCATCCAGGGTTGGCTTCCAAAGAGGGAACTCCTCAACGATCAACAGCATATACACGAAATTCTGTATAGCATTCAATTATGATAGCCCGTTCTAAGATCCACTATGACACGGCTGCTGCACCCGTAATTTGGCTCGAGACAGATCAGTTTAATAAAAGCTTGATTTTAAAGATGTGTTTTTACTATTATTTATTTCTGGTATCATCATAGAACTTCGATGATGTGTCCGCTGTCGTATCTAACCATCTCCTTCGGTTGGCTATTGTGAACTTCGAACTCTTCCTCGGTTGGTTTCTCGCAGGGTCAGCAGGGTGAGACCATCCCTTGGGCGACTGACTGGGAATGATGAAGCTCTATGTTGGCGATATCTGTGCATCAGTGAGTATGTTGTTATACGGCTACGGAGTGTTTTATTCCGGACCGTTTCTATTGAGCTTCATGAGATTATTTATGTATTTAGTATCACAAGTACTGTGGTCTGCCACAATAGCATTCGATATTACTCCGTTGAGGCGTTGCTGAATAAACCTGAACAATTACAAATGAGCCGATTTTTGGTCTGCTCTATATCACATGCCTGCCTTAACTATACTCGTATTAGGTGTGCAGCAGCGACATTTTCATATGCCACAGATGACTTTGGTCGATCTTTGAGTAGCAAGGTGCTTAAGAGAGGCTTGTCCACGTCGCAACCTTACAAAATACCATTGATTATATTATAGTATTATATTGCTAAATGCCATAATAAGTTTTGCAACCCTTCTACGCCGGCGACAAGCAGGTGGCGATGATAACATTGTCCGGCGAAACGAATAGCAATTTATTTGGCCATTTACAATAACATATAAAATAAATGTTTTTTTATAAAGGATAATAAACTGATTGATTAAAAAACACATTATTTAACAACTTAAAACAATAAAAACATTAAAATATTAGTGACATCTATCGCCATTTTATATAGGCTAATTAAATCACAGAAATAAAACGGAGAGATCAGAATGTAACTTATTACTCTATTAGAATATTAAAGCGCCTAATTATTATGAATTGAAACCTGAATAGAAAAAAAAGACTTTATGTAAATAATATTAAAATTTAGCTAAAATGGAGCTTTGAGGTATAATATTTCATAGGCATGTTTTAAATGCCATATATTCGGCTACTGAACATAAGAGAAGATTAATAAATGTTTGAAAGATTGTTATCTACACGTTACGTTTCATAGTAAAATCCTAGCTTCCAAAATGTAGTACGGCATTGAACAATACTATACCCATATAATCAATGGCCATAGTAAAAAATTACAAGCTCATAGAGACTGTTCTTGAGATAAACATCTTCCAAAATAGTGATAAATTATGTGATAAAATGTGAAAAAAGGTAATAAAATATCATTTTATTTCTTTTTATTAGTTATCTCCGTCGAAAACTTTTTTTTTTAGTAGGTATCATTGTTCTTTAATTAAACCAATTTTTTCGGTACGCGGTGTAACGTTTATTAACAACCGGTGCTCATGTACAATATTTGTTTTACTGTTGTATTCTGAAGCAGTACATTATAGATCATTTCAGTGTATCCTAGCATATTGATATCAACCACCTCGCAACTAATTTATTATTAAAATCTAAGGTGCGTTATGTGTAGTAGTCAAGTAATAAGGCCAGTCAATGTGTACATGAAAACGACCTCGATCTTACGAAAGGTCATGTACTTCTATTGTTTATATATGTGTAAGGATAGGTTTGCCAATAGTAAGAGACCAAATTTACAGCTTGAAAAGACCTGTGAAAGCTGCGCAATACTCAAAAAGCATTGATATATTTCCATTATTTTCGCTTATGCCCTAAAGTTTTTCTTTTATTTTTTGCTACAACGTAAGCCTAAACAGAGCAACCATACGTCCAGAAATTTCCGAGACATAACTGAAAAGAACTCCACCAATTAGCAATGTTCTCCAAGAAGGGCACAAATTCACAACAATTAAAAATAATTATAAATCAGATAAAAACAAATTTACTGCTTGAAGTCGCCACTGCAGTTGTCCAGGGTAGACAAGTACCTAGTCTACCCTGGACAACGACGGTTGCAATATCGCCAAAACATCGGGTGCTACAAACATCAGGCAGTAAACTCATTTTTATCCTATTTATAATGTCAAACAACTGCGATGGTTTCCGATTTCAAACAAAAATAAATTCTTTGGAGATTCGAGTAGCCACTAGGAGGTCTGAGTTATGGCGAGTAAGTAAGATTGCCAAACATTGCCAATTTTCAAGAAAGCTAAATCTCGATATATAGTGCTTCTTCTATATATTTAGTGCTCGGTTTAAACCTAAATTGTAGCAAATTTATTTCTTTAATATATATTTTCTAGAGGACACAGAGCTTTAGCAAACAGACAGCAAAAACCCAGAGCAAAGCTACAAACTTGGTCTTCTACTACTGGTACAGGTTTTAAAAACACAAAAACAATAAAACTACATGACTTTTGCAAGTTCGGATGTTTAAATTGACTGCGTTATACACTCTGGCGATCTGTAGGTACTATTACGAACTTATGAAAAATAATAGTCTTGAGATTCTCATCTGAGTGACGTTAGCGTGATGGATAGTAGCGATAGTAAGAGACATCTCGGTATGGAACTCAATGTAGGTGACAGTTCATTTATATAAATAATCTTTATTTTATGAAGTGCTATATTATATGACGATGACGCGGAATTTTTCGGCGTCTCGTTGGAGGATGAGGCGAAGTCGGTTTCGTCATCTGTTGGCAAGAAAAAAGTGAATTAGGATATTTATGCAATAAAATGTTTATAAGGATGAAGACCTAATAAAACTAACAGTTTTCATAAGAAAAATCCGTAAAAATACAGACTTTCTGTTCACTCATAAAACAAGCTTCTTTTACGTACAAATACTATCGATGTATATATGATTTCAATATTAGGAGAAAATAGTGATGTGGTCACATCACGGAGTTCTGAGATAAGCTTCTCAGGTTGACGACCCGGGGGAAAGAGATATGAGGTTTCTGTGTTTTCAAGATCTTGGTAGCCAGTAAATTGACGATTTTGCTAAATCCTGTTAGATCTTCAATTGCATTTACATAGACGTTGGCCCCAGAGCCGAAATTCCTTGTTTTAATAGTTGAAGCGTTCTTTTATTATGCATCTTAAGATATCTGCAGGGAATCTCTAATTATTATTATTAATAAAATAAGGGTTATATTTCGCGAACCTAAAAAAAAATATTAGTTACCAATAAAATATTGTTTATCCTTCTCACGTTTATAATGACTTTTTTAATTATAAAACTCCGAATCGTTTTTCGTGACTTAATTATTGAATAAAAAAATATTTATTTACAGCTGTCACTACAAAAAATACACACAAAATACAAATTACAAATTGAAACTAAAAATAGGCAAAGACCTTTCAAATTAGGAGTATTCTTCAGAATATCTCTTAACGTGGTTTTCCGGACATAACACTATTTATTGGACATAACACTATTTATTAATGAAATTAAAATAAAATAATCAAAATAAAATCAACCAAAAATATAAAATCAAAATAATAAAAATCTAAATTATCAGTATCAATAATCACGATTAAAATTTCAAAACAAATTGAAAATACAATAATAATACTCAAATGAACAAGTTTTAGAATGCTTACATCATTCTAAGAAATCTAAATATCATCGGCTTATAAAAGTCTTTTTTAATTTATCAAATTTAAAAAAATATATTCATTTGCAGCTGTTAATACTACAAAATGTAAATAATACAAATTGTAAATTGAAACTGAAAACATACAAAGACTGCAAAGGCTACAAATTGACTTCAAACGCTGCAATATCCTCAAGATATTTCTTAACCTGGTTTTCAGGACTCACTTATTATTGTTACCACTATGTAATAAAATTCGAATGAAATAAACCAAAAACTAACAAAACTAAATAATAAAAATAAAACTAATCCAAATTGAATAACGACGAATAACATTTATTAACAAATTAAAAAAAACAATAATAATAATCAAATTAACAAGTAATAATTCCAAAAAATCTTAATATCTTTGGCTTTTAAATTTTTTCTTTTACTAACAAAATCTTACCTATATAAAATATTACTAATGTATAATATGTTTAATGATGATGGCTTATTTTGCAAAGACTTTATATTCCTATGTAAAATACTAAAGCCACGTTATCGCAATTTTCGTTTAATTCAGCAGTTTAGGAATTTATTTATAATTGAGTTTCGTGAGGATTAAAGGCACGTGAAAAATGGCATTGAAACCTTTCGACCTAAAGGGGTAATAAATCTGAAATTACGAATTAGCCTTAATAGACTTCGGGTAATGAAATTTTAATTAGGTTTTTCGGGTTCCCTTACCTCGTTTCCGCCATTGTTCCACGCCGGCGAATTCGTCGACGTTTTTGTTGGCGAAGCCTTGCTTCTCCTTCAGGTACTTATTGTGATGGCGTCCTCCTGCGAAAAACGACCAAGCATTATGAAATAAATACGGACCAAGCTGCCCTCGAATTCGCCGATCAGGGTCGGGCCGGTCTTACAAACGCATCTAGTTTGGTCGGATTTAGATATACAGGTGAGTTTTAATTAGCCGGCATCCTTGAAGTGGGTGGCACAGTACGACCAAACTAGATGCAACGTTTAATTTTAAAAAATGTGGAAAAAAAACAATGTTTTTTTTAAAAATTTTATTTTTGTTTGTAAATTTGAACAACTCAACTTGTGAGTAAAAGATGTACAAGCGTTTTCACTACATGAAATATCGGGAATTAATTATATTCGATATATTCTACCTACCTACACCTACACAGCGCACTCAGCGCTTTTTACACGACTGCTCGAAAAAGAAGAAGTGTAACGTGTACAGGTTTCAACTATATATGTTTTCCGTTTTTTTTTAAATTCTACTATAACGGCGGTAGTATTTTTAGAATCAATATGTCATCCCGAGTGCCATAAGGTATCTTATCTGTCCAAATCAAGTAAGTCATTGTCTTAATTCAAATGTCCAAATGTCAAAAAATTTAGGTAAATATATCGGGTCAAGTGAAAAGTCTGAATGAGTACATTATGGAAATATACATGTGTATGCATACTTATATAAACCACAAATATTTCCTAAAAAAACCGCAATAAAAATAATTATAAATACAATAATTCACTTTCTGTAAAGGCAGTCGTGTTTCTTACTCTTTTCAATATATTTGCTTGTTTTATATTGTTCCTGAGTTGACTATTAATACTTTTTGATCATTTTTATGTATACTAATGTACGCGGAAATAGTCCTGCAATTTTTATCAATATATCTTATGTTAAATAAATATGTTTTATAAATATTGCTAAACTGTTGTTGGTTAACATTGTTAAAATCAAATTAATATTTTCATTGATTCATTTTTTTTCAATATATACTCAACAACTGACAAATTCCAATATACGTTAACTAGGTTTAAGTGATTATTACAGTATGTGTTATTGTATATTCTGAATGAATACATTGATATTGGTCTGACTTAGAAGATATTGATCTGATTTAGAAGGCCAAAAAAACATGTTTTTCGCGTTTTTTATAACCTAATGTTGAAATCTGATCATGAATCTTTTATATCAGTTTGATTAACATTTAAAAGATAAAAACATTTTTTGTAATAGCATTTTTGTTGTTGTTGAGATATTGAATTGCAAATGTTACTACCGCACCAGAAATGACGGTATCTGGTGGTGCCGGTAATAGCGAGCGTATTTTTTACTGAAACAAAAAAATAAACTAAGACTTTCGTTTCTACATATGTATTTTGTAGATGAACTATAAAAAATAACTAAAAGTTATGTTTTTTTTTTCAAAGATTTAAAGAAAAAAACCGACTTTTACCTCAAAATTTTGTGTCTAACTCGTAAAACAATATATAAAAACATTTTTTTCTGATTTTTCTGAGTTCATATAGAAGAAAATTTAACAATCTTCCATTTTTTGTAACAACTTGATCTATCAAGTAGTTTTTTAATGACTGGTGCAATACTAAGAAATATGGTTTTGAGAAAAACGTATTTAAAGTTTTCTTTTAAGAAAAATACACAGCAAGTCTTTTACACTTATAGTTGCTGAGCCAGCAACAAACAGTGCAAGAGTTTTGTAAAAGCTGATACTTTCAGATCAGACAGTATTTTGACCATATCATGCCGGGGTAGAGTCAGCAGCTCGGATACCGGGACACCTGGCGCTGGCGCACTAGGAAATGTGAAAATTTATCATAAGACAGTGAATCTAATCTAAGACAATCTAATCTAAGACAGTGAATCTATCTAATAAAAAGCTCAAAACAAGTAGTCAGACTATTTAACAGTAGAGCGCGTGGCGTCAGCATTACTCCATACTGTCACAAAAATGAAGTGCCTGCAAATACGCCGGTACGTATTTGTCGGTAACTATTACGCAATGTGCCGCGCAATATAATGGACTTCATTAAATATTATATTTAAATTACACCTTTCTAATAATTAAAATTACACCTTTTCTAGTACGCCAGCGCCAGGTGTCCTGGAGTCTAGCCTACTGACTCTACCCCAGCATTCCATGGCCAAAATACTGTCCCATCTGAAAGTGTCAGCTTTAACAAAACTGTTGCACTTTTTTGTAGCTGCCTCTTGGGGTATTACAGCAATATGATACTATCAGCTATTCCAGAGGTAAAATATTCATGATTAGATTTCAACTTCAAGTTAAACAAAAACAAAAAACATGTTTTTTGGGCAGTCCAATTCAGGCTTCTTCTTTAGGTCTGATGGATTGCTTCTGTTTCATAGGTTTCAACTCATGGTTTAGCTCCCGCCTCCTCGAAGATAGACTTTTAGCCTAGTAGGGCCGATGAGAACGCTGCATACGCCTGTAACCTGCAGTTAGGCGGTATTGACTACAACGGGCGAACCCGTTACCCCAGGCTGGTATAACTATATAGCTATAACAGCCTGGGGTAACGGGGTAACTTACACAATGACAAACCACTATATATCTCCGCAAACTAGCCCGCGAAAGACCAACCCTTACCGCCTGGCACCGGGTAATTAATCCAGCGGGCAAATCAAGCGCCCTCGCTACCAGTTATGGCCAGATTTCTCCAGTCTCCCGACTTGTTACAGGCTCGAGGTGGCTTGCGCGGTTCTCTTCCTTGCGCAGTGGTGATACAGTATCTACTGAATCCATTGCGGACCACGGCATCCTTTAACCAGCTCTTCACCCGGTATCGGGTAGCTGAATGGTCGTCCCAAGAGCAGTTGCCGAGATTAACAACTACCCCATAGGAAACAAAGCTGCTTACAGACTGCGCCGGCTATCAGTCGCAATGCGCAATCGATTGGCTGACGCCGCACGGTGCGCAACCGTCCAGGAGCGCCCGAAGGTTGACTCCTAAGGAAAAGTGGCCCGCAGGCCAGAGTCCTATCTTGGCTCGCACTTCTGCGTGAAGGCCGCCGGATGTGTCTTGACCCGTGCGTTTAGCCTACCCATGGGTTCTAGTGGCCTAACTGCAACAGGTCTCATTAGCTCCCTAAACCAGCAGTCGTAGACTACCAAATTTGGACGAAATTTTCTATCTAGAAAAATTCGTCCAAATCTGGTAGTAAGGGCGCGAGGTCGGCCTACCGGTAGCATTTTCCAGTGTCTCGCAGTAAAAGGTAGTACTCATACGGGATGTTGGCAAAGCTTGACTGTGGATTGCATTGTACGCAAAATCTTTACTTTCACAACATGGGAGAGAGAAAGGCTAGATGTCGTTATAACTCCCTGGGGTGGCGGGTTCAACCTTAGTAAATGACAACCCTCGTATGCTGATGTACATGTGCCCGATCGACCTCACAGCAAATACGCTCTCTACAGCTCTACCGGCCTACGTGATCACTGAACTACTAGATGCCTTCTCTCCTCAGCGCTTCCCTTCTCTATTACTAATCATTACTTTTCGTCCATATATATTTTCTATGCTTCTCTGAAGAAGGAAGCGCGCGATGGACTCACAGAGATTTAGATCAAAACATTCAATTACGTAAGTACTCTTTTAAACCGATTACAAATAAAGGAGGAAGTTATCAATTCGATTGTATCTTCTTTTTTAACCGACTTTAGAAAAAGGTGGTTATCAATTCAATTGTATCTTCTTTTTTAATGTTTGTTACCTCAGGACTCTGCCATTTATAAACCTATCATAATTGAATTCGAATACAAAATTTTGTGTCTGTGCTGTTGACCGTTGAGGAGTTCCCTTGTTGGAAGCCAAATCTGAGTGCCACAGTCCTTCCTTGGTGAAACTTAGCACAGGCTGTCGTAATTGAATGCATATACAAAATTTCGTGTCTGTGCTGTTGACCGTTGAGGAGTCCCTTCGTCGGGAGGCAACCCTGGGTGCAGCAGGCACGTCATGGTGAAACTTAGAAAGCGCTAACATAACTAAATGAGGATACAAAATATCGTGTCTGTTGAGAAGTAGGATGGGAGCCAACCCAGAGTATAGAATCAGGTCATGCTTACCATAAAAAATGCATTATCATCGGAATTGAACCAACATGTAAATTTTACACTTCATATAATAATATTTAAGGAGTTTGTTCCATTCCTCATGGATCCTATCATCAAAACAGGATTTTATAACAAATGGAACCAATCTGGAACTATATAGTTATACTAGAGATGAATGCGAAAGTATGATATTTTAAAATATTATATTTCTAACCAAAAATTAAAGGATATACAGATGTAAATTAAGGATATACAGATATACAGATTATAAAATGGTATATTTTATTATGTTATATTATACGATATTATATTATATTATATTGTATTATGTTATGTTATATTATATCATATTACACTAAATTATATTACGTATTGTTTCTTATGAGACGGAAGAAGGACAGCAGGCAAGGCGCACAGGCTTAGCAAATACCACAGAACTTTATATCCATCACCCCAACATAGGTGGGTGATAAAATCCTGACCAGTAATGCCCTTTCGCGATTTTAACATTTTTTTTCAGTGTGTTAAAAAAATACGCAATTTATTATAAAAAAATAGGATAAAGTATAAAATAAAATAAATAATAAAAAAATCCTTCCAAATAAAAAAAAATCAAATCGGTTCATAAATGGCAGTGTTCTGAGGTAACAAACTTAAAAAAAAAGATACAACCGAATTGATAACCTCCTCCTTCTTTTGAAGTCGTTTAAAAATGGTTACATTCATTAAATACATACTTACATGATATCGATTTAATTTGAAAAACTTTATTGCACACACAGTAGAGTACAACGTGGTGGGCCTTCTTCTTCCGGCCATACCGCCAGGGTTATTGTGACTAAAGGTTTATGTGGGCAAATTGATTTATAATAGGAGTAATTTTATAATGTAGCGGATGTCATAAATGCACTTACGTAATAGTCATCATAAAGAAAATTAAACAGTGGTTAGTAACGTATGCCAACTCGATATCGAAGGGAGAAATGGAATATAAGAACAACTAGAGTTGCTGACTACAACGGGCGAACCCGTCACCTTAGGAAGTTTAAACGTTATAAGATCGTTCTGTCTCCCGTGAGGTGAGAGTAGAAGACATAGGACAAAACAGTCCACCGTCTTGTTACGCCACACGCCCGTAAGAAGCCAACGCCCTACCGCGAGATAACCATGTTAATCAACCAGCGGGCCGACACTCGCGCCCTTACTTCCAGTTGCAACCAGATTACTCTGGTCTCCCGACTGGTTACATGTTCGAGGTCGCTTGCGCGGTCCTCTCCCTTACGTAGCGGTGATACGGTGTATACCGAATCTATCACGGACCACGGCATCCTTTGCCCGGCTGTTCACCCGGTATCTGGTAGCCGTTTGGTCGTGTCAATAGCAGTCGCCGTAAGGTCCGTAACCACCCCCGCTCTATAAATTTATAAACTCATTGAAAAATAAAAAATCCACTGGGATAGACAATTTTCCAGTTGATATACTAAAGAAATCCAGTGATATTTTATCTAAACCCCTCAGTATATTATTTAATATGTCGTTAAGTAATGGTGTCTTTCCTGAATGCTATAAAATGGCAAAAATAGTACCGGCCTTTAAAAAAGGTGATATACATAATATCGAAAACTATCGACCCATATCTTTATTGACCGTATTCTCTAAGGTTCTAGAAAAAATAATACAAGTCAGGATACGTGAGTTTTTGAAGAAAAATAATATTTTGAGCAACACACAATTTGGTTTTATGAAAAAGAAATCGACCCAACAGGCAATGTTGAAGTGTTGCAATCAAATACATACATGTCTAAATATGAAAAGGTATTCGGCTGCCATTTTTTGTGACCTCAGTCGAGCCTTTGATTGCGTCCAAACCGATCTTCTACTTGCAAAATTAGACTATTATGGCATCCGAGGTACGGCAAATAACCTATTCAAGACTTATCTGCAAAACAGAATGCAAAAAGTAGAAATAGCCAATATTGGCAGAGATCTAATCGAGTCCGTAGCAACTTCCGAAATACTTACTGTCAATATTGGAGTACCCCAAGGCTCAATTCTTGGACCGTTGCTTTCCATTATTTACATAAATGACCTGAGTCCAAATCTATCTAAATGTGAAGTCACCCAATTTGCAGACGATACTAGCGCTGTAGTTGAAGCTGACAACATAAATACGCTCACTGCCAATCTCAATACATCTCTTGGTGAACTTGATGATTGGTTTAATGCGAACAAGATGTCTCTAAATATGTCTAAAACTGTTATTTTAAATTTTAATAGCAAGACATCATCTATAAAAGTTAACTACCCGGTTGAACTTGCGGAATCAGTTAAATTCCTCGGACTACATCTGGATGCAAAGATGTCATGGAATCTACATATAGAGCATGTTAAGTCAAAACTTTCGTCAGCCTGCTATGCTCTATTACGCATCAGAAATTGTTTGGAGAGAACTGAAGTAATATCGGCCTATTACGCGCTAGTTGAGTCACACCTGCGCTATGGTATTCTTTTATGGGGTAATGCAGCACACATCAACAGTGTATTCACTCTCCAGAAAAGAGCCATACGTGCGATAGAAGGTATTGGTCCACGGCAGTCATGTCGTGAACACTTCCAAAAACTAGGGATATTGACCGTATATGCGATTTTTGCTCAAGAAGCTCTTTGCGAATTCTATTGCAATAAGAGCTCGGCCATATCCCACGAGGAAGTACATCGGCATGACACCAGGAATAAAACCCTGTATCTCCAACCGTTCGTAGCACGTACTGCCAAGTTCCAGGCGACTAGTCGATACTTAGGCCTCAAACTTTTCAATAAATTGCCCGAAAGATTAAAAGAAATTAAAAACATCGATATTTTCAAGAGATCCATCCGAGTCTATCTGCTTAAAATCAACATGTATGCCCATAACGACTTCTTAAAATATTTTGAAAATACATAGCATCGTATCTACCCATTTAATCTAATACATATTATTTACCGTTAATTGTTTTGTTGTAAACTGTTATCATATAGTCTATGTTTTCGTAAATTGGTAAGTTTAAAACTATATATTGTATATCATCTCTTGTCTAAATTGAGTAACTAATTTAAGATTAATTACTGTCATTCCTACACAATTGTATGGTTGTATTGGAAATAAATACCTTTTACTTTTACTTTACTTTATAGGAAACAGTACTGCTTCCAGACTCCCCCGACTGTTAGTCAGAGTGTTCAATCGATTGGCTTACGCCGCACAGTGCGCAGACCGTCCAGGAGCGCCAGAAGGTTGACTCCTAGGGGAAACTAGCCCTAAGGCCAGAGTCCTGCCCGGCCTCGCACTTCATGCATGGAGGCCGCCGGATGGGTGTTCAAACAAGTACCGCCGCTCTATAGGAGAAAGTACTGTTTTCGGACTCCCCCGGCTGTCGGTCAGTATGCACAATCGCTTGGATGACGCCGCACGGTGCGTAAACCTTCCAGGAGCGCCCGAAGGTTGACTTCTAGGGGAAACTGGCCCGAAGGCCAGAGTCCTACCCTGGCTCGCACTTCTACGTGGAGGCCGCCGGATCAGTGTAGAACCGTGAGTATGACCGACCCTGACCACATGGGTCTTAGTGGTCAAACTGCGACAGGGCCAATTCGCTCCCCAAAGGAATATAAGGACAAGCAAATGAGACAGGAGGGGTGGGGGGGGGGGGGGGGGGTTATGAGTTAAGTAAATGCCTCTTTAGGGATTTATTTAAGACCGCTCAGGTTTTCAAATTGTCTTATGGGCGAAGGAACGGCATTCCTGAGTCGAGATGCCTGCACCGCGAAAGATGATTTCTATGAGAGACAGTTGCCTAAGCTGCGATTAGGCAACTGTCTATATGATACTTTAACATACATGTTAATGTATCATATTTCATATTTCAAGTTGTATTTCATATTTCAAGGGCATCGGAAGCATTTTCCAATGTAATTTACAAGTAAAACAGTGACAAATATTGCCATCTAAGTAATGATGAAGAAGAAGAGAATTGCCAGTAAACCACCATTCCGTCATCGTGTTTAAGGCTCCTATTTTCATCAGTGAGATCGACCAATAATTATGAATCCATTTATGTATTGTGTTTCCTTGTATAAATTAATATAACTGTGCTTCCTTAGTTATACATTAAATACATTAAGGCTTCTTGATCTACTCGTTCGTTTTCCTTTCTGCAGCAATAATAATGTATTTCAACAAAATTATCAAATTTGACAGATTGAATTCGCAACTAAAAGTTTTATCAATAATTCACTCCGCTATTCAGAGAGCAAGTTTTCATTCAGGCTTCGACTGTCACCTGTTGTTTGCTTGTTTGAAAAGGGGCAGTAGTTGGCGAAATATATCGAGGTATATTCTATATCTAATTTAAATTAATAATATATGAGATCTACTAGGAGAACCATACCATTTGCCGATGACACTGCAAATTATATTTAAAGTTGAAGGCAGTAAAATGACCTTTCAAAAAGCCAACAGAGGCATGTACTCGTATATATGGGGTATTTTAATAAGGGCGGTCGATCTTATTTAAATTTAATTAATTTAACTCTACATTTCGTTAATAACCCACAAACAACAAGCTGTGTGTGGGTTATTAACGAAATTTATTTTTTACTCGACCGACCAACAAAAAAGGAGTGCAGGGTTTATGTATGTATGTTTTCCGTTTCTTTATTCCACCATAGCTTCTAAACTCTTGAACCGAATTAAAAGTGTGTAGTATCGTTAGAATCATTATGTCATCCCAAGTGTAATAGAATACCTTAACTGTCCAAATATTAAGTAATTAGTTGTCTAGATGTCCAAATGATCCAACGTTAATAAATTTACATAAATATATCATGTTGAAATCAAATGAAAGGTAAATATACATTCCGAAAATATATATCTTTGTGGAAACCTACATAAACCACAAGTATTTACTAAAAAAGCAGTAATAAAAAGAATGATAAATACTTTCTGTAACGGCAATCGTGTTTTTTATTATTTTCAATATATTTGAATGGCCCATGTGTGCCATATTGTATGGAATATGACATCATTCAAATGTCTGCCGCGGGTTCACACGGTGGCATGGATCTGAGAAATTCAATTTTCAATGACTGCCGCAAAGATCCAGAGGTTATGTTGACTTTGAGGGCATCGGTCGATTGCGGCTTATTGGCATAGACCTGCAACTTCTAAAACCCCACAAGAAAAACTCTAGCGGGATCAAATGGCACGGTCTTGATGGGCAATTCATATTACTTCCTCGATAAAAAACCATACCCTCAAATCGTTAATGCAGTTTGCCCGTTGCGGCATTCGCTTTATAGCGCCATCTTGCTGGGACCACATATCGTCCATATCCATATCGTTCCATTTGCACTGAGAAAAATATTGGGTGGATTCTTATATCACCATTTTGTTATTACGGTTTTATACCGAGTATAGATGTTTTAATAGTAATTTTGTTTAATTACAGAGAATTTTGTTGAAACTCTATTTCTCGATTATATTTATCAACATTTTCCTTGCGGTATAAACAGCCGCCATACCTTTACTAGATTATGACGTGGTCCCGTTACCGGCATGTACATTCAACGCAGGCACGCAAACAACTTGCTATAATACCCAAGCACAAAACTACACATTTGCAGGGCAGTTTCTCCTATTATTCTGCGGTTGCATAGAATCGGTTGGATAAGGCATTACGATCGAAATCAATTACAGTGGTTAAAGACCACTACAAGACTTTATTATTAAAGGAAGATGTTTAGATGTTATATTTTAATTTTATTTTAAAATATTTACTTAATAATGTCATTATTGTTTTGTCGTTTGTTTATAAAATTGTATCGTGATTATTTGATGTTAAATATTTTGACTTTATTCATTTGGATTTTTGGATTTATTTTATTTTAATTATTTTGGTTTCTCATTTTAGATGTCTATTTTACATTTCGTGCTTTAGTAGTTTTAATGCGGAATAGGGACAACCGTTCATTTCACATTCCGCTCTAACATACTGCTCTGTCTCGTTCACATGAACTTATTTCCGATTTTAGTTCAAGAAAAACGCAATCGAGCCTTTTGTCTATTTACAGTTTTAATTTTTAAACGTTGCGTTTTTATTTATTTTGTATATATCCTTCTAGCCGTGTTCGGCCATATCGACTGCATTGTAGATTCTAGTGACTTCTTTAGTCTTCTCAGAGTCCATTGTTCGGAAGCAGTCAAGTGCGCAGGCTATATTATAGTGCACAGGTGGGCGCGCGACCACGGGTGCACTCTCTCTTCCTCCCTCTTCTGAACCCGATGGAACGGAGACCGTTACGACCAGAGAAAAGGAATTTATTTTGTATATGGTTTTTGTAACAACAGCAAAAAAAAACTTTTTTTTTTCATGTGGAAAATTTATCATTGTCATTTTTTATGTGAAAATGAGATACTAATGCCATTTTGTGGCTTGTTGCCGAGAGAATCGAAAAATCAATTGATTTTGAAAAAATATAAAAATACTTTACCTCCTCGTCGGTTTGTGCGCCAGCAAAGTAAAATGGTTTGAAACAATTTAAAAAGTTTGATATTGATCATTATCCTCACTCGACCCTACAAATTCTATACCTACTCACATGATATATTTGCAATAGATATTGCAATACACAAATAAATAAATATCGATCTGAGTGGCCGACTTCGGCTGTCAGACCAATGTTACATGAAGCTCTGCTTTGATGTCATTGAACCCTCAAAGACCACGATGCAAGGGGCGACTGCCCCGGCCATTGACACTAAGACTTGGCTGCTGTCCATCGAAAGAAAATATGCCGTCTGCTGGCAACATTTTCGGATGAGGATATTTTTATTTACTTTTATGACTGCCATAAGGGAAAGGACGTGGCCATAAAAAGGCGCTAGAAGCTAGTAGTATTACATTGCTCAATGCTTTGGCAGCTAGGATTTTACTTCGAAACGTAACGTGTAAATGGCATTTATAGTGCCAAACATTGATTAATCTTCTCTTATGTTCAGTAGCCCAATAGATAGCGTTCTAAACACGCTGTTAAAGTATCCTATGTAAAAAAATAAGTAATTATTTGATAACAAAATAATTTTTTAATCATAGCTGTTAATATTTATATTATGATGTATTTTTTAAAAATTGATATACACCATGTAATCAGCCCATACAAAATTGCGATAGAAAACACTGATATTTCAGTGTTACTATTTGTTAAATTATTGGGGTTTTATAACCAACCAGTCCTTTATAAAAACCATGCATTATCAATCTATTTTAATATTATAAAGAGGTAAAGTTTGTGACGTTGTAGGAAGTAATCTGTGGATCTACAGAACCGATTTTGAAAATTCTTTTACCAACAGAAAGCCACGTTATTTGTGAGTGTCATAGGCTATATAGTAATCCGAAAAATGAAAAGACTTTTTCGTGGTAGTCGGATTTCTAAAGTAAGTCGGAAAAACGGTCGAACGAAAACGTTTCTAACGAACGCTGCCTTAACGATGAGAGATATATGATTAATATCTAGAGAAAAGTTGTAGAGCTTGATAATGCCTACAAAAAAGTCAGCGACAGTCAGCGACAACCTAACTTTTATATTTAAGTAACAAACAGTAGTATTTTTATATTAAAAAAATAATTTAAATCATGTTTATTGGTCATATTATCAACAATTATGAATTATTATCAAAATAAGTAAATTTATCGTCTCAAGTGTTTAAAACAAAATACTTTTCCCTTTTACTGCATAAATAGTTAAAGAGATAATACGACATAGGTATGTAAAAATATAAACCTTCTTTTGGCAGTCAGGAAATAAATCATAGCACTCAGTACTAACCAAACCACACTCATAATTTCATCACAAGTAAAAAGTTTTACCGCCCAACGAAGTGGGCACGGGTCAGCTAGTGGTAGTATATATGGGCATATAAATTGATATTAGTTCAGTCAGATAATGCTATCAGCCCCACCTGCACGTTGCCAGCGCAGAAGGGTTACCAAAACGTACTTTGGCATTGAGCAATTTAATACGATATATATCATTGCTAGTAATTAACCTAAGCTTAGGCCAGTAAGTAATATATACGGATTCTAGATAACTAGAAAACATATTGTTAATACGGCACTTAAAATACGGGGACCGGCTGGTGAGTTTTTTAATATTGAGTCAGACGGCGAGTTTTAAACACAAAGAGACTTTAATATATATTTTTTTATGTCTTTAGGAGAAATGGTTACGGAAAACAACACGAGACACAGATGTGATGCATTAAGAATAATCCTAACTAAATATGGCACTCAAAATACGCTGACCTGCACTCAAAATATAGTAAATTTTTAAACATTAAGTCAGACGTGAGTTTTTAGCACAATACATTAAACACAATAAATGTTAAGTGAGTAGGAGACTTAAGTATTTTTTTTGTCCTTAGGGGAAATGGTTACGGAAAATGTGTCGAGACACAGACGCGTTTTTTTTTTGTCTGGAAGTGCTCAGGAAAAGTGCTGCCAAATATAGGGAAATGGGAAAAACAAAAAACGCTCACCCTTACCACATAGCTTTAGGTGTTCTCTAAGTAATAAAGAAAAACCAAAAGCGATATGTCAATACACCTGGCTGTCAAACCAGGTCTAATGAAAATGGTACTTTAAATACCCAACAGTCCATGGTGTATACCAAAAATATCTATTTTTTGCAATATGAAAAACAATCTTTTGGAGTGAATAAAAGCTCATTTAAATCTGAATTGTTTTTATTTTCTTGAGGAAACATAAAGAGATATGTTATTTAGCCTTAGCAATCTTCATATTATCTGATGCAACACCGTTGTGGTAATCCAGGAAGCAAGAAGCGGGTTGCAAGTTAGCCTGGCCCTTCAAGCAACCATATTCAGTTTTGCCACCGCATTGCGGACAACGGCGAGGTGTATTGAGTTTTCCGATAAAATGATCGATATGATCGTAACGCATTACCAGTTGTGCCCCGGAAGTTGACGTTCTACCCGGATGATGATAATTGTTGTTCTACCCGAAAGATGACAATAACCATGTGTTTGCGGCAAGGTGTGGTAACCGGTTATATACAACACGCCCAAAAACGTTTTCATTTCTCCAATTGATGCAATGAATAATGGACAATTGTTGGCCGAAGCATATTGGTTGGTGGAAGTGACCAACAGGTTCAACACGTCCTAGTCGATGAATATTTCCCAAGCTGCACAGGATTCATGGCACTAATCTGTTGATACAACGCTTTGTATGAAGTAGCCGTATCATCGAATGGAATCTTATCGAATTGATAATTTTGCAACCGAGACCATTTTGGTTTTATTGCTTCGTCGATTAGGGATCGCTTCGGTGCCTTCCTTGATTTTCAGTGTTGATTACGGCCACGACCACTAGATGTTGACGCCACTGGCGTACCATCTTGTTCTTCTTGTTCAAGGTTGGGTTCATTTACGACATCTGTATCATCATCACCACAGCCCGATGGCATGTGTTCGTTCGTGTCGTCGTAATTACATTCGATTTCGAATTGTTCGGCAATCTCACGAGGCATCTTCAGTTCATCGTGCAACAATTGAAAATTGTCGTCCAATTCTCCATTGTCACTAACAGAATCGACCGCATCGGGTAGTGTTATGACAATATTAACGGCATCTGCGTATTGACCAAAGTTATATTCTACATAAAAAAAATAATAATAATAAAAAACTCTTTATTTCAAAAGAAAAAAGGCGAGCTTATTGCCTTGCGGCAATGTCTATCAGCTAACATCACAATC
Organism: Micropterix aruncella; assembly: GCA_944548615.1. Classification (NCBI taxonomy): domain Eukaryota; kingdom Metazoa; phylum Arthropoda; class Insecta; order Lepidoptera; family Micropterigidae; genus Micropterix; species Micropterix aruncella. The sequence goes on along the minus strand of OX155959.1, from coordinate 29,920,673 downwards.
TCCATCAGACCAATTATCCAAAATAGCTTGCAGCTCGGTAGCAGTAAGAACTTTCTTTCGACTCTGAGTCTTTACGAATCAACGCTGTCAGGGTGTTCTTTATACAAACAATAACCTTAAAATGCACATGGTATATGTTAAAAGATATATCAAAGTGAAAGCAGTTACTACTTCTTCTTCTTCTTTATTATTATATGACAATCCACCCAAGTGTAGGTGATTTATGCCAGTCGTCAAAACTAACACACCAATGCCTGTCGGGTATTTAAATACCCATGTCATATATCAGTTGTGTTGACAGATAAAAAAAAAATTTGCTGTCAACTTCTATGGTCCCCTGGACACACATATCAAAATTTCATCAAAATCGTACGAGCCGATCTATGGGCAGGCTTTAATGGGTTAACTAAAGAAGCATTTATGACTTATATATCGACACCCTAATCATTAATTCATTTATATTCATTTTGGCAAGCTTTACAGGAGGAAAAAAGCAATTGCAGTTTTAATGCAAATATCCATTTGTATTTTCTATAAAAATATTGAAACGATTATATTACTAAATTGTTTCTTTTATGAGCATAATTTTAAATTGTTTCTTTTAAGAGCACGCCTCGCGGGCATCAGCATTTCAAAATGAAAAAAAAAACTATTTCCATTAGTTTTAAATTACACTAATTTATAACAATTCTACCTTCAGACTATGGTAGTTGTAAACTATTATGGATATATGATAGCACCAATATTGTGCATAAGAATTATTGTATTTTTATCTAAAATAATTTCATAAATGTTGAAATACAAAAATACTTAAAATTTACTATTATAATAGGATATTTTTTTGTATTTTATAATAAATAATTTTCTGGTGAATTTTCTAGTGAATCAAAAACGTCGGGTGCTACAAAATTCACGCAGTAAATTCGTTTTTTATCTTATTTATAATTACCTCTAGCCGCTGTTTATTAGGCTTTCAAGCAGCTAAATCTTTTTAATTTGCCTAATTAGCATAAAGCCAATAAGCCTGTATTGCCTATATAGGCAATAAGATCGCATTTTTTTTTAATAAAGATTTTATTATTATTATTACTATTATCGCTACCTATTAATACTTAGAATTCCAGTCATGGGAATGAAACTCACATGTTTCTACCCTCGAAAATGTGTTTCTCGGGAGTATTAGTCCACACATACTAATACATAATGGTATCGGAGGTCGGCCGATAAGGAGATCGGCCGCCTGCGAATTGTCACAACAGGAAAACCACCGATCAGTGGTATTGGCATTCCAACGGTTAAGTTCCAGCTTCATGATCTGGTGAATGGTGTCAAATTTTGTAAGGATTTTTGCTTACAAGAACGAGCAGTTAGATACCTGTTCACAATATCTAAGCTAACATTTTGCCAGCAGTACTTCTACAAATTGGTATCATGATTATGAATATATATTCAAACACATTATGTATACAAGAAAAAATATCGCGACTAATTCAACTAACTTGAATGTTTATTCGCATAATACGCAAAAAGATGAGAACAAAGCCTCAATCTAACTTATTTTAAAACTAGCTGACCCGTGCCCACTTCGTTGGGCGGTAAAACTTTTATCTGTATGAAATTATGAGTGTGGGTCGGTTAGTACTGAGTGCTATGATTTATTTCCTGACTGCCAAAAGAAGGGTTATATTTTTACTGCATGCCAATTTGACTATAATACCGTTATTTGTGAGTGTCTTCTTGTGAGCGTCTTATTTGTGAACGTATTATCTCTTTAACTATTTATGCAGTAAAAGGGAAAAGTCTTTTGTTTTAAACACTTGAGACGATAAATTTACTTATTTGTGAGTGTCTTCTTGTGAGTGGCTTATTTGTGAGCGTATTATCTCTTCAACTATTTATGCAGTAAAAGGGAAATTATATGCAGTAAAAGGGAAAAGTCTTTTGTTTTAAACACTTGAGACGATAAGGCAGCGTTAGTTAGAAACGTTTTTGTCCGACCGCTTATTCTCCGACTTATTTTGCAAATCTGACTACCACGAAATAGTCTTTTCATTTTTCGGATTAATATACAGCTTTTGACACTCACAAATAACGTGGCTTTCTATTGGTAAAAGAATTTTCAAAATCGGTTTAGTAGATCCAGAGATTACTTCCTACAACGTCACGAACTTTACCTCTTTATAATATTAGTATAGATAGTATAGATAAATTACCATTTTGCATCAGGGGCCTTGGGTAGGTTCACTGTAATAAAACGAGATAGTGCATATTTAAATTAAAACCCCAATTTATGCCATTAAGAATTTGGACAATATCGAACTTTCTCAATTGCCTTGACTTGTGGGATATCTGGCTGTAGTGCGTTGTCGATATGACCAGAGCCCAACGGTTGTAAAAGTCTTGTTACCACGGCGTAAATATTATAGAATAAACATATTATAGAAAAACACAGTGTTAATATTTAGACAATTTAACTATAAAAAGAAGCTAATAGAAGAGAGATGGCTTACCGTTGATACGATCAAAGAGAGTGATTAATATGCTAAATGTACCTATACGCTTTTATATCTATCTCATGATATCTAAATCTTGATGGTTGTTGTCTAGGAAGGGAATTGTTTTTGTGAATTAATTTTTGCAACTGTGAAAGACAATGTGAAAATACGTTTTTTATACATTAATTATTTGCAACGTAAGAAAAATATATTTAAAAGGCAAATTTATCAAATCTTTGAATGCTATAAGTCATCAGGGAAATAGACAATTTTGCCGATGTTTAACAATTTTTCTTCATAATCATGTGTCGCTACAACTTCGTGAATATCTTTATTATTTCTGTTATTGACTATTAAATATCTTTATTCTTTCTGTTATCAGTTATTCGTTATTCAAAAACTATGTAAATACTTGTTTTTTTTATTAGATTTCCCAATAATAACAATACTTGTTTAAAATATACAAGATTAAAATATAGCGGATTATATAGGCGATTTTTATATATTGGTTTTATATACATTTATATATAATTATATTTTTAATATAATTTTTATATATGATAATAAAGCGGACGTATCACGTACGTTCGTATATGTAGGACGGTTAATAATTTTGATTCTACCAAGTGTAGGAACATCTATTCACTAGTTTATAAATAACAAATTTCATATGATGACAAAGAATACCTCCATGTGCTCTTATTCATCAAATATTAAAAAAAATATATTCAAAAATATAATACCGCAGCTGAGCAAAGGGGTATTGGCCAATGGTTATTTTTAGCAGCATTGCCGTTTCTGTATCAGACAGATCAATAAAAGACTTATTTGAAAATATTTAACTTATTTCAACAAAAAATGGATTTATTAATTAACCCGAATATAAATCTTCCGGATTTGACAGTTCGTTACCTAATTTCTGTAATATTTGGTAGTGAAAAGTATATTTTTAGGCATTAACATATAAATCTGGCATTGACCATGAAAAAGAGGCCAGCTGGCATCTTCTCGAATGGTTGCTAGTCAGTGGGCTCGCGCGATTAACATCTCCGATAAGGCCTGATTACGTTGTACTTTCTCCCAATTCCACAACCTTAAATGCCGTCAATCATTTCGACAATATGGATTCAGTGACACAAGTTTCAAAATAGGTGTTTCAGTTTCAAACGTGGGTAAATTAATGTATGTCGAAAAATTGACTTATTTACTGCTGTTTAGAAAGAGCCACGTGTTCTAAGCTCTACACGATGTTCTAAGCTCTACACGTGTTCTAAGCTCACATGAGCCAAGTCATTATAGCATTGGCTCACGATGAAAAAAATCGGTTGTGTCACCCTAAGACTTTCCCGGCAAGCCAGCGGCAAGAATTCGGGAAGCCATTGAAATAAGAAGAACCCCGAACTTTAACAGAGACGACGGTTACAAACTCTCTTCTACGTAGAACCCTCTTCTTAAAATGTTCCCGCCGCCGAACGCCGAACGCAAAGACGTAAAACAGGATACAGTGAGTGTTGTGTGCAAGACGGATTTTCAAAATTCCCGCGCTCCGAGCCCGGCCCCCCACCACCGTTATAACCTACGCAGTGGCGGAAGCGGTACGCGGCCTACCCGCAAAACCCTGGATTGACAGTTATTCAGTCTACCCTGGACAACGGCGGCTGCAACGTCACCGAAACGTCGGGTGCTACAAATTTCACGCGGTAAATTCGTTTTCTATCCTATTTATAAGATTTAGTTTAATTGTGAAAACTTTTAATTAGCCTTAGATTTGTATAATATGTGTTAGCATTAAGTTTTAAACGCTGTAAGTTTTCCAAAAAAAAAAAAAAAATAACAACCGATTTCAACTAAAATCCTTTCAGTTCTTTCCATGACCGAATGATGCCTGCATGCCAAATTTCAGCTCAATCAGACCAATCGTTTGGGCGCTACTGTGGAGGAATACAGAGAGATAGACAGACATAGAAGTGCCCCCACAATACTTTGCTTATCAGGAAAGTAATACTGATTTAGTAGTTCATGGTCAATATATTTTTCGATATTTTTAGATATCTTATTGTTTTTATTACGTATCTTATTATTTTTAATAGTGCACAATATAAAAATATTCGCAGACTTACCCATTTAGGTATATACATAATTATAAAAATTGTGAACAGTAAGAATATGCAAATTCGATCTTTAAAGCAAGGAAGTGTCGGTTATTCTACCTAGGCAGAGGCCACTTTTGATTCAAGATACCTTATATTTTGATTGCTAAATTTAACATTAGCTCTGAGACTATACAAAATACTCACAATAGATGAAACAAAGACCAACGTACCTTACCCTACATTTTAAAGAATGGTTTGAAAGAATGGAAAAAAACTAACTTGGTTTCTAAATACATCTAGGAAAGACTGCGACGAATTATTAAAGGCCCTTATGTGAACATAACCTAACACATGTATATGATACAAACTTACGGCTATAATGTAACCGTGGATTCCTAATAAATCTACATCCATAATGTATTAATAATAAATACAAACGGAGCTGCCATGGAATTCACCGACCGGAGTCGGGCCCATCATAATACTATTTTTTACACTTCTGGGGGGTGAGCAGTGGATTCCGGACTTACGAACCGGCTGTGGTAGGTTTAGGACAGCTGTCTTGCCACATGTGAGCGGTCACCTTGCCACCCATTCACTCCCCCTTCGAAGCCATAGAATTTGAGATGCGCAAATCGCATTCGCATGCGCAATCGCATATAGCATTCTGAATCGTCACGTTTCTAATATAAATTGTTAGCAATTTAATTCTGTACATAAACGCATGAAACATGAACATAAAAGCATGAAACACCCATATATTATCGTGTAACGTATATTATCATATATGTAAGTAGCTACTTATTTATAACGTATAATATATAGTAATTATGTAACGTATAATCTATAGTACGTATATATAAATTATTTAAAATGTATGTGTTTACGACATAAATGTATATATAGGATATATCACGTCAATAATATGTACATATTTTTCTAATATGTAATAATATACTATTATTTTATATAACTGTACGTAGATTGTCAGCAAATATTTTTTAAATTTTAATTTATATTATTGTAACAAATAAGACTTACCCTCTCGACAGGAATTAACTAAAGATACTAGTACCATCTCAAAACTGGTTAGTTGCTAGTCAGGTGGTAAGCTATTATATGTCAAATGGATGAATATACTTTCTGAGGTAGGTTTGTAATAAGAACATTGAAAAATGTTTTGTATTAGGATAATATTTTTTTTACTTTGTATATTGAATTTGCTAGTCAGGTGGTAAGCTATTATATGTCAAATGGATGAATCTACTTTCCGAGGTAGGTTTGTAATAAGAACATTGAAAAATGTTTTGTATTAGGATAATATTTTTTTTACTTTGTATATTGAATTTGCTAGTCAGGTGGTAAGCTATTATATGTCAAATGGATGAATCTACTTTCCGAGGTAGGTTTGTAATAAGAACATTGAAAAATGTTTTGTATTAGGATAATATTTTTTTTACTTTGTATATTGAATTTATAGATAAATAAATAAACAATATTTTTTTTGTGTTGATGTGTAGAAGTGTATATAGTATATAAGAAGAAGAAAAAAGGTAAACTCTATCTGGCTAAGGAAATGAAACAATAACGAAAGATTTAAATTAAACGGAGAGTAAGAGAAATAAACCAAATAATATTTAACACCTAAAATATCTAAATAAAACCTAAAATTGAAATTAATCCAAATAATCAATAATATGTAAATTAAACAATGCCATAACATTTTAATTACATCAATACTAATCAAAATAATGAAAATAATAATAGTCAATACCATCAAATAATAAGAAAAAGTTAACTATCTAAGCTATGCAGGGTAATCGTGAGCGTAAAAAAGACCTAAAAAATAAACTAAATTAATGAGAAATGAAATAATCACAATATTATTCCAAAAAGTGAAAATTATCAAAATATCACATAATAAATTAAAACTTCCGGGGTTAAAATAGATATACGAGATTATATTATGATTGTCAATTACAAATAAAATTAAATATGTCAATAGCTGATAATTAAAGAAATACCTATTTTAATAGTATAAATAAATATTTATAATCGTAACCATCATATATGAATAATAGTTATTTATTTTATGATGTCTAGTATGTTAAAATATTCGCTCTACCCTACTCTATAAAATAATACTTAAGTAATAATTTATATAATTACTTTGTACTTGTTAATATAGGAGTTTCTAAAAGGCTATCAAATATTCTAAGGGCAATAAAAGTGTAGTATCGATGCTCGAAAGTTGCGCTTAGTTTTGGAACTGCCATGAATTACGTTCATGAATTATTTAAAATACTGTTTTCATCTGGATAATGTATAAAATAGATAGGTAATATAACGCTTAGACCTCGTATTTTTTTATCCTAAGATAAACTATTTTTATTATTTATATATGAAAGACAATTCTTCAAAATTGAAACATCTAAATCGCTGGAGCAAAGCTCAGTAAACTTACCTTGTTACCAAGATAGCTCAGTTAACCTTTATAAGATATGAAATTGGTTGACATTACAAATAATATAAAAAACGAATTTACCGCGTGAATTTTGTAGCACCCGACGTTTTGGCGACGTTGCAGCCGCCGTTGTCTAGGTCTACCCTTAGTCTACCCTAGACAACGGCGGCTGCAACGTCGCCGAAAAGTCGGGTGCTACAAAATTCACGCTGTAAATTCGTCTTTATAAGATATTTTCACATTAATGAAGACAATGGAAAGACATTAGACAGTTTATCATTAATGAAACATCAAATTCATCTTTTTCATTCATTTCCATACATTAATGTCGTCCTTTTTAAGACGTTTTTTTAACGGAATCTTGCAAGTCAAATTTCAATCACTTCTGATAAGCGTATAAACATGAAAATTAGCAATTGTATGACGTTCTGATGGCAATACAATAATATGATACCATCAAGCTGATCTGATGATAGAGACGAAAGGTAGTCACAGGAGCTGCATAACGAAATAAAGTATCCGAACCGTGTAAGGGGTAGTTGCAATCGGTTTGAAATGTACTCTGGCCATGAATGAATTGTAGGGTCTGATGATGGAGCCGAAAGGTTGGCACTGGAATTCTATAACGGAACAACGTATAGTACCTACCCGTGTTTAGAGGCGTTGGAATCGGCTTGAGATATACTTTGGTCATAAATGATTTTCAGGGTCTGATGATGGAGCCAAAAGGCGGAACTGAAATTCTGTAACGGACCCGCTAATCTTAGCCGCGTTTGGGATTTTTGGAATCGTCTTGAAATGTACTGTCGTGTATTCTGTATCTGGATATAAATGGATTATAATGCATTCTGGTCATAAATGGTCTCCAGGGTCTGATGATAATGAATTCTAAACGTGTTTGGGCTTGTTGGAATCGTCATGAGATGTACTATAATAATGATTGACGAGATTGTGATAAGACTATAAGTAATTTTTAGTCATATCACGTTTTATGATAATATTAAAAAGTAAAAAATAAAATAATACTTTCAAAAACCTAAAAAGACGCTTTTATAATTACTGCACTAAAACGCCAAAAATAAAAAAAATATTTAACCACTCTGTTAAGCTGTTTAACTCGTAAGGAACTTAGTGTAAGCCATGTTTGTAATTAACTATATTATTGCAGTGTAAAAGTGTGGGTAGCTTTTTCTAGCATTTGTTTAGGTGCATAATATATCACAATAATACTAAAAGTATTATGTTTCTCATTGAAACGGAAACTTTTCAATGAGAAACATTATGATGATTTGATTTGAAGAAAAAGCGCCCTACTTTTTTATAGTTAATAGTATAGTTACACTCCCAAATAGTATAGTTAATTACAAACATGTCTTACAGAGTGATAACAGAGTGGTTAAAAATTTTTATTTTTGGATTTTTAATGCAGTACTTACAAAAAAGTGTTTTTTTTTCAGTTTAAAAACTACATTTTATTATATCGAATTGCAAAAAACCCAGAAATTATTATTTATTTTTTTCTGTCCTATTTTTTCCGGCTAGACTACTTCTATATTATTATTATCGAAGCACATCACACTTTACACCCAAATAATATCGTTAATTATAAACATGGTTTACACTTAGTCCCTGACAAGGTAAACAGTTATAACAGAGTGGTTATTTTTTTTTAAATTTTTGGCTTTTTAGAACAGTACCTATAAAAGCGTGTTTTTATTTAGTTAATGAAACTATATTTTATTATATCGAATTGCAAAGTAAATCCAGAAATCGTTATTTATTCATTCCTGTCCTAATTTTTCCCGGCTAGACCACGTCTAATTTATTATTATCGTAGGGGCTCTGCTTGGGAATAAGCATGCCAGTATTATTTCCGCCGTAAAACCGCAAATGTAGGAACCCTGCTTAGATATTGATTCGCCAAAAGTAAAAGGGTTCAGGTTAGTGTCGTCGTACGAATTTGACCAAGTTTTCATATTGAATGAGGTGATATCAAACAGTAACAATATATGATACCTTAAAATAATAGAATACATGAAAGCGACGGATCTTATTGCTAGAACCTAACTGTATACTTACAGGGGATCGCGTTTAATGAATAAAAACATTTAGAGAAACAAACAAGCATAACCTGAATCGTTTGTTTGTTTGAAAGACTTTATTGCACACACAAATAGAGCACATCATGGTGCGTATATTGCCAAGTGACATATCTGACGACCATTTCATTTAAATTTCAATTTAAATTTTAATTTATTTTTCTAATGTCTTTACAGATTATTGAAACCGAGTAAGTTTCAAACTTAATTTATAAAGTGAGTATAAATCTAAAATATTTCAATGTTAACAGAGTACAATGTTAACACTGATAGCTAATAAACCATCAAGACAAAAAAAAACAACAATAATAATAAAATGATAGCATTCGGTTTTACACATTTTCAGTTTCCTGTTTCACGCCAGGCTGCATCACACGAAGATTAAATTTCCTGTACTAATTAAAATAAAGGTTTAATATCAATGATCTAAAAAATACCAGTAAACAGTATTCAATTAATAATTAATTTGTAAAATAATAACCATAATTAATATTTAAATAAAAACAATTAAACTAAAATGTACCTACTATAACGGTCACTGGAATAATAAAATGACTAATAATATTATATGGCATTCAATTGTCGGAAGTTATAAATTGTCAAATATAATAAAATCAAACCAAAACAATTATTTAACAAAAAACCACTAAAATGGTCCTTGCAGTAATACAAATATCTAAAAATCATAAATGGTAATGAGAATGCACAAAAATCTATTCGCCATGGTCATTGTCATATTTAGTCACAATATAACTATTTGGTACATAAACAACCAAGCAACATAACCAGAATTTTGCCAACGTAACCATTTGGTTATGTTGGAAAATTTATTTATAACAAGTGTATTTTTTGTAAAGTAGTCATAATAAATAAGTACAATTACATAATTAATATAATGACGAAAATAAAACAGAAATTAATTATGTATGTCAAATCAGCATCGAAAACAGAAATGGGATATAAGGACAAGCTTGGAGACGGCTGAGGAGGGAAGGAGGTGTCCACATGTAACGAAAATATATATAAATATGTTTTAACCCGATCGGGTTTACACGTTGTCTAAGGAACAAAGGCACACAGTTCCATATTCTGGCCGCCTGCACTGCAAATGATATAGACATGAAAATTGATGAATGCTTGTATAGCCAGTAATAGATTTCTTGAGATTGTGTAATTATTTTTATTTTTTAATTCGCTTATTACTAATCAACATCACAGAAAATTAATGCGTTTAATTTTCAACATTCAAATAGTCAAATTAAAAATATCGACGACAAATAAGTTAGGATAGGTAATAGTTATCTGAAAAGAATCCTACTAATATTATAAACGCGAAAGTTTGTATTTATGTATGGATGTTTGTTACTCTTTCACGCAAAAACTACTGAATGGATTTTGATGAAACTTTACAATAATATAGCTAACACATCAGAATAACACATAGGCTATAATTTATAAAGATGTATGGTTTTCCATCATCATTATCACAATTTTCCATCACCACGCGGGTGAAACCGCTGGGCGCAGCTAGTAAATAAATAATATGAACAGCGTTACGATAAAGAGGATTGTATTTTTACAACACATTGAGACAATAACATAACCGAGTTTTAATTTATAGGCTGATTAATCCTTTAAAGGGATTGGAAATATTTCCAAATTCACTGTTTTTCGGTGAAATTCAGCTTTTTGTTACCTTTTAAAAGTAAGACCTCGGGGAAAATATCACATAGTGGTTTTTGCAAAGTTTCAGTAAAAAACTAGTAAACTCGAAAGGTAATCCTCTCGAAGTTTAAAAACGATGGAATGAAGAAATGGTCAAATAGAGACCACTGTTCGCTGACCGCTGACCGCTAGAGGCGAACGACCTCAGACAGCAAGGAGGGCGAGACTGGATGTGGAGGGCTTAAGACCAACTGGGATTGATGGCATTGAAGGAGGACTATGCCCAGGAGGATTACGTCGGTTATGCAATTTTTGCTCAAGAAGTCCTTTGCGAATTCTAATGGAACAAGAGCTCGGCAATATCCCACGAAGAAGTACATCGGCATGACACCAGGAATAAAAATCGTCACCTACAGCCGGTCATAGCACGTCCGGACAAGTTCAAGGCAAATATTCTTTACATAGGATTTAGTAAATTGCCTGATGATTTAAAGGCGATTAAAAATATTGATATTTTCAAGATATCCATCTGGCTGTATCGGCTTAAACTCAATATGTATGCGCATAACGACATTTTAAAATACTTCGAAAATAGCATTGTTATTTATTGTATTATTTTTTTATTATCAACTGTTATAGTTTTTTTTTGATAATCGGATTAATTTGGTTGTAGTTTAGTGTATTTTATTCTTTGTTGAATTAAGTAAATAATTTAGGAATAATTTAATATACTTGGCTATTCCTACACAATTGTGATGTTTATTGAATGGAAATGAATAAATGAGTAATTAATGAAATAAATAAAAGATAACCACATTACTTAAATCGGCTACAAATCGGTTTTAGTTTATGTGAACTAGACAGGACTAATCGGAAATTAGTTTGTGTGAACTAGACAGGGCAATACGCTAGAGCGGAATGTGAAATGAACGGTTGTCACTTTTTTGCATCAAAACTACCCACCAAAAGATAGAGCATCTGAATCACCGCACGAAATGTCTTCAAATTTATTCGGACGAGTGTAAGTTCGACAGGTAGTCTTTATCGACGATCGTTCATTTCATATTCCGCTCTAACGTATTGCTCTAGCTCGTTCGCTTGAACTGATTTCAGTTTTAGTTCACAAAGAAACGCAATCGGGCCCTCTGTGCGTATCAATCAGTACCTATCTAAAATTAATTTCATGAAAGTCATGAAGCAATTGAGGCGTAAAATCAATTAATAAAATGCCATAGCAGCAATGGAAACGATTGACTGAAACCGCAATTAAACTGCGCGTTTTTCCATCGGGTAGTTTTAGCAGATTGCTTTATTTCGTTGAGCGAATACATTTGGATTTATTAAATGAAATACGATTATTACCTTTTTTCCTGTGTGTCTGATTGTCAATTACCACATAAACTTCGGTCGTGGTGGACGTTGTTGATGGTATTGGAATTTCTGTGAAATATACAAAAGTTGCAATCAGATTATTTTACGTTAAACATAGAATGATATTGTTAAGGTGACATGACATCATATCTGAAAAACTTTAGTATTTTGATATATTTGAAAAATATAAGCATTAATTTTAAAAAGTTTCTAACCAAATTTCTCGATAAGGAACCAATTTACAGTTTACACTCGAAAAAGGCTACAGACATTAAGGCTTTAAACTGATTTCGAAAACTTTCAGAAGCGATTCTTATAATGCCTATGTAGGTAATTATCCTTTTATCCTTTTTTTATTACCCCTTTACTAACTAAGATAAGATGTCTTTCTCTTCAAATTTTCTTAACTATGTTGCTAAAAAATTTCATTATTTTAACGGAGCATTTATAAAAATGTGTACTTGTACTATGTAACAAATATAAGAGTGGTATCACTCCAGAACAGACTGTAGTCTAGTGGAGCTGATAAAATCCATCAAATCTGTACTTTCTTTGCTTCGCAAATAATGATTAAGTATTTGCTCTTTTTTACACTGTATTATTTATGTCAACATTGCAAATTTTTATTTTGGATTTAAATAAATAAAAAATACGTGTGGCACTCGGGGACTGCCGCGGTAAAGCTATTGCATAGCATTTTTAACACCTTATGCAATTATAATTATTTATTTATTTTATTTATTTTATTTTTTCTGATATCAGATAACTGCGCTCTATCGGAAAACGTTGAAATTATTCGGAATCATTTGCGGCTGCGGTAGCAAATGGTTCGGAATAATTTAAACGTCTTCCGATAGAGCGCCGCGCACGAATTTTTTAATCGATAAAGCAAAAAAAACGGATTATTCGAAAACAATTGTAGATTAAAGATAGATAATTAAATTATCTTTAAAATGGTGCAGGTTTCATAATATTACGCCAGATAGTATTTGCGTAGTAGTCGTTTTTGTTTTTAGCTAGACCTAATTTCACAAATTAATTACACTATGTAATATAAACAAAATCTAAAATATTCAAAGCTATGAATATTAGGAAAATGTTCTTGTTTAACATTTTTTTCGAATCGTAAGTACTCGTTTAGACGTAATTATCAGTTTAAAATCATTAATTTTCGTAAATAAATTTCTTCATTCGGTCGCCGCGCTGGCCTAGTAGGCCCGCGGTAAAAGCTATGCAATAGCTTAATAAATTAAAAAAAAGATTACTCCTACAATGTAAGCGGTGAGTGTGTTTTATTTTAATTGCATTGTATTGATTGCTTAATTCTCTAGTGATGCTCTTAGCCACATTTTTTATTTAGTCACTAAATTAATTACAATGAATTAAAACCTGAGAGCGCTCTGAGAGTTACGCAAAATATGCTTTACCATTACCACCCTTTTACCACCACTGCGAAAAGACAGTTTTCTGTGCTAGCGCTGCGATCGAAAGTTTAGTATGCACCCGGTCGCTGGCGCGAGCAGACGTGGAATCTTACTTGGCGATTCGTCAACTCTGGATTTTTATTGATCAAACCCTACAAAATTGACCCCGCCTATTTCTTCACGTGTCCGCACATTTCCGGATATTTTTCTGTAGTCTCATGTCGCCTTATATTATATTTTGTTTAATTGAAACTCAAATTATTGTAGTAACTGTTTTGTCTCTTCTAAGTATTCATTTAAATTTCACAGTAAAAATAAATAGTCAACAATTTTGACGATGAATATCAAGTGTTACTTTATCGAATAATGAATGTAGTATGTAGATATATTAAGTCTAATCTCAATTTCGAGTTCTTCGTCATACACACGGAAGTAATGAATCCGGGTCAATAACATATTATGTAAACCCTAATATCTCGGAAACTTAGAATGCTAGTCTTTAGAAATAAAAATAGTATTCAATCCATTCGGAATACCAGGAACGTTTCTTATATGTTTTTTTTTTTGTGACAGAACATAAACAAAATAAAAAAAATGCAGTGATTTCTTAGTTTGATTTCCAAAAGACTATTTTATTGTAATTTTAGCCTTATGGTGGGCTTACATTACAGCAATCAACGACTTTAATTTATTTTATTTGAGTAATATTTGAACAAGCTAGCATTCTTAGTTATGTGATACACTCGGGAGCAATGAATCCGGGTCACCGACATAATACCTAAACTCTCGGAAACGAAGAAAGCTAGTTTATTTAAATAAAAGTATTTCATAGCCTATTATGTTTTACTCATATAAAATGTATAGTTTGTGTTATATATACTATTATGTTATACTCATATAAAATAGAGTATGTGTTATATAGACTTTTATGTTTTACTCATATAAAATGTAGTATGTGTTATATATACTATTATGTTTTTCGCATATAAAATAGAGGATGTGTTATATAGAGTATTACGTTATACTCGTATATAATACATATAAAATAAGTAAACCTTTTTGGTGGCTGAATAGTAATCCTATCAAGGCAAAAACAAAATAAATATTTTTTTGAAAATAGAACTACGAATTTAACGCGTTTGTTTTTGCTTTTGTTTCTGTTTTCACAAAAAAAAAATAAACTAAAACATTCCTGGTATTTGATATTCATTGTTAATAAGATATTTTTTCACTTTCAAACCCATTCTTAGTTACGGTTTATGTTGGTGACTCGGACTCATTGCTCCCGAGTGTATTTAGGTTTATGTTGGTGACCCGGATTTATTGCTCCCGGGTGTATTAAGGTTTATGTTTTTGATCCAGTTCCATTGCCCCCGAGTGTAGTTTGTCTAGTAATATAAGGCTTTGGTATTTTTCAAGCTAAAAATGACACTAATATAATTATTCGGAGATAACTCGAAAACTCGAATTCTTAATTTTGCTCGAAAACAAGGCCTTTCCTACCTACTTACGTACTTCGTTTAAAAGGAAACATATTTGGGGGTGCAATAAATGTATAATAAAATATTACCTCATCGCTTGAAATTTTGAATTAAAATATTTTTTCTAAACGCAAGCGACATTTTCTAATTACTCATGTTTATGACCTCATAACTAAAACATATAACAGCCAAATGTAGTTTATTTCATATAAAAAGAACCATATTTCATAATTTCATCGATTATTTTTATGGAAATTTGTACTATTTTCATAAAATAATAATCCCATTGTTCCTTGGATAGAACAATGGGATTTTGAAACTGCATCCAGTGGTTACTTCCGCTATCCAATATATGTTCGCAGATCGCCGATTTTTCTCGCTGAACGTTTTTAACAGCTTTGATGTGTTCTGTCAGTCGCGTGGCTATGGGCCGTTTCGTTTGTCCAACGTAGGCTAGACCGCCGTTCAATAGAGATGACGGCTACAAACTCTCTTCTACGTGGAACCCTCTTCTTAAAATGTTCCCGCCGCCGAACGCCGAACGCAAAGACGTAAAACAGGATACAGTGAGTGTTGTGTGCAAGACGGATTTTAAAAATTCCCGCGCTCCGAGCCCGGCCCCCCACCACCGTTATAACCTACGCAGTGGCGGCAGCGGTTTGCGGCCTACCCGCAAAACAACGGACTGACAGCTCTTTAGTCTACCCTAGACAACGGCGGCTGCAACGTCACCGAAACGTCGGGTCCTACAAATTTCACGCGGTAAATTCGTTTTCTATCCTATTTATAATGTCAAACAACCGCGATAGTCTTCGATTTCATATACCGTTAATTTAATATTTACAGTATCTCCTTATACATACATTTTTTAGCAGTGACTTATGGTTAGAGAAAAAGAGAAAGAACAAAAAACAAAAACCAAAGAAATTTTACGTTTAGATTATAAACATTATTAATTAGTTTTTTACCAAATATATATTTTTTTTTACAAAATACTATTCATTTAAACTGTTAAACATTTAAATAAGCGATTAATAGTCATTGGATGAAATAGGGGGACAAAGTTCTGATAAGATCTTTTAATGGTTTCCTTTAACTGATGAGAAAATATCAATGTACCAAACCTATCGTTATACATTGTCATAGCTCTGTTTATTAGGCAAAGCTTGGTATAATTGGAGTTATGTATATCTCTTTATATAAAACAGGTACGGGCTCCGAGTAATTCAAGGAAGAGCCAGAATGGATATCTTTTCGACCAGATACGCACTGTCAAAAATATTATTAATTACATTGTAGATTGAGTGTGCGACTTTTAGTATGTTTAACAGTACAACTCTTTGAACACCTATGTCAAGTTTCAAAACAATATTAGTTATATGTCTTAAAATTAAATATTTGATTGGGTTACAAGCAACATTTACATAATATGTACCTGTTGATAAATTAAGAGAAATATCCTGGTCTTAAGATAAATTCTTACCGTCAAGTCGAATAGCGCCATCAGTCTCCCCGAGTGAATTCTTCGCTATACACTTGTAGAAGCCAAAGTCAGTTTTAGAGATGTTCCTAATCTTGAGCATCATGTACTTGTTGTAACCGTTGTCCATGGATACAGCTTCGTATTTGTCACCTATAACATCCAATTCTGTGACCATTAATTAGATCATCGTTATTACTTACATAGATACAAGCAGAAGAAGAAAGGCGAGACTGTTATGGAAGTATTAAAAGTTAGGCGAGTATTAAGAGAGAAAAATATGGAAAAGTAAACTTAGGAAAAGTGGATACTAAGGGACAAAACATACATACATATGTATTTGGTCGTATTTGCTATCTCTTTTGTTTGCTCGTTTTGTTGGATTTTCAATTATGAATTGAGCGTATACTAGCATATATGTCGCCGGCGACACTGCAATCTTTAATTAATTATTGTTGTTATTTATTTATTTATTACAAAAAAAACAAGATTACTGCAGAAGGGCTATGTAATATTCGGTATACACTGTTACAAGTCGTGCAGAAAAAAACTAATTAAACCCATAGCAATTGGCTCAACGCATACCTAACTGAGCGTAAAACAGTAGCGAGTGGTTTCGTGCAGCTTGGGCATTTTGTTCTCGGATCGGCTTAAATCATGATTCGGCTCCTATTCAGAAGCCACCACGTGCGGAAGGCTGCCCTGCGTAAGACTCACGCGTCTCAGGCAGCACGGCAATTTGGCCGCATTGCAATATCTTTATTATTATTATTTTCCAGAAGAACTAATTAATTAGAAACTGTTTTATACTGCTACATAAAATGATTCTCTTCTTACTCTAAGGTTGTTTGAAATTGAATCGGAATGGCATTCCGATCGAGATCAATTGAAATATTCAAGAACCACTACAAGAAATTGTTATAATCAAAAAAAATTTAGAAGACAAATATTTTTTTTTTTTTTAATGGATGATTACTATTATTATTGTTATTTAATTCATTTATAATTTTTTATCATGAATATTTAATATGCCTTAATATTTATACAAAATTTAAACACGTATTATTTTCCTACAATTGCCACCGTCCTTCTTGATATGAAACTTCCCTGCCTATAGAACCGTTCTAATCGTTCTGAATCTACAAAAACTGTCATTCCTTTAATCATAATTTGAAGCACCTTATTATTATGATAATTCAACACATTTCTATATGTTATTCCCATTCCTAATAAATAATGAAATTGATGAATTGAACTGATGAATTTACTAATAATAATAATAATAATAATAAAACTCTTTATTATTATTATTATTATAAAATATAATTAATTATTATTATAAAATTATAATAATTTATTATTATTATTATTATTGAAAAGGCGAGCTTATTGCCTGCAGGCAATATTTTAGAGCTAACCTATACTGTGATATAAACATTATTTGCGAGTAGACTACATAATAAAGAGTATGACAACTAAAATAAAAGAGGATAGAAAGAAATATATACTTTACTCTTTGTGGGCACAGGTTTGCCACATCAAAATAATCTAACACCTATAAGGACGCTAATGTTTTAAAAGGAGGGAAATGGGAGGGGAAAGAGAATTTATCTGAAAGATTTCAAATGCTCTCTGAGCCTGTTTTTAAAAGTTGTTATGCTTGGCGCGGTTCTCACATTTTTCGGAAAAGCATTCCAAAGACGGGCTCCATGCACGGTGAAAGAGAATGAGAAGAAGTCACTGCTGTGGCTAGGGATAGAGAGTAGCAGGCTGTCTTTTGATCTCAGAGGGCGTCCATGAGCCGATAGTGCAGTAAATCTGTCGGTAAGATAATTGGGAGCGACGCCATCCAAAATCTTGAAAAGCATACAGAGAACTCGCATGTCTCTTTTCTCCCGGGTCGACAGCCAGTGAAGCTTCTCTCTGTGCCAGTGAACTACAGTGTATCATCAGGTCAATTTTTTGTTTTGTACCTACCTACCTATCAAATATTAAAGTTGTAAATAAGTAACGCAGTTTAATCGTTTTTTTGTCAAAGTACGTAGTTACCATACACTTTTCCCAATACCGAAATAAAACGTGCAGTAATATAATTATTTAATTTATTTAATGTATTTAGTGTATTACCTAAGAAAATAATAAGAATAGAATAATTTGACCATTTTGTTCGGTTTTTCAGGTGCCAGACACGTTTGTTACACCAGATAGATCAGCCAGATTATTTTTTTCAAATCAATGTTGTATTCGACGTGACAATTAAACGATCTTCATAAGTGCTAAAAAATGTGCAGCTTATTTGTATGTTCAAAAGTATTTTCAAACTCAACCCACAGGAAAACTCCCTTACAAAATACATTACAATGTCTGCTACTTGCATAGAATGTAGTCACTGAATAATCAGTACCGGGAAATCAGTACCGACAAAAATCACTAGCTAATATAAATAGTTTTTAATTTAAAAAAAAAAAAAAGAAATCACCACATGTCGGAACTATATTGAGGATGGCTTATGAGTTCTACCTTTTTCGCCTTCAAAAATTCGCTTGTCTGAATGGATTGCCGTGTGAAAGCTGGATTTTCATGGTGTAAGATGATGCAGCGTTTACGGTGGCTTTTATTGAGTTCGTTAATTACCTTCGGGCAGACGAATGGTCGTGTACCAATAAGCATTCAGGATACGATAATTTTCCAAATCAACAGTAGCCGTTTGTCCAGTTTTCCTAAAAAAACAACGATCATCTGCTTTGCGGCACTTTGCACGTGGGCCCTTTTAGGCTGCTTTCGGCTCGTATTTAAAGACTCTAAAATCGATTGCCGCATTGTTTCGAGATCGTGGCTGAAAATGAACAACACAATTTTCGCCCCTAACTTAAATTTGCAAAGCATGTCATTGCACCAAGTGACACACCCCGTCTTTTGGGCCTTAGTCAAATTATGAGGGATCCACCGCGAGCTCAGCTTTCTCACAGCGAAATGCTTGTGTAGGATTGAGTGTACCTGACTCTTGCCTATGCAAAAGATGCCTAAATCCCATAGCTGTATCTTTTAAGTTCTGTATCTTTTAAGTCAACTCTTTTGAAATATCTGGAGAATATACAGTGATATTGAACGATACCTACTGTCCATTTACTCTAAGCTACCATATTCTTGGCCGTCGTGCAAAGTGACACGACGTTCAAATAATTGATTGCTTTTAGTGGTGGGCATGGAAAGGCGATACGGAACGTTTCGCCGCCCAAGCACAGAATAAAAATCCCTCTAATATACAGAAGAGACACGGACTCTTCCGCAGATAGAAGAGAATGGGTAATTTCGTACCCACTTGCAAAGTTTGTCGATGGAAGCATTTCATTCTACAGCTGCTAAGGTAATATTTATGGTAATAATTACACATTTTTTAGTAAAATATCTTAATTACTTCGATTTATTAAAACAATAAAGGTATTTATATTATTTGAATGTAAGGTGTATAAATTAAATATATATATATATATATATATATATTATATGTATATATATATATTATATATATATATATATATATATATATATATATATATATATATATATATAGTATATATATATATATATATATATATATATATATATATATATATATATATATATATATATATATATATATATATATATATATATATATATATATATATATATATATATATATATATATATATATATATATATATATATATATATATATATATATATATATATATATATATATATATATATATATATATATATATATATATATATATATATATATATATATATATATATATATATATATATATATATATATATATATATATATATATATATATATATATATATATATATATATATATATATATATATATATATATATATATATATATATATATATATATATATATATATATATATATATATATATATATATATATATATATATATATATATATATATATATATATATATATATATATATATATATATATATATATATATATATATATATATATATATATATATATATATATATATATATATATATATATATATATATATATATATATATATATATATATATATATATATATATATATATATATATATATATATATATATATGTATATATATATATTATATAAAACATCACAAACTATAAACCTATATCATTGTCAACTATTAGTAGTAGAAATATTTGTATAGTATCGAGTGAGTACTTTATATTATCCCGAAAGCTACAGCGGTAAATAAGTTTATGGATACGAGAGAAACAGCCAATAATTAAGGTAGAGATAGATGATCAGTGTGCGGGTTTAACGTAACATTTTGCGCATGTGGCATCGGCATTCTTTTGTCTTACGTCGGGGTTGTCTAAACAAGTGTATGGGTATCTAAACTTGTCTTAACTTTGTCTAAACTTCGGATGTGTATAATTTTAGAACGTCGTGGATTAATGAGTTGGACTTTGATATTAGTACCTCTTTTCAAAACCAAATTAATTGTTTTAAGTTTCTAGTTATTACACTCTGAATACACTTTTCATACAAAAATGTCATTTCTCCTTTGGTATCACACACTAATAATAAAGAAATATATGATATTGAAAGATATTTTTACACTGTAAATTGTTTTTTTGACGGATTATCTGCAAAATTAGTTAGTACCGCGTTGTATGATTTTAAAGGGCATTTTACCAAAATATACTTGTTACTTAATACTTGTTTCATTGTTTACTCATAAAGCAAACTGACGAAGATTGGCTTCATGAGGAAGTTGTAGAATTGAATAATATATGTCGAGGTTTGAAATACGTTGCTTAAATTACCATGTAAAAAAATCTAAAATTAAATGCCTTGCGTTGAATTTTTTTCTCCATTCTATTACATATCTTTGGCGGCAAATTAAGGATATGTTTGTGTGATCAACTATGTAAGATTTTATTCGCTATGCTTTCGATTTAATGGAGTTTAGAAAAGGCAGTGGGAGGTGTTTCAGCGTCAGTCGTCAGGTAGTTTTTTTTACTATCAAATGGAACAACGAACTTGGCCACATCGAGAACCGTTCCGAGAGAGAAAGTCCCGAAAAGGGACTATTAGGACGTCCAGGAACCAACACAATGTACACGTCTCCGATGCATAGAGAAAGATCGAGAAAACCAAAACTCGAACCAACCTGAACTTAGTCCGCTTTGAACTTAGTCCCCGATTCTTCCACACCTTTCTAGCTTGCTCATGGCCGACCTCGCCATCTGGCTTCTGCGTGAGACCTCCTTTTCACAGTATCCGTCGTCGCATATCATGATGCCCAGATAGACAAAGTCTTAGATGGAAATATACACATTTTACGAAAACTCCTCTAAAATTTAATGAAACGTTTCAAGGTCTTTATGGAGTCGGAAATGCTCAGGTTCGCATGGACAGGTACGAGCGAAATTTGTGATGTCGCTTCTGGTTAAGATGACGCCTGTATAGCCCACTATTCTATGGCGTAAGTGAGCGCGATCCTTTTATAATTTGACGAACATTCGATATCGACAAATATTGTCAAAGCTGTCAATCGGCCGCGCGGCGGGGATCCGCTCCGCTTTCACGGAAGAATACCGACCGAAGATATGTTGCGCCGCTCATCAATCACTCTCCCTTATCTAGATGAGCGTCCGGTATCGTGCCCAACTTTTTCTGCCGGCTTTGATTGATATTTCCTTAAGTTATGTGTTATAAAGTTGTCGCTGTCGATCGGCGCAGGGGGAAGAGGGGGGGGGGGGATCCAGACGATAGTGTCTCCACAAAGACGAGAGATATGACATGGTGAGGTGTCTTTTTCATTCAAGGGTCGTCCGACGAAACAATTTTCTATCACAATGTAGAAAGAAATATCCTAACACTTCAAGACTCGCGCCCTCTTTTCGAAGTAAGTAGTTAGTCTCACTCGGGTAAAAAGAAAAACCTATGATTTAACCCTTTAAGGACCGTGGGATATATTTGTCCCATAATTTCAAAAATCATTTGTAATTTGTCGAATACGGATAATTTATAAACTATATTTTTTCATGGTATTAAGACAGGGCCTTAATATTTGCAAAAAAAAAATACTTTAAAAATATATCGTATTTTTTCGACCAACGAACTTTGGTGGTACATAAATAAAATATTTATCGCATTTTTTAAAATTTGAAATGTATATTATTAGTGCTCTGAGTAAAATTCTGAGTAAAAAGCTTCTGATTAAAATAATAAAATAATCACATTTTTAAAAAGTCGTAACATAGCATTACTTATGGACCACATGGTCGAATACATCCCATCAAATCATATAATACACGGCCCGGTAGCTTAGTGGTTAGGTCGCCTGATCTTACATTGTAAGGGCCCGGGTTCGATTCCCAGTTGGGTCACCATTTTCCGTTAGGATCAAATTAACGGAATTGCATTTTCAACTCTGTCGATGAAATGCATTAACAAGACACACATGTTACATGCACACATACATATAAACATGTCATAGTAGGGTTGGTTGGGTTTTTACATTCTTACTATCTTTATCGTGTACCTCGTTACCCTTTAGATACGGGATGGCAAAAAAATTTATTAAAAGCATCAATTTATTTTTAAAATATAGCATATACTAGTGTTTATAATATTGTAAGTAGTCACTGTTGAAGCAAAAATTTATTTTAATAGGTAAACATTTAAGTTTCTATGTGCTTGCTCAGTGCTGTATTTATAAAAATGGCATATACTCTTAGATAAATTTTCAATTATTGTACTAAAAAAAAAAAATTATCAATAAATCGTTAGTAGTAATATATTTAAAATAACTAACTAGTTGAAATTGAGAAGGAAAAGTTAAAAAGCCAGCGAACTACATACGTCAAATCAGAGATAAATATTTACTTCTAAAGAAAAAGTCAAATCAGAAAAATATAAAGACACAAATAAAATAATTCTGAATTTTACTTATAACCAAGAGGAAAATAAATTATCATAGAAATAATGATTAGGATAGATGGAAAAGAATCCAAAATATATAGAAATTTATTTGTAACGCGTTGAGTGAAAGGGGAGCGTTCACCAGAGCGTGATATTCTAGGCGCGCGGAGGTAGATATTTACCTGAAATGATCATGTCCCCCTTTTCAGTGGTCCAGTAATTGATTGAGCTGGGGTACGCCTCGGTGTGACACTCCAGAGTGACATCCTGTCCCACGTACGCTCCTTCCAATTGATTCGAGATCGACAGCATCGGAGGAACTGCCAAAGAAAGTGTCTTATAGAGTAAGTGCCTGCAATTATATTATCTAGAGCACTGATTTTGAACCAGCAGGTCGCGACCCCTGGGGGGTCGCGTAGTGACCCCCAGGGGATCGCAGGCTATCTGAAAAAAACGAGAATATTACAAAATCTTTACTGATGTAATATGCGAAACATTTAGATCTTAGAGAATAGAAACATAATTATTATGTGTTTTGCTATTACTTTTAGAAAAAAATCTATTAATATAGTAAATCTATTAATCTATTAATCTAGGATGGACACAGTTAGGTACAGAATCGAATGTAAAAAACAGTTAAATATTTGTGGTTTTCGCCATTTTACAAAATAAATGTTTATTGGATGTGTTACAGTGGTCACAGTTACAGAGTTGAAAAGAAAATCAGTCTAAGGGAGGTCGCGTAAGCTTTTTTTATTTTTACTAAAAAAGGGTTGTGATGTAAAAAGGGTTAAAAATCACTGTTCTAGAGTATACTACTTGAGAATCGATAAAAAACGTACACAAACTACACTCAGAGATCACATGGCCTCTATTGAAACTACTTTATTTTCAAGCTACTTGAAACTTGTTATTGTCAATTCATGGATCGTGAATCTTTAGAGTAGACCCACGGCATATACATTTGCGGAGCAAATATGCAAAATAAAACATATCCTTTTCATGAAAAACGGAGAAAAACTAGGCGATATTATAACGAATGAAATATAAAAAATCGGTTGTGTCCCCCAAGATTTTCCCGGCAAGT
Source organism: Micropterix aruncella (assembly GCA_944548615.1). Classification (NCBI taxonomy): domain Eukaryota; kingdom Metazoa; phylum Arthropoda; class Insecta; order Lepidoptera; family Micropterigidae; genus Micropterix; species Micropterix aruncella. Next base: position 29,896,073 of record OX155959.1, on the reverse strand, counting down.
AGCGAAGTACTAATTTCATCTGAATGATAATTTCATAAATAAAATCATTGAGCGCCCTCTCTATGTCGGCGGTGAAGCCCGATTGGATTCCGTTTTACAACTGACTCAAGCGGCGCAGTTCGTTTCTTGACTATCAGGCGGCACGGCTTTTATGTTTCATTAATATGTATGGCGGAATTTAAATATTATTAGTGCAGCTTATATATGAGATTTTCCAACCAAAATATCTAAACGTGGCTTCGGCCCAACAAGGCATTTGTGTACTAAATTTCAAGTCTTCAAGACCAATATTTCGAGGATGATATATGACTAGTGCGCCCCCCTGGTGGACCGATTTCAACCACAATCTTTTCAACTCTTGCCATGACCAAATGATGCGTGCATACCAAATTTAAGCTCAATCAGATCAAGCGTTTGGGCGCTATCGTGGAGGGATACATAGATAAAGACACAGAGACACATTTTAATCGGAAAATGGTTTAAATCATCTCAGGGGACCTCAAAATGGACAGTTCCATCTACATCTCGAAAAAAAATGCTCGTCCTTTGCCTCCTGATCGATTGTTGGGCCTGAAAAGTAGTATTGATAATATGTTTTTGTTGACCTAATACTACTATAGCGATATTAAAATTATTTCTTGATTCACTAATTAAATATTTTTATTGATTGTAACATGCTATAATAATAGCTAATCCGCGGGCACCGCTGCCGGCGTAGTGGTGTCCGTGTTGACAGCACGTCTAGCGGTTGACTCTGTTGAATGTGTGTCGACTGATTATATCTCGACTTTCGGCAGGGAGAAAGGAGACCGGGCGGCTTATATAGGGCAGCACGACGCCTAGGTGGAGGGATTGCAAGAAAAAGGAATCGCGACACAGCGATCTGCCAAAACTATTTTTTACATTATTTTAACTATTTCTTCAGTGATAGCGATCTCTGAAGGCCATGCGCGAAGGCCATGTTTAGTTAAAGTTCTTCCACGTTTAAACTCGGCACACAAACGTGCAACCGCAGAATATGGGAGAGTATCAACTCCTAATGTGTGTCGTGAGTCTTGAATTACCGCGTAAAATTTCGTTTTATCCCATTTTCGCCAACAAGCTTCGACAAGATGCAAACAAGTATTATTAAAAAAAACTGTTTATATTTTTTAGAACTTAATAAAATAAACATAGCTCTGTCTGCCCGTATTTATTTTTATATGGTTTCAAAGAGTTTGTAACTCATCTCCAGAGTTTTTTCGGACACCCCTCGTATTAAAGATAAGTTGCTATTTATGTTCAAATGTATGTTCAAGGTATTTCGACAATTGTAGATGGATGTGTTAGTTTTTCTTGAATTGCACTAAATTACGTTTGACGGTAATGCCTGGCTTTATGCCTGCTGTGTCTGATTGACCAGTGGTATACAATTGGTTTAGCTTGAGTTGGCATTGCTAAATAACTTGCATACATTGCTTTTCTTAAATAGACATTTTGTCATGGATGCCCAGTAAATAATTATTTCATTTTGGACTGATTTCACCATAGTATGAGTCGTATTTCTTCCTACTAAACCAAGCGAAGTTAATAAATCATTTTTGAAAAAAGGACAAATATGGATTACTAAACGCTACTCATATTGTGAATGATTTGTAGCAGAATCAATTATTATTATTAACTTTTGTATACGTTTAATACGACAGCGTCGCACAATAAAAATTCATACTAAATCGTCGGATCTCTAAATGCGTCACGTTTTAAAGGCTCGCGACACGGGGGCGAGACAGAGAAATGTAAGAAGAGGCGAGCCCCTCGGAGATCTATTTCTTCGGACATTTTTGGAATTTCAGACATCTACGGCCGCGCGTCGCGACGATATATATAAGATTCACAAATTATATTAGATTGTCAATATTATACATAATATTAGGTCTAACTATTCTCACACAAATTGCCAATTATACTCGTATCATAATTATTTTCACAAAACAAAACGTTATTATACTAAGGTAATTGTCGTTTTCAATGAATTGAATGTTTCCAAGCCTTAAGGACATCGTCAACGAACGCCTATTTAAAACCACTTATCCTAATTATTGGCTACATTATGTATTTTTAGGCGTGGCTCCTTAAGCATAGGCTTTTAAAGAAGTTAGTTGGTAGTTTGTGTTTTTCGCTCGTATACTGTGATGACCCTGACCCACTGCAAGGAAATATAACCAACTGACTACGGAACATGTGAGGAAAATCACTACCTTGGAGGCTAACGAAGCGACAGAAGGGAGCGGGGTGGAATCAACCTGAAGGAAGGGGAAGATATGTACTGGAGCGTCCACCTATAAGGGTAGCTATAAGAGGGGGTGAATCGTTATACTCAAAAGCCTTAGTGAACTAGCAACCTTGCAACTAGGGGTTGAAAATTATGCGAAGTTTGAGAAAACTGGAATCTATCACTACTGAGAAATGGAACACTCAGAAAGACCATTAATTTAGGTGAGACCAATCGGAGGAAATGAAATTTTGGCCAATACCGGGAAAATAATATTCCGATGGCAAATTATTATCAAGCGCGGCGAATTTAAGTGCAAAAGTTATGCATCAGAGCCAAAGATATGCTCCATTAAACCTCAACCGGGAAGTGGCCCAGATTAGCCACGAATAATCCTAAGAAAGTGACGAGAAAGTACGGCACGTAAGAAATAACTTGGCCGCTGCGCGTATATAAAATGGGGGGGCTGAATGGGCACTTTGAACGTGTTAATTACAGTAATCACAGAGCGTATAGTGTAAGGATGCGTATGCAGAAACCAGGGCGTGCATGAGAAACACGAATCTAAGGGGTATGGGCTCGAAAACTGGTGAAAATACATAAAATACAGGGAAAAATGAGGGATGAAAATCGACATCGGCCGGGAACATTTGGCAATACCGTTTCATGCAGGTTCATATTGAAAAACGCGGGGCGGGCCTAGGGGATTTAGCCAATAAGCGATCGATACCTGCAACCGGCAGACCTATCGACGCCGAGTAAGAATCACATTGGCAGCAAGTCGGATAGATGGAAACGGGAAGGGCGCGACTAGGGAATCCGACAGGGACGGACTTTGAGAGTTAGCATTATCAACACAAGACGCGGACTGGGGCCCACTAAAATCCTATTTAATATAAATTGTAAAATTATTACGATCACACGCATGGACCATACTTAAGTAAAACCCATGTGAGATTGATTTGACAAAACAGACGTACCGCGTCGAGGGCAACGTACTACATGTTGATTCATTTGAAGAATGCGGCTATTAATAAAGTTATAGACGGTTTAATATAGCTGAACAAAGAAAGTATACTTATTTGGGGAATTTTGGCAACAGCACGCACTGGAATGATAACAAGTATCTAAAAATAGACTAAATCCCGGACGACAGTAATCTACGTCAGAGGACGCCGGAACTAAATTAACTATATTATCGGATCCGCGAACACACACGAAACCTACCATACCCAATTCGATCGCTGGTAGTTAAGTTATAAGAGCGAAAACAACATAAAAACAATAATATGAACCACGAAGTGGCCAAACACCTACGAAATTATCAAAATGTCTAAAAATATGAGTCATAACCATGCCATAACGGAATACCCTAAAACAGGCCCGGCAAGCAGGGTATTATATACGGTAATTGAGCTCGGGGATAGATAGAAAAACCAAAAAATTCACTCAATCTAGGAATACAAATAGATAACTAAGATTAAAATACCATAGGTTGAGAGGCTCTGATTGATACCAAACAACGGCAATTAATATTAAAAGTTCCAAATTGGCTACGAAACCATTAAAACTAACGACTTTAAGAAATGGCTAGGGGACCGAAAGACGAAAATGCAGCAAACGTCGGGGGGTGTGTGCTCGCCGCTGGGGCGGAGACATTGGTGGGGGTACTCCTGGGGAGGTTTCCTGAGGGATGACGACGGGAGTGAAGGGGATTACAATCTGGGACTCGGCCTGAAGAGGACTTCAAAATTAGACTCAGCTTCGAGCGGAACTTGCTCTGCTCAAGACAGTATACTTGAAAATAAACTCAGTGTGGGAATTATTCAGTGGACAAAAATACAAAGTAAATCATTTAAGACAACTTACTCAGAATAAATTCGAAAAATAAATTAAATAGTAAAATCTTCTTGTCTATAAAATAAAGGATTTAAATATCGGAAACGACTGAAAAGGGGGGGTCCTCTCCTCTCGGGCAGTATATTAAAAATTATCTCTTGACAGCGGGAATAAATCATTAAGGAGAAAATTAACAAAGTGACGTGATCGAACCAACTTATCAAACGAGTCTATTCAAATAAATCCAAAAATAAATACTTACAGGATAACCTTCTTGTAGTGCAAAATAATTAAATAGTATATTCAAATAAGACCCTAAGATAAATATTTACCGTGTAGCATATTATTATCAAATAATTAAACAGTCTATGTAGATAAATCCAAGGGGAATAAATAATTGCAGTGTAGCATACGTAATACGAAACAATTAAACGAGGTCCCAAATAATTCGAAAAATTAAAATAAACATCTATACGGATTCCTCGAATTGAAATAAGGGAAATTAAGGGGATAATATTCATGTAAATATAGCTTAATAAAATGATATAGATGCTTAGATCAACGGGCGGGGAGTAGATATTGGCCAAGGGTTGTTACCGCATGGGGGGGCGATATACGACAATTCGAACGAGACCACACAGCACCTGCGCAGCACATATCCTGGCGAGACAACGGCTGGCTACAAGACGGGGATGGCAGCTACACACCGTTATACAGGAGGTACAATCTTGAGGAAGGGGTAAGTGGATATGAACATTACGACGAACGATACATTTCAGAACATTCATACCAAACTACAATTACGTATTTATGTGACGAATTACGAACGGACCAGAATGCGGACCTGACACCACGAGTCTAATAAAATATTGACCCTTCACTGATATAGACTGCGCGCGCGGCCACAATACTCTACGTGATTCATTTTACATGTACCAATATTCTGACAGGGACCGTGACAATTTCCACAGACATAATCATAGGGAATAATCCTATAAACTCCTCCCAAAGAAACTCCTCCTAATCCCTTTAGAATATGCCATAAACGGAACTTATTAACGTAAAATCAATTCCTACCTCATCGATCCACAGTCCAATAACATCAAATATAATTCCAAAGGTGCAATCTAGAATTTTATCGGTAATCGATAACTGATCCAGTCGAACTGAAATTTGCTAAGGTATGTCAACATAGTATACCCAAGGTGTTTATACTGCAAGTAAACTCTCACGCTTATCAACTGACGAGCGTCGCGACGAGTCGAACTAAGGACTTACCCAATGTTACAACACAAACGAACTCAAATTCTACGCCCAGTGTCCCTTCGGCCGAGTGCACCCTCGACTATCGCCAAACAGGCGTGAACAGGTCGGTGTATGAGCCCGAAGCCCTAGAAGCTCTCACTGTACCTCGACCTCAAAGCAGGCAGGCATTCTATGGTGAATAGCGACTATCCTTTATTTCCTAACATCGAGTAAGGTCTTGGGACGAATCGACCGATTTGACCCCTCCAGCAGCAGATTCATCACCGAAGGTACTTGCAAGCTCTAAACCCAGATCGCACCCTGTCGGGTCGAGATGGTTGGCACCAAGTTTTTCTCCTCATCACACGCAGCAGGGTTAGTCGACCAAGATATCCATACATCACCCAAGCGGTATGTTTCGGATCGTGTCGCTCAATCACATCCATATTACACTTCGGAACGAGTCATCGATTCCAGTATCATCATTGTGCAAAATGCACAACACAAGTTCCGGCATTAGTGTTGGCGATGGGCGTCTACAGGGGATGGTTGGAGGACGCACTTAACCCCTCTTAAATCCAAATCCAAGAATCATAATCCCCACCACTCAATTCCCCGTTAAATTACGATACTAAAGACATGTCACATGACTAATTTACAAGCTGGGGGGGGGAGGGGGGCGCTCCCATCCAAGAGCTTCCCGCGCACTCCGCGCCCCGCAATGCCCGAACAGCTGACCCGACTCGACCCCGGCGAGGAGACTCACGACGCCGCGCGGCTATTTCTGCCCGCGACCGACTCTGGCGACACCCATGCACATGTAAATTACAGGTACCGACTCAAGAAACGGCGGCTACAAATCACCGGCCCAGGTAATTTTATTTAATTGTGTTTCAGGATCTCCATTTTAGGGTAATAATCCTTGGCTAATAAGTATGTCGGTAGGGGTAATAAGTCACACTGCCAATCTCGATAGGGTGCAACTATCTTTCTTTTTCAGAGCGGAATATCTTCCCTTAATCATCTCGTAACTAACAAGGATGACTATCAGTATCCCCATTTTTCATAGCCTTTAATCCGTCACATCACTCAATTACCTAGTATTACCTATATACATATATATATATGTATATATCTATTTATGAATTATTTACTTGTATCAAAAACGAACACAGCCTTAGCATCCCTCAGTAGAGTAGAGGGGAGGAGTAAATTATACCTACACCCCGTAGGACAGTCAGTTTTAGGCATATATATTTTCCGTAATCTATATATTTATGTATGTAACTATCAGCGGGTGTCTGAGCTACGAAGAAGGGGGTGAAAACTCCCTCCTACGTCCTTATACATCTCAATACGAAGGATCGGGAACTAGGCGTGGGACGCGGCCAATGCATCGGCCATCAGATATTCTTTCATATATTCTAATAAACACTTTAGTTTTCAAACTCCTACGGGCGAACCCGCCATCCCAGGAGGTAATAACGATATTAGATCATTCCTCCAACCGTGGGGTGAACGCAAAGCCACCCCAGAAAGTTATAACGATACTAGATCTAGGCCAGTCTTTCTACCATGGAGAGAATGCAGAGACTTAGGACAACACAGTCCACCGTCTAACTACGCCAACATGCCCGTAAGAGTCAACGCCTTACCGCGAGACACTGAGAAGTGAATCCAGCGGGCCGACCTCACACCACCAGATTTGGCCGGATTTCTCTATCCTTGAGTCTGGTCGCAGGTTTGAATTCGCTCGTGCGGCCTCTACCTGATGTTAGCGGTTAGGGAGTTAATGGACCCTTACTGAGTTGGCCACGAAGACCCATTCTGATCAGGGTTGGTCACACTCACGGGTCAACACCTATTCGAGGGCCTCCACGCATGAAGTGCGAGCCTGGGTAGGACTCTATGGTCAGTTTCCCCTGGGAATCAACCTTCTGGCGCTCCTGGACGGTCTGCGCACCGTGCGGCTTAAGCCAATCGATTGCGCACTCTGACTAACAGTCGGGGGAGTCTAGAAGCAGTACTGTTTCCTATAGAGCGGGGGTGGTCGCGGACCTTACGGCGACTGCTCTTGAAACGACCATCGGCTACCCGATCCTGGGTTAACAGCCGGGCAAAGGATGCCGTGGTCCGCGATAGATTCGGTCTACACCGTTTCATCGCTTCGTAAGGGAGAGGACCGCGCAAGCGACCTCGAATTCGTAACCAATCGAGAGACTGGGGCAATCTGGTCACAATTGGAAGTTAGGGCGTGAGTGTAAGCCCGCTGGGTAACACTCCTGGCTATCTCGCGCTTAAGGCGATGGCCTCTTACGGGTTTGTGGCGGAGCTAGACGGTGGACTGTTTTGTCCAAGTCTTCTGCACTCACTCCAGGGAGATATACTAATCGTTCAAACTTCCTGAGGTGACAGGCTCGCTCGCTGTAGTCGACAACCCTAGTTGATGTTAGCGGTAATTTAGTTCGAATTTATCAAGGACCGTGGCGTCTTTTGTCCGTTTTGCACACGGGATCGGTTGGCCAACATGTTGTTTCAAGAGTAGCTGACATCAGGTCAACAACCAACTCCGCTTCTCAGGTAACAGGTATAAGACAAATTTCAGACACCCCGGTTATTCGCTAGAGTGTACAGTCGATTAGCTAACGCCTCACGATGCGCAAACCGCCAATCAGCGCCCAAGGTCTTCCCCCAGAGGATCCGATTGCACTTGTCCACGAATCAGCCATGACAATGGAAATAAACTCCTTTCTAGGTTCGTCCTTCTTCGTGGAGGCAACCGGATGGGAGTTGAAGCGTGAGTTGATCCGACTCAAGGTAACGATCAGGTCATATGGCCCAAGCTGCACGGAACCGTTAGCTGCCATTCTATAGTACAGGTAAGTGACTAACGACTGCATCAAATTCCCTGCAGAGTTAAAAATATTCAAAGGCTTATTAAATATCGGTTACGCCCTCTAGGTCTAGCCATGAAACGGCAATTATGCCGATTTTCGTGCAGGGAGTTGGCAGAGGCGCCCGTCCATCCTCCCATTTATCATCATCAAAACGGTGTTCGGTATTTGGCGACGTACGATTGATGGATGGTTGCCTTCCCAAAGTTTATTTATACAGCCTAATGCCGAATATGTAATTTTAATATCTCTTATACGGGCGTTTTCACGAAGTCATCGATAATTTGATTTGATAACATATACATTGGCAGTTTTATTGGGAGTTTGTGCGAATTATTGGTGCCAAATGCTTCCGAGGATCTGGAAAGCCGCCTCTCGATCTCTGCTGTCTAGTTGCCAGTACGCCAAAGAAGAAATGTTCACATACTTGCTCTCCTATATCGTGTACTCTCCAAATTAACACTATCCTATCTCCACGAGCTTTTTGAACCACTAAGTTACCACGGTATCGTACTTCGGTCAGCCTCTGACAGTTTACTAAAAATTCCGAGTCACAATAGTGATTTATATTCCTATTCTTTCTGTGTCCATGGTTCAAGACTCTGGAACGATCTCCCAGCAAACATACGAAACTCGCCTTCTTTACCTGCGTTTAAGACTCACCTTAAGGATTCCTACCTTTCTAAGAAGTAGGTAACCAGTTCTTCACTTTCTCTCCTCTTCCTCTCCCAATTTCCTCTCCTCGGGCATAATTAGTTTTAAATTCTTCCGCTTGTCTGTATGTTATGCAGACGGTCTGTGTGTTATGTAATAATCTTTATTTTCACAATGCGCGCATGTACCACAGTGTTTAGGTTAGCTGTAAGACATTGCCATGTGGCGATAAGCTCGCCTTTTTGTATAATAATTAAGTGCAAATAAGGAGTTTGTTAATTAGGTGCAAATAAATGTTATTATTATTATTATCAGTTCTCGCCAGCCAACATGATTTTGTGGCTTAGATAACTATAGTAGCTCACGACTTCGAGAGGTGTTGAATGCTACTGCTTTATTTGAGGGTTAGTCATGATCTTCGTTTATGAAACATTTTTTTGCCATTTTTCGACTAGTATTTTACTATTTTATTTTCTCTCCGATAATAAATTGCATTTCGTATTTGTAGGGCCGTATTATTTACTATTTCATGACAACTTAATTGATTTTCCTCAGTTAAAAATGCTTCTAAGTAAGTTAGTATTTGAACATCTTTTTTACTATATCATGTTAAGTATCTTTTTTACTATATCATGTTACTTTATCGTTTATGTATCTAATACGATTATTATAAGTTACGTGGTAAGACACTTCTGAAATTTTTAGTAACGAATTTTAGATTTATTTGATCTTAACCTTTTAAGGACCATTGGACATTTGTATGTGTCCCATAACTTTAAAAAGCATTTTATAGATTATCGAATACGAATAGTTTATTTCGAAAACGAATAGTTTTATTTTTTCCACGTTATTATGATATCAGAATCTTAGTATTGGAAAAAAAGTTAGTAAATTATTGTTTAGAAATATAATGAATTTTTAAAAGAAATCGCAAATGACCAACGAACTCTAGTGATTTAATATATATAAATAAAATATATATCGCAAATTTTTCATTTGAATCCTTTCTTTTGTACATGTTGAAGAATGTAGTATGGAAAAAGTGGTAACTTACATATCTTATGAACCACAGGAACACATATTTCCCATCAATTTATACAAAAATCTATGGATTTCTTTTCACAAAACTTTATTTTTGTATATGGTATTAACATCGCCCTAATAATTAAAAATTTCCGTACTCTTCCGCAAAGCTTATGGTCCTCAAAGAATTATGCGGCTATCTACTAAAATATTCGATTACGCAATCACGGGTCTTTGGGTTCTATAATAAAAATATGTAATAACAATTATGAGATTACGGGATAACAACCGACTGCATTTTGAACTGGAAAGCCCATGTCGAAGAGGTGAAAATAAAAATAACAAAATTTTGCTACGCGGTTAGGATTTTAAAACGATCTACAGATAAAAAAAAACAGCCCTTATGGCATATTATATTCATATTTACACCTGTACGAAATATGGCATTACGCTTTGGGGTGTTTCGGTAAATGCAGAGGAAATATTCATTGTACAAAAACGATGCCAACAAGGGTTTATTTACCACAGCATTGAAGAAATGGCTTAGCGAAAAAAGCTTTTACATATTAAATTAATATTTTCCCATTACAATATTGCAGGCATGCATTTTTTACAATAATTCGATTAGGAAGATTACGCATTTTGAATTATATACATTTCCTTTTTATATGCGGATTTTTAAATATTCCTTGCTATTTTTATTATCCCTTAATTTTTTGATATGATTGGTGAATTATTTTTGTTTATTTTTCTACTATAAGTGCTACTTATTTAATTCGGTCTGTTTCGATTATCTTATGTTGTATCTTTTTTAATTGTATTTAAAACCATTCAATGAATATTACGAATTTTTGATATCGAAAGTTTGTTAGTATTTTTTGGTATTTTTATGATTTAATTTTATTGTAAATAATGTCATTTGCTAGATATTTTAGGTTGAGTAATGAATAATGCTAATAATTAATTAGCTATTACTAAACTTAGAAAATAAGTAAAATTGTCAATATGTTGCGATAACAGGGAATTATGAGATTCATAATCTGCTGCATTATCACCATAAATGTAACACCATAATCCAGATAATTAAATACATTTCATTTCATTTCAATATCATGTATCCAATGTATCTTGTACCTAATATATACTAATGTCTAAACTACTATATTTACTTTCTCATTTTAGTTTACAAAACAATAAGCTTGATTTGATGTGAATTGATTCTAACAGTAATAAAATATAGCTCAGGACTTGCAGGAGAGGAGATAGAGCGATAGAAGATAACTCATTCGAAATGAGAGGGAGTGGGGGAGAGAGACTCGGGATAGACAAAGCCGATCCTGGCTTATATGGCACGGAGTCGCGCAAGGTGCGCTGGTTGAAGAATGATTCAAGTCTTATTTTATTTTTATTGATGAGAAGAAGATCGCTAGTAGTGACGTCACTACTGGCAGCAATACAAAGCGAATCATAATGAAAATATAATTTAATATTTACTACTATATTTGCTATATTCCTTTTATTTTATTTACAAATGAATAAAAGAAAATTGTAAAATACTGAAGTGTTTTATTGAATATAAAATTATTAGTCACAAAAGCTTGATATTAGGTTATTAATATAGAATAAAATTATTGGTTTATCCATGATCCATATAATTATTGCCAATTGCGTAAGTTGTACGCTTTGACATGTATGTTAAACTAGTGACTTACCACAATGCTTTTAATATTTATATTCAACCAGGGTTAAGACATATTCAGTTTTGTAGTTATATTGAGCGAGATTCACCTGGGACATATGAGAAGCTACCGACCGATTGCGTTAGATATACATTTTTAAAGGACGGGCACCTGCCGGAAGTCTCAGCAATCCGAATAGTCGTAAAATGGCGGATATTCACGATCGCTGATATAAATGATTAAATACATTTGGATTTTAATTCGATATAAAATCGTAATGACGATACGTCTATCCGGAGTCATACCATATGGGGTATTGCAAAGTCTAGGTCTAGATATATAAAGCAACCATATGAATATTTCAAAACAATCAGTGGTATTGACCGCAGTTGATTTATGCCTTTGATTGATTATGATTGATTATGCCCTTATATGATTGATCCTAAAGGAAGCTTGCGGCTCCAAGTCATCGATCTACTCCTCCCATTTACTGGCATTAATAAAACAAAGTAGCTCCAATGGCCTTCTCCAGTTCTGATTTAGTGTACGCTGTTACCAGCCTGGAGTTGCCCAGTATGCGTTTATTGGCTTAAAAGACCAGAAAACGACTTTTACTCCTAGGATCATGTCGCTCAAAGGTCTTCATATGTGACTATTGGGAAGAGTGTTTTCAGTGACTTCTCTGCGACTCGAGCGAGCGAAATACAAGGAACCGTTCAAAGGCCATCTCGCTCCCCTTATTTGGGCCCCTGCTATTTCACTTATAGGGGACCTCAGGACAGAGATTTTAAACATCGTCTTTGAACCCCACAAGAACTCAAGGAGGCGAATTATGAGGAAATCACCGGGTTTCCTGTTGATACGCTGCTGAGAGTTAAATAAAATTTCAATGAACGGCTCCATAAGTGCAACGCCCGACAAGGCGCTATATGGTATAGGTATTTATACCATATAATTTATGAAAACTAACCAAAACACACCTTATTATAGGAGTATGTATTTTTTTTTACATTAGTATGTATTTTACATTTTTTGTATGTACATTAAAAACATTTTTGCGCATTTTTTTCGAGATGAAGACGGATTTATACATTTTAAATCCTTTCGAGACGATTAATTAACCCTTTAATTTGTGAAGTAAAACCTCACCCGTACCGTTTCGAACGTGAAACCGTCGAGCGTGAAATCGGCGTGAATCGACGGCCTTGAGAAAAACGTCCATAAGTTATAAACCACTATACGGATCATAAAAAGAAGAACTGTAAAATGATCGCATTGAATATGATTTTTTTTTCTGCCCATTAGACATTTTGCCGTAGGTAGGCGATCGTCCCGAGCGGGACGTTACACATTGGAAGGTGCCATTTCCAAACGGAAGTCTGTATGACTGTGTCCTCGACTATAGCGGACGTATCATTCGGCCATGGCAAGAGTTGAAAAGATTGTAGTTGAATCCGACCCACCAGAGGGCGCGCTAGTCGTACTTCAATCTTGAAATTTTGCAGTTATAGACTTTAAATTCAGTACACAGATGCCTTGTTGGACCGAAATCACGTTGTGAAAATTTCTTTGGAATATTTCGTATACAAGTGAGGCAAAATTAAATACCGCTGTATTTACTTTTTCCGTGTTATTGAAATTAATTTTATTGTGTTTTATGATAGGTATTTATTAAATATTATTTGCAGACTGACAGACTGATAGACTCATTGACATATCAATGACCTAGTTTTTAGAGTAATGATTAATTTGTACATACATTGTTTATTATCTTAAGTTGATTCCTAATATTATTAGATACAATTTTTTTTTCTTCACCATATGTAGTTTGAACATGCTTGCCTTAGTACGGGCCTAGGCCTAGTTAGGCGGCGTTGATCTAAAGAAGGACTGGGCTGCGGTACTCTCTTTTTTGCTACTATTTACAACGGAGCCTCAAATGTAATGTAGTTTAAAAAATGTGCATTTATTTAAATAAATAAAAAATCATTAAAATGGAAAATAATACAAATTTAAAAAAAAAACATTTTAATACCACGGTAATACTACAAAATTAAAATAATACTACTTTTGCTTTCATATTCACTTGACGCTCACTATCGGTTAAGGAGGGTGGTGGGAGTTGGTGAGGGAAATTTGGTGGTGGCGGTGGGGGATTAAGGGGGGTTTGGAAGGGGGAGTTGAAAGGTTCGGTGAAGAGGGGGGGGGGGGTGTGCTTGCCGGGAAAGACTTAGGGTGATACGACCGTTTTTTTTCTATACCGTTTTAAGGAATGCACTTAAGAAGTGTGGGACTTTATTATATTATCAATTCGGAGCTAAATAAAGATAGGGCTAGTTATAGATTGTTGCCAAATTCCATTTATATGAGTCGGCACTATGTGTTGACGAGGGCAATAGCTTAATTACTTCGTGTTCATTTGTACCTAATCGATATTACAAACACGCGAACATTCAATTTGAATCACATAAAAACTCATTTCCGCCCAATAAAATTTCGTATACGTCATTTTACTCTAGTACGAGTTGGCGGCAATATATTCAGTGAAACAACATACATCACTTGATATTATGGTAAATAATGCCAACATTGAATTTTTATGAGCGGCGATGGGGATGAACTCTGTGAAAACAGGGGGAAAATGGCTGGAGAGTGGATGAAATTTAAAACGAGGTGGATATTAAGAGTGTTTGATGAAACTCGAAATTTTTACGTCAACAGAACTCAAATTTATTTAAATGGATCGCACATAAAATCGGTTGCGCATTCCCAAGACGTTCTCGGCAATTATCCAGGTACTTATATTTATTTATTTTTATTGGAATTATCAAATTAACAATTTACAATAAGTATAATATTAAAACAAATGGCAAAAACTTTCCTCTTTCATTCACTGGCTAGTGCTACCCAACTGGGATATACCCGTGCCAGGGCAAGCAATTTATATTTTTACATTTAAAACGAGGGTCAATGAACCAACCAAACATAATAATAATAATAATAATTAAAATATATATATAATAATAATAAATATATATAATAATAAAAAAATAATAAAAATTACAATATTATATAGGAAATAGAAATACTAAATACATCAGAATACACAAATACACACATACATACATATAAACACAATATATATATATATATATATATATATATATATATATATATATATATATATATATATATATATATATATATATATATATATATATATATATATATATATATATATATATATATATATATATATATATATATATATATATATATATATATATATTAAGTCAACTTCAACTTATTTTACTACATCGATCATGGCATGGATAGATAAACGCTCTTCTTGCAACAGCCATTTATTTATTTTGCTTTTAAACAAATGACAATTGGGGCTGCTTTTTATGTCTGAAGAATAATTAATATAACTGTTATGTTATATCGGTTTTTATGTTAAATATTTATGGTTTTTATGTTATATATATCGGTTTTTATGTTAAATAATATAATCTGAATAATAATTTCATAAATAAAGTCGATGAGCAGTAGGCGAAAATTCTTGTAATTATGCGACCCAACGCAGTGGAAACTTGATTTTTGAACGCGCGTCATTTCATTCAATTTAAAAATCAAATTGCAGACGCAGGTCGCCCTGAGTATTCGAATTCCAAATCTAAACGATCCACGCATCGCAAGCGTCGCCGCTTTTAAGTGTTACTATTTAATTAATGTATGGCAGACTTTAAATATTATTTGTGTCGCTTGTATTAGTGAGATATCCAACGAAAATTTCAAAATGTGATTTCAGGCCAACAAGGCACTTGTATTCCCTATAATGTCAAGTCTCTAAGTCCAATATTTCGATACTGATATATGGCTAGCGCCCTCTGGTGAACCGTATTCAACCACAATCTTTTAAACTCTTGCCATGACCAAATGATGCCTGCATGCTAAATTTCAACACAATCGTACGAAGCGTTTGGACGCTATCTTGGGGGAATATACACATACAGACATTCACCCAGACCCATAGGCACACATACACAAAGTCAGACTTCAACCTGGAAATAGTCATAATCGTCGCTGAGTGGGGGGAAGGGGCAGAAGGGGGGGGGGGGAGGGGGGGTTAAAATATCCGTCTTCATTTCGAAAAAAAATAGTGCCTTCACAATATTTAAAATTTTTGCGGTTGGTGGCCCGGTAAAGTAATGTTATCCAGTAAATAATACCAGTACATATAATAGACATTTAACAAGCGCCATAGTAACATGTCCATACAAAAACTCCTTCATCTGTAAGGCATTTCCTTTTTTGGTTTTTCCGACGCGAGACAAGATAAGAGAATATTTTTTTATAATTTCGTTGTGGTGGCATTGGGGCCGATTGCGGTTCTTTCCGTATTAAAATAAGAACGGCCTAAAACTAACCCGATCAAGTGCATACACTAAAATTATTGCAATTGCGTTTCTGCCAATTTAAGCTATACTATTGGCGTCACCGGCATTTCGCAGGTGCAGAAGGATTGCCAATCCATTACAATTTATAATCAATATTTATACTTATATAGTATTATAAAACTCACATTCTTGTTGTACACAGATACTCACATTGGACAAAGAGCATGATTCTTTTACTGATTGAGGGAGGTACTCCATTGGAGGCGATGCAGAGGTAAGCGCCCATGTGTAGCCTCGATACCTTGCTTATGGTCAGCACTTCACCATCTACGACGTTCACTGCAACAAACAGAAACAAAATTAAGTCATTATAAATCTTTCAAATCATAGGAAATTTTGAAAATATTTACTCGAACTCCGAAGTGACAGTATTAGAGAAAACTCCGTGGGTTTTTTAGTTGAATCAGTCACTTGCGGTCTATCAAATAATGACGAAAATTTGATTGCCATTAGGCATGTGACGGCCCTTAAGTACCGTCACATGCAATCAACAAATGCATTGATTTCCAGTGAAATACACTGACACGAATTCAGCTATTTTGCTACCTCGTGAAGCGATGAATCAGCACGATGAAACAATACTTTTACTCGGAATATTTTGGATTGTATCATATATCGGCCTATATAAACCGGCGAAAACGCAATCAAAATATCATTCCTCGAGTGATCACCTCCCCCAAAGTTGCTACGGCATACTCGCACGAGGTCGCTCAACGAGTCCGGTTCCTTGGTTTCCTTTTCCGCCCTTTTCTGATCGAGACGCATCAGTCTGCATCCCCACAGACTCGAGCAGTGCCCAGTACGAGATACTAGGAGCACAAGTAAAATCCTTATCCTCACATCCTCGTAAATTCATTCATTTCGCGAGTCACTTCATCCGCGACAATATTACCTATTCGGGAAGCGTTACAACTGGCAATATCGAACTCTCAATCAATTCTATAAATACCTTCTGATTCACTCAAAATCGCCTTTTAATACGGAGATAACCAGCAATGTGACACCACCACCTCACACCGCACAGCCTGGAGTCTAGTGAGGGGTGGTCCCTCACAGGCATCATAACATCAACATAAAAACTGTAAAGACTCTTTATAGTCATTATAAGTCTTATAAAATTAAGTTATTGTAAGTCTTCCAAATTATGGGACATTTGGAAAATTTTAACTCGAACACCAAAGATGACAGTATGACAGAGAGTTCTGTAATTTTTTTAGTTCAATCAGTCACCTGTGGTCTCTCAGATCATGACGTTTAATCGATTGGCATAACATGAACAGAAAAACTGTAGAGAATCTTTATAGTCATTGTGAGTTATAAAATTATGTCATTGTCAGTTATTCAAATCATGGGTCATTTTGAAAATATTGACCCGAACTGCGAAGCAGGCGCGATGACAGGCTGAGAGAGAATTCGGTGTTTTTTTCAGTTCGACCAGTTTTCTGCGGTTTATCAGATCATGACGTGAAATTGATTACCATTAAGTATCACCATATGAACAGAAAAACTGTCCAGACTCTTTATAGTCATCGTAAATCCTATAAAATTATATCATTGTAAGTCTTTCAATTAATGGATTATTGTGAAAATATTGACTTGAAATACGAAGTAGACGCGAAAACAGTTTGTCAGAGAATTCTGTGGATTTTCCAGTTCGACTAGTCACCCTGCGGTCTATCAGATCATGACGGACAATTGATTGCCATTAAGCAGCATAATATGATCAGAAAAACTGTCCAGACTCATTATAGTCATTGTAATACTTATACAAGTATGTCATTGTAAGTCTTTTAAATCATGGGTCATTTTGAAAATATTGACTCGAACTCTAAAGCAGACGCGATGAGACTGAGAGATAATTCTGTGGTATTTTCAGTTTGATCAGTTTGCTGCGATCTATCAGATCATGATGATTGATTACCATTAAGCAGAATTATATTACAGAAAATCTGTTCAGTCATATTTTATTGTAGAAAAGTAACAACAAATAGACTAAAGAGCTTCCAGCTATCCCTGATAGAGAATGATTTTATTACTGCCACAGACAATCCCGGACAACTTCACCATGACTTCTAAGGTGCGTTTTGTCAGGGCTGGATAAATCTATTCCCGTGAGACAGCTAGAGCTGTCAACTACAACGGACGAACCCAACACCTCAGGAAGTTTTAACGAAATACGATCGTCGAATCTGCCGTGAAGTGAGCGCAGAAGACTTAAGACAAAACAGTCTAGCGTCGAGCTCCGCCACATGCCCGTAAGTGGCCAATGCCTTATCCGCAAGATAACCAGGTATGTTATCCAGCATACACTCACGCCCTTACTTCCAGTAGCGCCGTAGCGACCATATTACTTCGGTCTCTCGGCTGGTTATGAGTTCGAGGTCGCTTACGCAGTCCTCTCCCTTACGAAGCGGTGAAACGGTGTAAACCGAATCTATCGTGGACCACGGTATTCTTTGCCCGGTTGTTCACCCGGAATTGGGTAGCCGATGGTCGTTTCAAGAGCAGTCGCCATGAGGTCAGCAATCACCCCCGCTCTATAGGAAATAGTACTGCTTCCAGACTCCCCCGATTGTTATAATGCACAATCGATTGGCTTACGCCGCACGGTGCGAGACTGCCCAGGAGCACCAGAAGATTGACTCCCAGGGAAAACTAGCCCTAAGGCCAGAGTGCTACCTGGGCTCGCGCCTAATACGTGGAGGCCGCCGGATGGGTGTTGACCCATGAGTGTGACCGACCCTGAACAAATGGGTCTTCGTGGCCAACTCAGAAAGGCCCATTAGCTCCCATTCCCGTGAGATAGTCAACTCAAAAGCCGTCTATGTCATTTAATTCGCAGGATCGAACAAACGGTTGGCTGAGGCCGATTTGCAAACTGCCCAGTTCGGCCCTAGTGGTCCCCTCGAATCGGAACCCACTATCTTAACTGTCTACGAATGCTGGTAACAGTCGAAGGTAGTGTTCAAGGTGTCATTCCATGTTAGTCCCTCCTCGAGGAGGCAGCCTGAGGGGGGCAGAACCGTGAGTTGATCCGATCTAGAAAACACGGGCAGGCCATCACGCCCAAGTTGCACGGAACAAAACACGAAAAAAATCGCAAGTATGTAGACAGTAAATTCGACATAGAGATCAAATCTCCCTTCAAAATATAAACACTCTCAGTCGCCAACGATAACGATCGGTTCCGGATGCGGCACTGTACCGGAAGTAGCCGGCTGACGCGGCAAATCTGAGCGGGAAAACGCGTTGCGCGCTTACGTTACCCGCCGTGTTATTGTGAAATATTAGACAATAAATCTGTCTCTTTTCCAATATCGCGGAAAGGATGGCGTCCCGCCATTCCGGATGGAGTCGTGCGTAAAGGATTCTTGCAAATCGTGACATACCAATTTTCCGATCGCTTTGTGTGGCATTTATAAGGATGTGGGTATATTTGGTCCTAAAGGTCGGTGCACATACCCGGAGGACTTTCCAATATGCTGTTTAATAATAATAATAATGTAATCTTTATTTGCACTTAATGATGTTACAAAAACGCGAGCTTATTGCCACATAGCAATGTCTTACAACTGACCTAATCACAGTAGTACATACGCGCATTCTGAAAATAAAGATTACTGCATAAAATACAGATCAGTAAAGGTATTTAAAACTAAGAATGCCCAAAGAGAGGAAATCGGGAGAGGAAGAGAAAAAGGAAAGTACTGGTTACTTCTTAGAAAGGTAGTATTCTTTGAGGTGGGTCTTAAATCATGGAAAAGAAGGCTAGTTTCGTATATTTGCGTTCCAGGGTCTTGCACCATGGGCACGGAAAGAGTAGGATTAGACATCATTATTGTGACACGGAATTTTGAGTAAACTTTCAGAAGCTGACCGTGGCCAGTACGAGACCGTGGGAACTTAGTGATTCGAAAAGCTCGTGAGGATAGGATGGTGTTGATTGGGAGAGTACACGATAGAGGAGAGCAAGTATATGAACGTTTCTCCTTTGGCGAACTGGCAGCCACTTTAACTGTTTAACTGTCTGTGTTTCATCAGTCGGATTATTATGGGTCGCTTTGTTTATCCAACGTAAGTCATCCCACAGCCACACCCGGGGTTTTATTAATAGTTTTATTAATAGTTACCAGTCAATAGTCAATAGTCTTTTATTCAACAAAAAATACAAATACAGTTGGATATATCATAACGATAATTATAAATAGGATAGAAAACGAATTTACCCCGTGAAATTTGTAGGACCCGACGTTTCGGTGACGTTGCAGCCGCCGTTGTCTAGGGTAGACTGAAGAGCTGTCAGTCCGTTGTTTTGCGGGTAGGCCGCAAACCGCTGCCGCCACTGCGTAGGTTATAACGGTGGTGGGGGCCGGGCTCGGAGCGCGGGAATTTTTAAAATCCGTCTTGCACACAACACTCACTGTATCCTGTTTTACGTCTTTGCGTTCGGCGTTCGGCGGCGGGAACATTTTAAGAAGAGGGTTCCACGTAGAAGAGAGTTTGTAGCCGTCATCTCTATTGAAGTTCGGAGTTCTTCTTATTTCAATGGCTTCCCGGATCATGCGAGGAAAGTAGAATTGTTCCTTGGATAGAACAATGGGATTTTGAAACTGCATCCAGTGGTTACTTCCGCTATCCAATATATGTTCGCAGATCGCCGATTTTTCTCGCTGAACGTTTTTAACAGCTTTGATGTGTTCTGTCAGTCGCGTGGCTATGGGCCGTTTCGTTTGTCCAACGTAGGCTAGACCGCAGCTGCATTCGACTTTATACACACCCGGGGTTTGCAGTGGTATTACATCCTTTACAGGCCTCAAAAATCGAGCTATATTTTGGGTCGGTTTGAAGATCGTTTTTATATCGAATCTGTTTAGCATCTTACTTATTCGATCAGTCACGCCCTTGACGTATGGTAAGAATGCTCTTGATCTGCTTGGTTTTTGAGTTTCGTCCGTATTAGATCGTGTGCGTGTCTCGTGATAATATCCGTATCCATTTTTCCTAAGGACATCATTGACATGTTCCATCTCCTTCGGAAAATGCTCAGTGTCGCATAGATCGCGTGCTCGATTCACGAGCGACGTTTGCACTGAACGTAGATGGTAGGGATGATGGTGTGAGCTTGCATGCAAATATCTGTCCGTATGTGTGGGCTTCCGATATACCGTATGTCCGAGAGTATTGTCACTTCTCCTCGTCACTTTGACATCCAAAAATGGTAAGGAGCCGTCCTTCTCTACTTCAACCCAACCCAACGTCACCGAAACGTCGGGTCCTACAAATTTCACGCGGTAAATTCGTTTTCTATCCTATTTATAATGTCAAACAACCGCGATAGTCTTCGATTTTATATAATGATAATTGTTTAAAACACAACAATCAAAATATAAATATAACATATAATCTAGTTTTTATTAAAGTTAAAGGAAACCAATAGTCTAATGCAACGAATAATCAGTAAAAAAAATAAAAAAAATAAGCAAAGTCAAACAAAATGAAAGATAACTTATCAATAGTCACATACGTACCTACTTATAAAATGACCATAAATATAATGAATAATCAAACATTATAAACTTACTGCTACGATATTTACCTCATATCTTTTAGCATAAGAATAATAGAGGTTGAAATATGATATTATTTTTACTAAAAGGTATGTACCTGTATTTAAGATATTGTAATATTTTTACAAGCCCCCCTACGTCCTTTACAAGTCTCAGAAACCGATCTTTATACTTTGGGTCGGATTCAAGATGTATTTAATTTTATCTAATGGATTGTTGTATCTAATTTACGTAAAATCTTACTTATTCGATGCGTCAAGCCCTTCTCGTATGGTAAAAATCCTGGTGATCTGCTTGGTTTCTGGGTTTCATGTATAAGTGTACATATTTTTTAATTATATATTTATCCTAAGGATATTAATGACGTGCTGCAGAAAATACTTAGCGTTTATAAACATTCTTGTAGTGGTTGAATCAGTACGAAGAACTAGGCAACATCAATTAAAAAAGAAATAGAAAAATAATAAGTTTAAAATTAAATGTTTTGGTTTTTTTATTTATTATTTTTAAAACTAGTATAAGAAGCTGTGAGGACGATGCGCTATTTAGTGGTAGGTATAATATAGATAATATTGTTTATTAGCGATATTTTACCTACCGCTAGATAGCGCATCGCACTCAACGCTTCTCAAACTTCTCTGCGATAGGTAAAATTTACAAATTTGTCAAAAAATTAATTACAAAAATAAAATTTAAAAAAATTGTATATAAAAAAAAATTAATTAAGTTGCTTACTTTGTCGTACTGATTCACCCACGACAAGGATGTCACTAACTAAAAACTCATCCTGTATATAATATGTAGACATACACATCTAGATGCGGCAAATCTCCACGTATGCCAATTTCGATGTCGACATCAAACCTCCCTTCAAAATATAGACGCTCTCAGTCGCCAACGCTCGTTTCGGATGGGGCACTGTACCGGAAGTCCCAGGCTGACGAGGCGAATTCGGGCGGAAAAACGCGCCGCGCGCTTACGTCACCCGCCGTGTCATTGTGAAATATTAAACAATAAATCTGTCTCTTTTCCAATATCGCGGAAAGGATGGCGTCCCGCCGCGTTCTGCTGCGTCCCGGCACGCCGCGCTGTCATGCGTAAAGTATTCTTGCAAATCGTGACATACCAAGCTTCCGATCGCTTTGAGTAGTATTTATAAGTGACAAGAGGATGATAGACGAATTGTCCCAATATGCTGTTTAACCTGTTAACAATTATTTTATAAAAGTGTGTAGTTTTTATTCCATTTTTTAAAACTTTAATATCATTATAGGTTATAGTAATACAAAGTACAGAAGAGCTACTTATACTTTAGCATTAAATTTTACAATTTACACTCTACCATTATCAAACAACTGGAGGACAAACAATTTAAAAACACATTAAGGAGATGCTGATAGGCCACCCTTTCTATAATCTGACCGAATTCGAGGGCCATGACTTTGCAAATATTGTACCAATTTGATTGATAATTATATATGTACTTTTAGTATTTAAATGTAAGATTTAGGTTTAGTTTGATTATTTAACAATTTACTTACTAGTTTGGTTGTTACTATGTACAGTTTTTAGTATGTATATATTCGATTTATTGACTATTTCAATTGTTACATAGGCTTCTGCTTTGATTATACAACTTTTTAACTGACTATTTTAATTATTGTCTGTGTAGTAGGTAGCCATAAGAATTATTGACTATTTTATTAAATAAGCCTTTAATTTGTTTTGTAATACGACTCTACGACGAATAAATTTTAGTAGGTTCCAAAGTTTCTTAGATACTTTATATAGTTTTTAATTAATATATGTATGTTAAGTAAAGATTAAAGTACCTACGTTTTAACACGTCCAAGAGCGGTTTTTAGCCGCCAATTGGACACGACGTAAATGTAATGTAATGTAATGTAATATTCAATTCAATTCAATTCAATTTATTTTTCTTGTTTGTTGTTGTCGAAACTTACTCTAAATATCAAAATAGTTCAAAGTTATCCAAGTACACTGATACATAATAAACAATTAAGGGATAATCAATAATGTTAATAATATTATGGCAAAATTATAGCATTCGATTTTATAGATTTCCAGTTTCCTACTTCACGCCAGAATTTAAAAATTTATAGTAAAAAGTTTTCAATTAATAATCAATTTGTACAATAATTATAAATAATATTAAGAAAAACAAACAATTAAACTAAAAGGCACTAGAAAGGTCACGGAAATAATAATAATAAAACGTATTTAATTGTCAGAAATTAAAAATAGTCAGAAATAATAAAACAAATCAAATCATTATTTAAGAACAAGGTACTAAAATGGACTTTGCAATAATACAAATGTCTAAAAATCATAAATGATAATGAGAATTCACAAAAAAATACCTTATGAAATCTAAATTATAGTACTCCTCACTAATCAGATGCTTCTTGACGTGTTTTTAAAATAATCACGGATTCCCTTCCCTAGTCACATTAACTGGAAGATATTGTTTATCTAGCAATAAGTCCGCCATTGTACTTACATGTTTTATTGTGCAATAAAGAGATTTTTTATCTCATGTTTATAGAGATAACACACGTCAACAACCTAACAGAGCTTCTGTAATTTGAATTTCGTTTCAATGAATATTGTTTCAAAAAAGATGTTTATTCTTAAAAAAACGCGCTTTTCAGCGCGAAAAACATTGTTCTTATAATGATATAGACAACAGTTAACTTTTTGTAACAGCAGTCGTTTTTTTATTCATTTAAAAAAATATTGTTTTTATTGTTCTTTGGGGAGAATCAACCCCTAATAAATCTCGCAAGTCTTGAACAACTTCCTCGGTACAACTTTTTTTCGAGTAAATAATTTACTTCGTTTTTACCAAAACCCTTCAACAAGATGCAAACGAATGACTGAATGAAAAAAAAACAAAAGAAAATGAGGTTTTGTTTTTTTAAAACATAATTACAGTTGTTTTAATTATGTCTACCAGTATATATGTGTATATGGTTTCAAAGAGTTTGTAACTCATTACCACTTTTTTCA
The DNA here is from genome assembly GCA_944548615.1 of Micropterix aruncella. Taxonomy (NCBI): domain Eukaryota; kingdom Metazoa; phylum Arthropoda; class Insecta; order Lepidoptera; family Micropterigidae; genus Micropterix; species Micropterix aruncella. The sequence goes on along the minus strand of OX155959.1, from coordinate 29,871,431 downwards.
CGCCCCTTGTATAATGAAGCCATTGAATACTATATTCCAAAGTGGTCGATTATGTACATATTGGTCCTTGATCAAATATGCACATAGCGTAATTATGCGGCTGAAAGTGCAGTTCGCTTTCCATTCGATTGTCTTATATGCGAGTGAAACCTCACATTATCGACGTTCGTGCACTTGTAAATAAACTATTGATGGGGCGATAGTACACAGCCAATGATACTTACTACCACGCCACGTTAGTTAAAAATTCTACACGATATCGGTTAGGTCACGTAAGGTACTCCGTGGTTGCACACTGTAATGGTGGTCGATACACATGATCACTATCCACATATTTTAAAATGAAAAAGCTGACGAACTTGCTAAGACGGGAGCAAAGGCCCTGTATGCCTTATGTTGGCCTTATACGGCCCTGAACCTTGCTGTGGCGTACCAAAAAACCTTTCAAACCTAATTCTGAAAAAAATATTTAAGAACAATCCGACAACCATTAGAACAACACGCCAGGTTTTAATCATCTCAAAGCGTTAATTAAGGCTTACGACAAGTTTTTAAAAAAATCATGAAAATCATGTCTTTTTGGTTTTCTTAACCAGGCTTTACCTTTATTTGTGTATTAACATGAGTCTGTAAGACTTGGTAAAATTAATGTGATGTAACAAAGGTAAACTTAATACAATTATTGTATTTTTCTGTAAAAATAATAATTAGGCTAGTAAGTTACTGTATTAGTCCTCTAATGGTTTACTGTATTGATCACTCATTTTGAATATTTTGATGGTAGAGTACTGACATATTATATTTAGTATAATACAGAATGTATGTAAGTTCATAACAGTATTAGAAAATAAATTTGTGTGTCATATATGTGTGCATTTTTATTTTGTAAGCCGAGCCTAAATCGAGACTCGATTTAGCTAACCTCGATGTTACAAATGCCTTGATATAACGTTTTTCTAAAAACCTGTTCAAGTTCGTTAAATCGAGGTTGTACTCTAAATGGATTTTAAAAGTAGGTAACCTACACATCGAAGTATGTATATTTGTCGATGTATATGTGAGACCTCGTACACGCCTAAAAAACGAGTTTTTAAATTGTTTTCAGTGTAAAATCACGCCCCGGAATTTCGAATCGCTAGTTTTCTTGTAATTCTCATTTTAAAGTGACATCTCGTAGGCATGAGTTTCGACTAGTGATACCCCCTTAAATGCTTGGTATTAATTCCTTGCAAACAACGTAACCGACAGTTTTAATCGTAAAAAGTACAGTAAACTATAAAAATATTTCATAAATATTTCCCCCATTTACACAACTAATACATACATACATCTCTTGAACGAAGTTATCTTTTTTTCAATGCTCTGAAAAGTTTTCTTGTTGGCGTGTACAGGATGAGTTTTAATTAACCGACATCCTTGAAGGCGGTGAATCAGTACGAGGAAGTAAGCTACTTTTGATTAAAAAAATGTGTTTTTTTTTTTAACAACAGTTTTTTATTTGAAAATTTCAAAAAAATATTTTTTGAAAAATAGTATGAAAGCGCTGACCGCGATGCGCTATCGGCAGGTAAAATATCGCTTATATAGCGATATTTCACCTACCGATAGATGGCGCAGCGCGCTCAAATGCTTGTCAAACTTTTATTTACCAGTCAAGTTCTTATGATCGTACTGATTCACCCCTTGAAGGATTCCGGTTAATTAAAACTCACCTGTATAGAGCGACGATATACGAGTACGTATACCTGTATACCCACTTGAGGCCCTCATAAGGGGCTCTGTAGACGATCAAGCATGCTTGTCAACCATCGCGTCGCGGGCTGGGAGGGGATCGTAAACCGCAGTAAATATGCAATATTTTTTTTAATATCTACCAAAAATGCCTAATTTTGCAGTTTTATACCAGAGACTCACGTCATTCATCAATTAACTACGTCTAATTAACGTGACTCCCTGGTATAAACTACAAAATACGGCATTTTTGGTAAATATAAAAAAAAAAGTATTTGCATAAATAGAATAGAATAACTTGTGCTATAAAAACATAACTTAATGAATATTACGCTGGTTTTATTAAAAAGACAATTTATGCACAAATGGCGGACTTATCGCTATAGCGATATCTTACAGTCAACCATTTGATAAAATAATTCCTAATTTTCACCGTACAATACACAAAGAAGTAGTGAAGTTAAATTTAAAATAAACTTATACAGATACATGTCAGTAACTTATGCTAAGGTTGCCCAGGGAAGGATAAAGGAGAGGACAAGGTGAGGTATTTGGTTAGTGGCTGTGTAAAAATAGATGTTTCTTCAATAATTTTTTGAAAGTATGCAGCGAAGGTGCATGCCTGATAGCCTGCGGTTTACGATCCCTTTCTAATCCGCGACGCGATGCTTGACAAGCATGATTGATCGTCTAGAGGGCCCCTTAGAGTGGGTCTTACAAGCGGCAAGCGCAACCGTCACATGGTTTATGAATGCCTATAAAGTATTTTAATATTTATTTCATTTTTAATTAAACTAGAAGCTATGCACCATATCCGATACACAATCAGCTCCAGATAATCTACTAATTTTGTGAAAGCTTCAATTTATCCATAGTGACATGCAACTTTGCGAGTATACTATATCGAAATGCATAATAATGCAAACACTTTGCTGTAATGATAGTGGACATTCTAGGAACTTCAGAGGTATAGGTGTATTTCTATAGTTATAAAACCAAACCAAATTATCAATTTAGGACGAGAAAATTATAAAATACGTTTTTATTTCAAATTCTCGTCAAAAATACTTGTAAGTAGACTATCTTATTTCCATACTTATTTCCGTCAGATTTTGTGCTAGGAATGGTAGGATACACAGTCTTGAAACTCGTCGATATATTTCACTAATTATATTTGCATATAAACTTATTCAAGGAACGATTTATTTGCCAGAGATACTATGTAAGTTTGAATTGTACGTACCGGTAAATTACACAGCGAGGAGATCGCATCTATTGTTTAATGTGCCGTACCACCGTACAAATATTTTTGCAGACAGGCCAGTGGGAAGGGTTATAGCTCTTCTTAATTCCTTACCCACTGAAATAGATATCTTTTGTACATCCCTTTGGCAGCTAAAAAGGCATCTCCCTGCTATCTCATGTTTATCATAATCTGTCTTTTATTTAGTTTTATATTTTTATGTTTTTTTTTCTTGTTCAATGTTAGCATTAATTTAGTTATGTAGTCATTTATTTTTAGACTTACGCTCCAGCTTTAATATTCAAGGGCGAATTGGATTCATCTGTAATGCCCTTAAATTGAATACTATTTAAAACTAATAAATAATAATAAATAAATTAATTAATCTATTATTATCAGAAAAGTACCTAGTTAGAGTTAGTTAGGGTCAGGTGCTCATAGTACCTACTATTTTTAAAAAAAATCATATAAAATTATTTCTGTATTTAAATATACGAAATAATTGGTACAACTAGAGTGTAAACTACAACGGACGAACCCATCACATTAGGAAGTTTTAACGATATTGGATCGTTCTGTCTCCCGTAAGGTGAGCGCACAAGACTAGGGACAAAAACAGTCCATTGTCTGTTACAGTTACGCTACTCGCCCGTCAGAGGTCAACGCCCTACGGCGAGGCACCGGGAAAGGTACCCAGCGGGCAGCCTTGCCACCTGACTACCAGTTTGGAAGGATATCTCCGTCTGGAATTAACCTTCAGAATACCTTCTACCACCTGACTGGTTACAGGATCGAGGTCGCTTGCGCGGTCTTCTCCCTTACGTAGCGGTAATACAGTGTCTACCGAATCTATCGCGGACCACTTGGCTGTTAGTCGGATGCACAATCGTTTGGCTGACGCCGCACGGTGCGCAAACCGTCTAGGAGCGCCAGAAGATTGACTCCTAGGGGAAACTAGCCCTATGGCCAGAGTCTTACCCGCGCTCGCACTTCATTCATGGAGGCCGCCGGATGGTTGTTGACCTGTGAGTGTGACCAACCCTGAACAAATGAGTCTTCGTGGCCAACTCAGCAAGGGCCCATTAACGCCCACTAGTATGTTATTACAAATATGTTTAGGTCAAACTTTTCAAGCTGAATTAGAACCACTTCCTCATATCCTATGAAGTTGAAATTTTACATGTTGGTTCAGTTCCGATGAAAATGCATTTTTTTAGTGAGCATGACCTGATTTTACACGCAGGATCGGATCCAGACGAGACTACTCATCCAAGGCCAACAGCATAGACATACAATTTTGTATACGCATTTTATGATAGTCTGTTCTAAATTTCACCATGACATATCTACTGCACCCAGGGTTGGCCCTAGACGAGGTATTCTTAACAGTCAACCGCACAGAAATGATTTTTTGTACACGCATTATGGTACACGCAATTATGATAGGCCGTTCTAAGTTTCACTGCGACAGCGCTGCTCCACCCAGGGTTGGATTCCAACGAGGGGACTCCTCAACGGTCAAAAGCACAAAAACAAAATTATGGATACGCATTCAATTATGACAGCCCGTACTAAGTTTCGCCGCAACAAGGCTGCTGCATTCAGGGTTAGCTTCCAACGAGGCGATTCCTAAACGATCAACAGCACAAACACGAAAATCTGTATAGCATTCAGTTATGATAGCCCGTTCTAAGTTCCACTATGACACGGCTGCTGCACCCGTGGTTGGCTTCCAACGAGAGTACTCCTCAACGGTCAGAAGCAAAAACACGAAATTGTGTATAGTATTTATTTATGATAGCCCATTCTAAGTTCCTTTGCGGCATGGACGCTGCACCCAGGGTTGGCCTTGGACAGAGCATTGTAATAAAAGCTTGTTTTTTAAAATGTGTTTTTACTTTTAAGCTATTTTATTTAAAATGCCGATGTACACCATTATGTACGGAATACGACATTGTTCAAATATCCGTCGCGGCTTCGTACGGTGGCACGGATCCAAGAGGTCCAATTTTCAATGACTGCTGCATAGATCCGGCTGAATTTGAGAGATTGACTAGGTTTTGTTGACTTTGAGGGCATCGGTCGTTTGCTGCTTATTGGCATAGACCTGTGACTTCAGAAAACCCCGCAGGAAAAAATGTAGCATAATCAAATCGCACGATATTGGTGGCACATACGAACACTCATATCGACAATAAAGTTTTAACGTGCTGCTTAATCGTGTAAATTGCCACGGTGATTCAGCATCAGTACCTGAATAATAAACAACACATTCGACAGATGCCGCCAAAACAACATGGCCGCCACAGGCTATTAACATCGATCCGCCCTTATTAGAAAACCCTATACAGGGTGAGTTTTTAATTAGTGACATCATTGAAGGGGGTGAATCAGTACGAAAAAAGGGAAAATTATGTTTTTTCATTTTTAAATTGAATAAAAATTTTGATTGAATTAAAAATTTATCAAAATTTGATGATTGAAAAAATGATATGAAAAAGAGTATAAAAAGAGTTAGACGTTGCGCTATCTAGCGGTAGGTTAGGTTTAACCTATTTTTAGTCTTGAGATTTTCCGATTATGTTTTTGAGATTATGTTTTTCAGATTATGTTTAAAATAGTTTATAATTTATAACGTTACGTTATATTTTTTTAGTAAAATTCAGCAAAAAAATGGATTAAAATTAAATAATAAAATTAGGTGATTTTTTAATTATAAGTAAGGCTTACACCCTGAAAGGCTTCCAATTGTCGGCAAATGATATAAATTCGTAAATGTATTTGGGGCGTTTCATTTGTCCGATTGTAGATAAACCACAGACATTATCGATTTTACAAATACCGATAGTTTGGAGTGTTATTATATCGGTCAACTCCGGTCTTATTAGTCGACCTAAATGTCGAAATGAATACTCTACTAACAGGTCACGAAACAAGCGCTTATTACCCCGACTCCTATTAATCCTATTCAGTGTCATACTTGGTCACACTATTTAATGATCATGGTATTTAATCGCGCAACAGGCAACGTGCGTCATTTTACTTTCAAGACCTAAGGGAAAGTATTGTGAACGCTTTAAACAAATCAAGATGAAGACAGAAATATCCATTTTGACCCCCCCTCCCCACTGGGAAGATTAGGACCATTTCCAGACCGAAGTCTGTCTGTGAGTCTGTGTGTGTCTCTGTGTGTATGTGTGTGTGCATTTATCTGTGTGTGCATTCCTCTACGATGCCGCCAAACGCTTTATCCGATTAAACTGAAATTTGGCCTCCAGGCATCATTCAGTCATGGCAAGAGTTAAAATGATTATGGTTGCAATCGAACCGGCAGAGAGCACGCTAGTTATGAAAGAGTTTTGGCAAACTTTCAGATCAGCAGGTTAGGTTTCGGGACACCTATCGCTGGCGTACTAGGAGAGGTGTAATTTTAATTAGTAACCCAAAGTGTTTTGGAAAAGCTGAAAATTAATCAGTACCCAGTGAATGCAATAAAGAACTTGAAACATATGGCCAGAATGCTTCATAATCGAACGCGTGGCGTCTGCATCTCCATCCATATCACGCATCGGTCTATGTGACGTCTACTGTGACGTGCAATATAATGGTATGGACATGCTGACGCCACACGTTAGATTATGAATCAACCTGACCATTTGTTTCGAGTTCTTTATTGCATCCACTGCCTACTGATTAATTTTCAGCTTTTCCAAAACACTTTAGGGGTACTAATTAAAATTACATCTTTCCTAGCACGCCAGCACCAAGTGTCCCAAAATCTGGCCTGCTGACTGTAACCTGGAATTCTATGGCCAAAATACTGTCTGATCTGAAAGTATCAGCTTTTCCAAATCCCTTGCGCTTTTTTGTCGCTGGCTCCCGATTATTCGTCGCGAGGTCCTTTGACTCGTGCCCAAAAAGCCGCACCCGACGCGAGCGCCGCGAGCAGCGAGACGAGGTACGAGGCGAGACGCGAATGCTCGTTCACACTCTCGTCCCGCGCCTCGCCTCGCGCCTCGCGCGAGAGTGTAAATGAGCTATCACAAATATTCACCAGCTGCAAAGTTATTTACTCTCATGTACAACAAGCATGTACAACAAGAAAACCTTTTACGGAAGAAAATCGAAGATTTTCCGAAATAATTATCGATACTATTATTGATAGTTTGTATTTTTTATGACATTTTGTTAAGAAATTTTATGTAGGTACGCTATTAGGGTTATTTTATTAAGTACGATAATGTTAAAATAAATCCTAAAATAATAATGATGAAAATAAATTGTCTAGCTTAGAACAGGCGGCCGTCTAGTTAGGTCTTGACTATTTGAAATTGTAAAAAATGTATATTTAAAACGAATAAATCAATTTGAATTTGAATAAAATTTTGATTCTTCGCATTGTGTTCATTTAGGATTAATGTTTCCGAAAGAGGTAAGTATTTTTTTCAGATGTTAGAAAATGCTATAAGAGTGTAGTATTTTATTTGAAATAAAACATTATTCAATGAATATATTTCAATGAATCGCAATAATTTCTAATCGCAGCAGCTAATGAAATTTCATTATATTAATGTAGCCTTCTTTAGAAACAAAGCCATATTTAATTATTTAAAACTTTATTCTTTTTTATTCCAATTAGCGAAATGTACTTATAACGAAATTTCCGGTAAAACGAAAAAAAATACGGTCCCGTGAGGTTGGTGGTAACGGGAACTTACTGTATTATTAGATGTGATTTTATTGCCGAATGCCTCTTTAAATTATGCCTCTTTGATCCACTGTAACCTCGTTACTAATTTTAAGTGTAGAGGCTTTCTTTTATATCACAGGCATTCCAGACCTGGTTTTAGTGATATATCTAATGTATTGGTTCTGTGCTGTTTTTTATATAAATATTAAAAATAAAAAAAAGGAAAAGGAGGTAATGGAATTCAACAGCGGCCTAGTAAACATATCTGTTAATAGCTACGTTAAAATTCCTAAAATATGGTATTATGTATTTATTCAGAAACAGTCGAACCATTCTACTATGTCAATTTATAATTAGAGATCGATTAGGTACCAACAGGAGAAATCCATTAATCCATACATTATTAAATCACACCACTGCGATGTAAATAAGCAAATTCCTTCAAAAAAGCGACATGGGTTAAGCAAAAAACCACCTCGTAACATCGGCAGACTGAGAGCCCGATACAGTATACCTCACGTTATAAAGCCTACGAAATATTCATCTTGTTTATTTATTTATTTATTTCAGTAATGCAAATATATTACGTGAGTATACACTATCAGAACTTTGGCACTATGCACAAAACTTAGGTACTATGAACTTGTCAGTGAGGCATTTAACGGTTCCTGATTGGCAGTTAACGGTTTCAGTGCATTTTTGGCCATTAATACCTGCTCGTTAACTCTGGTCGGCTCAACTCACGGTTCAACTCCTATCCAGTAGTCACCTTGAAGAAGGTCGATCCCGGAAAAGACTCTGTTTCCCCTGCCACGGAAGGTGGGTCAGTTCTGCTGAGGGATGTCCTTTGGGCGGCTGGGCGGTTTGCGCATCATGCGGTGTCAGCCAATCGACTGTGTACTCTAGATAATAACTACAGGTGTTTAGCAACGATTTTATATGTTGCTTAACCAGCGGGGGTGGAAGTTGACCTGTTGTCAGCCACTCTTGAAACGACGAGTTGACTATCCGACTCTGAGCCTTAGTCGGGCAAAGAACGCCATTGTCCGCGAAAAATTCGAACTAAATTACCGCTAACATCAGGTAGAGGTCATGAAAGCGGACCCTTAGCCATATGAAAGGACGGAAAGATCCGACCAAATCTGGTAGTAAGGGCGTAAGGCCAGCCCGCTGGTTTCACTTCCCAGTGTCTCGCGGTAAGACGTTGGACTCTCGCGGGCATGTTAGTTAGACGATGGACTGTATTGTACCTAAGTCTGTGCATTCTCTCAATGGGAGAAAGAATGGCCTAGATCTAGATCGATTTTATAAAAAAACTATATGTTGGCCAGTTCATTGGGCGTCTCCTACACCTAGCAACCAGGTCTTCGAATACAAGCGAAAAACATCACCCCTGAAATTGCTGCAACCAGGGCGAGTCTAAAATCCTGGCATGGACTCCAGGTAGCCTGTAACGTTTGTCTGTTACGGACATGTTAGCGTAGCTAGGCGGTGGGCTGTTTCGTCCCGAAGTCTCTGCGTTCACTCCAGGTTATACAAACGATCAATATCGTAATACCTTCCTGGGGTGGCGAGTTCGCCCGTTGTAGATGACAACTCCACAGTTACCACGAGGTCGACTGCAAAGGGTTGCCTGCCTCCTTGTAGCGATGCGGAAAAAACAACGAGAAATTGCCGCTCAACAAATCGATTTGTTCACATAATTCGCTACCAATTCGGCCAGAAGTCGACTTTGATAAGGGTGCTTAAGCGGTAAGAAAAAAAATTATATATATAACGCAGCTTTCAAAAGAGCTGCTGAAAACGATAAATAATGTAGTTGGCGTTTGACCTTTCATTTCGCGACTTATTTGGTCAACCTACGACACACGAAGTAATATGAAGACAACACTGTGTGACGATGGCTTAGAACGCAAATGTGTTAAGTGCAAATTTCTAAATTTTACAGGAGAGCTTTTTGAAAGTTTAGGTATAATAATCTCGAAACAGATGAAGAAATAATTTCAGTTAATATTTTTAACCTATAGTATATGTATTTGGCTTACACTATATCATAATAATTATATTTATTTATTAGTATTTTATGAATTAATAAAAAAAAACCGACAAGAGGTGGTACTTACCACATTTTTATATGGCAATATAATAATGTATGTAGTTACCACATTTAAAAAAAAAAAATATTATTTATATTTTATTTTGTTCTCATCTTTCTACTTTTAGAATTTGTTATAAAAGTAAATAAAACCATTAAGCATGTATAGGGTTGAGCATGCTTTGGAGAATATTGTGTCAACTGATGATAACACATATGCATTTTATGATGATTTAATTTTGATTAGATATCAATAGTGGTAAATGATTATGCAACATTAACATTTCAAAAAACTTTGTTTGATGCACTTACCACAGTTTTTTACGAAGACGTATTCGAAGCCTTGGTTGTTAGATGCTTAACACATTAGCACAGAATCAATATATTGGATGTCATGTAGTACTTAACTCATTTTCGTAAAAAAAGTCACTTAACATATTTGCGTTCTAAGCCATCGGAATGTACTTTAATAAGGTAATTTACAGTCAAAAACTATTTTTATACGGAAAGTTTTAGCCGTATGATTAGAGCCGTATGTTACGAGTAAAAGAAGGCAGCTCCATCTTGCGTCCCTTGTACTTATGGTAGTACGCAATAAACAGCCGCGATATCATTACTCGATTATGAGGTGGTCCCGTAACCAGTATGCAACCAGGTGCAACTCACCAAAATTATGATGCAGTTATTCCCTTTCCCTCCTCTTCCTCTCCCAATTTCCTCTCCTCGGGCATTCTTACTTTTAAATACCTTTATTGGTCTGTATTTCATGCAGACAAATGTAATAATCGTTATTTCCACGATGCGCGCGTGTATTACTGTTATTAGGTTAGTTGTAAAGGGCTCCCTAGACGATTAAGCATGCTTGACAAGCATCGCGTCGCGGGCTGGGAAGGGATCGTAGACTGCAGGAAAAATGCAAGTATTTTAAAAAAATATTTACCAAAAATGCCTAATTTTGTAGTTTATACTAGGGATTAACATTAATTAGACGTAATTGATTGATGAATGACTTGACTCCCTGGTATAAACTACAAAATTAGACATTTTTGGTAAATATAAAAAATATATATTTTTCTGCGGTTTACGATCGCCTCCCAGCCCGCGACGCGATGCTTGTCAAGCATGCTTGATCGTCTAGGGAGCCCCTAAGACATTGCCATGTTGAGATAAGCTCGCCTTTTTGTATAATAATTAAGTGCAAATATAAGAGTATATTATTTTTATAATACGTCGGAAAATTTAACGTCAAACATTACATTTTAAAAAAAAAATAATATTTTACTTAAGGTCAAGCTCAATTATGTCAATATTTCTCTTTCGATTGTAGAGTAGGACCAAAAATTGCATACGCCTCAAATTCCATAAATATTTTAACACAAAGAGCTGATTTTTTATTGCACAATAATCACCCATTACAAAACCGAATTCATCATGTGAATTTTGTAGCACCCGACGTGACTACGATGTTGCAACCGCTGTTGTCCAGTGTAGACTATCGGAAGCTACAAAATTCACGAGGTAAATTTGTATTAAACCTTTTCATAATGTCATACAACCGAAATAGTCATAGATTTTATAATACTTACCCATTTCTCCATTGTAATGAATATCTTCACCATCTTCGCGTCTCCACATCACATAAGGATCTGGATGACCAGAAGCTCTGCAGTTCAAAGAGACGCTGTTGGCTTCTCGCACCACCATGTCTGTGCTGGTAGCATTGTCGATTATAGACGGTGGAACTGTTGAGTGAGAGAAAAAAAATATTCTCAACCTTTGCCAGTATCATTATCAATTATTTATTTTATATTTTTTACAATAAAAAACAAGAAAAACATTTTTATACGGTGTGTTATTACTGCACGGGCATTTTTTTGTGGGTGACTCTGTACAACGAAGTAAGCAACTTTTAATAAAAAAAATCGGTTGGGTCACCCCAAGACTTTCCTGACTAGTATCCGGGGAGGTGCGAAAAAACAGCGACATTTTTTACTCTAGTACCCCAAATTTGTATGGTAGGTACCCCAAACGTTGGTCGTAAGTACCCCAAAAACTAATAGGTTCTTCCGATGGTTAACAGAAGCTTCTATGCCAAATTTTAACTTAGACAGATTAAGCGTCTGGGCGCTATCGCGGAAACAATTTTTTCGCCGGGAACCCCAAAATTTGTATGGGAGGTACCACAAACGTAGGGCGTAGGGACTCCAAAAACTAATGGGTTCCTCCGACGGTTAACAGAAGCTTATATACCAAATTTCAGCTCAATCCGATTAAGCGTCTGGGCGCTATCGTGGAAGAATACATACATACAGACATACAGACATACAGACATACAGACATACAGACATACAGACATACAGACATACAGACATACAGACAGAGATCGGTCTGGAAATAGTCTCAATCGTCTCAGGGAGTCTCAAAATATATATTCCCATCTTCATCTCAAAAATTTTTTTTAGCGCGATCACAATACTTTCCTTTCCGATAGGTCGTCAGGAAAGTAAAAATGGAAAAAAAACAGAAAAAAACTTTTTTAAAAATTTAATTTTTAAATAGTATGAAAAGCTATGATCACGATGCGCTATCTAGCGGTTGGTAGAATGTCGCTGATATTGTTTATTTACGACTTATTACCTACCGCTAGATGGCGCAGCGCGTTCAAACGCTTCTCAAACCATTATTTAACAGTCAACTTCTTCAAATTTTCAATTTAAAAAAAAAACAAAAAGTATTTTTTACCAAAAAAAAACTTACTCTTGGTTTTTTCCATTTTTTTTAAACAAAAGTTGCTTACCACGTTGTACTGATACACCTACAGAAAAAAATGCCCGTACAGTAATAACACCCAGTACACTGAAAATGAAAATAAATCCACTATTATCCACTGTAATGATATCGTATTAAAGAGTATTTCACGAATAAAAATTACTTTAACATAAGAAAATATAACAAATTTTTTCAATATATTTGACGCACCTACATAAAAAAAATATTTTTGTGCAAAATTTATTGAATAATATTATATTTTCTGTCCTTATTAAAAAATATCGGATTATAAAATAAAAGGAAAAACGCTACAAAATGTGTTTTGCAATCTACTAAATTTTATTTCCTTTGTTGTATGCTAACATTATTTATTCTATTCAACGGCTGGTAGATATTCAATTCAAGTCTTTTTACACTACTGCCCAACAAAAAAGAGGCGTTATGGGTTCAGGGTTCATCTATATATGTATGTTTTTCGTTTCGTTATTCCACCGTAACTTCAAATTGCTTAAACAGATTTAGAAGTATGTGATATTGCTAGAATCATTATGTCACATGAGTGTCATAGGGTACCTTAACTGTCGAAATATCTAGTAAGTAGTTGTCTCAATATGCAAATGTCTAAATGTCAATTAAATATCATAAATTCATCATGTTTAGTTTTTAAATGAAAGGTCTGATTGAGTAGATTCCGGAAATATACACGTGTCTATATAAATAAATACATAAACCACAAATTTGTTATAAAAAAACCATAAGCAGATTGGAAACGAATGCACTTATATGGAATCCACATCAGGATCATTATATAACTATGTTGGAAAAAAATCAAAAATGTTTCTTACGATTTATATATTTTAAGCAGTACGGATATTATCCGTACTTATACCCTACTAGTTTCCTACTAGGCATGGTGGGCTATAACTCTCTTAAGTTGCGTAGAGAAATGCTCGCCATGGCCTACGTTTTCAAGCTGATTAGGGGAAGTGTTGATAATCCTAGCATGCTACCGAAGGTTTGTCTCTTTGTCCCGGACAATTATAATCGTGCTCGCACTCATAATCTATTTGCGGAGCCGTCCTCGCGCACCAACCTAAGTCGATGGAGTCTGCTTACACGAGCTTTGCGGCACATAGATGCGCTATGTTCGACAGCGCCAGACTTTGATATTTTTACAGCGAGCCCGCATCTCTTCAAGGTTGGGCATTGCGCTACTTGTTTATGGCAGAATAATATAAACTGTTTTCACTCTTATGTACTGTAAGTTTGTAAGTTTGTAAGTTTTTCTTTTCTTAATGCCGGTATTTGTATTTAACGCTTATTTAAACATGTTATGTATGTACTTGTAAGAATTCTATTATTTTTTATATTTATGTGTATATTGTATATCAACGGATTGGTATAAATTGTAATGTTGATTTGTTATGAAATAAATAAATAAATAAATAAATAAATAAATATTAAAAATAATTGTTAATACAATAGTTCAGTTTCTGTAACGGCAGTCGTGTTTTTATTCTATTTAATATATTTACTTGTCTTAACGTGTTGCATAAACTATAAAGTATTACAGTAAAAACTACAGTTTATTAACAAATAAAACCAGATATGGATTTCAATTAAATCACATATATTACGTTGACAAATACTTAAGCAAACTAAAATAAATAAATTACTGGTACATAAGAGGCTTGTGTTTAGAATATATGTGTGTGTAAGTGTGTGTGTTGCAGGAGTAGGTGTGGAGAATGAGCGTCAGTGTTAGTGTGAGGGTTGGGTGTCTATGATGTACGACATACTGTGTAAAACTTCTGGTATCACTCTGTCGAGTTTAACACAATTGTGTAAAATTATTAAAACTGCTATCAAATAATAATAATCATTGTCATAAAAGTATGAGTGTGTAGCGTTTGTGGATGTGGTATTAGCGTAAGCGTTAGTGTAACAATTGGTTATCTAGAATGTCCGACATATTGTGTAAAATTTGCTTTGTCACTCTGTCGAATTTAACACATTGTGTTAAATTTATAAACTGATATAAAATAATAGTAATCACTGTCATTAAAGTATGATAATAATAGTAATCATAATCAGTAATATAGCAAAAATTGATAGTCAGTTGATTATCTTGGTTAGGATTTCCTTTAGGGAGTATTTATAAAAGGTTATTGAATTATTAAACATGACAATACCATTTAAATGGATATAATAAACCTCTTAACAGGGTGAATATTACATTTCTGGATGAATTGATTTTAAATCGCGCTATTCAAAAATGAAATGAAATGAAAAAAAAGAAAATTTTCCCTTAATGTAATATACCCGCTCTTAACAGAATTTCTATTGCGATATCCAATACGATATTAAATAAAATCTCTTCATTGCTGCTATTTTAATTAGTGTGAAAGCATCGACGGTTCCCGCTCTGCTCGTCCTATTAGACCCCGCTTTATTATTTTATACGGCGCGGTCGCAAAAACGCGTCGCGGAAACTTTTACGTGCGAATTCAATTAGGCGCGCCGCACACTTTTTATGCGGGTTACAATAGCGGGGCGCCTTTATTGCGCTGCTTACGCTTAAAACGCTGTCGCGAGCGCGCGCCCCGCATGAAACATGCGGGCATTTGGATGCGTTACGAGTGCGACCCGCAGCGTTTATGCGGCGAGCCTCCACCCCTGGGGACACTGACTACGGAGCTGCCAGCCGTTCCACGATCGTTTATTTTTACTTTCCCGGCCCACCAAACGACCAAGAGGGAAAGTATTGTGAACAAGATAAATTTTTTTTTCAATCTGTCTATGTGTCTGTGTGTCTGTCTATCCAACTGTCTGTCTGGTAGCGAATGGTTTCGTGCAGCTTGGACCATAAGATCAACTGTGTTCTCGGAGGATCGGTCCAACTCACGTTTCAACTCGTATTCAGAAGCCTCCTCGTGTGGAAGGCTACCCCGGTTAAGACTCTCGCGTCTCAGACCTAACGGCTGGTGGATCGGTTTCCCCTGGGGGGTTGCCTCTTGGTGCTACTGGGCGGTTTGCGTTCGGCGACGCAAAGCGGTTGTGCACTCTGACTTATTGCTGAAGGTCTCTGGTGACTATGGAAATTATATGTCTCCATAGCAGCGGGGGTGGGCCTGTCGTCAACCACTCTTGAAATGACTATTAGGATACCTGATCCTGAATTCAGAGCAGGAAAAAAATGTCTTTGGTCCGCGATATATTCAAATTCATTGGGTATAAAGTATGGAGGTGATGGTTAATTCCAGAGGGAGTTATTTTTCCAAAACTGGCAGTCAGGGGGCGATGCTGCCCGCTGGGTTCCTTTCTCGGTGCCTCGCCGTAAGGTGTTGTCCTTTGACAGGCATGCATGCTAAACCTAAGTAAGCAGCTAGACTGTAGATTTGTATTGGGTCTAAGTCACCTACGCCCACCTCACGGGGGATAGAACGATCACTATAGTTAGAACTTCTTGAGGTTCCGGGTTCGCCCGTTGTAATCGGCAACCCGAGTTGTGTGTCTGTCTTTAGGGAGATAATGGGGCCAGTGCATTTAATCCATTATGACCCATGTGTTAGGGTCGGCCCAAATCACAGATCAGCACCCATTCGGTAGCCTCCACGCAGAAGTGCGAGCTCGGGTAGTACTGGGTTCTTGCGGGCCAGTTCGACTAGGAATCGTCCTTCGGACGCTCCTAGTCGATTTGCCCACCACTGGGCGTCATCCAATCGACTGTGCATTTCGACTGATAACCTGGGGAGTCTGGACCAATGTACTGTTTCGTTAAAAAGTCCTCTATTTTGATGAACGTAAGAACGGGAGACAAAACGCTCAATATCGTTAAAACTTTTTGACGAGTGTGCCTGTTGTAGTCGACAACTTCAAGTGTGTTTCTGTCTGTTTGGATTCTACCACGTTAGCGCCCAAACGCTCAATCCGATTGAGTTGAAATTTGATATGCAGGCATCATTTGGTCATGGTAAGAATTGAAAAGATTGTGGCTGAAATTGGTCCATTATATGGCACACTATTCCTATATCAATCTCGAAATATTGGACATAGACATTTTAATTTTGTTACCAGATGCTTTATTGAGCCAAAATCACATTGTTAAATCTTCCTTGGAGTATCTGATAAACAACAACACTAATAATATTCAAATTACTGCTTACATTTTAATCAAATATTACCGCCTCGGGCGGTGTTGTTCATTTCTCGGCTAAGTGCCTAAAGAGATGAATCAGAACCCAACCGGATTTATCCGCTGACCGAGAGAGGGCGCTCATCGATTTTATTTGAAAAATTTATATTCAGAAGAAATCATTCTTTGGCTTCTTGTCGGGAAACTTTGGTGGTGACAAATCTGAGTAAATTTTAAATTTTGTGAAAGATAAAGATTTTAGGCAACAGTTGTAAAAATTCGTTAAACTTGTTTGTTAATTTGCCGTTAATCTTGTTAATTTGGCTGTTGACTGATTTTTTAAATGACCTTTTTAGGAACATTAAGCGTCATTGGTCTGTAGCAATATAAAAAAAGTATAAAAACCCTGAACAACCTTTAATTTTCTTTTATTTTTTTCTGAATTCCATAGCGAAGCATTCCGATTTTAATTTAGAACATTTAATCGACATAAGTAGAATATTTTTCTAGATTTCTAGCGATTCTGTCCTACTGTCAAAAACAATAATTTTTAAAAATATGTACAGAACGTACAAAAATACATAGTCAGCTAAAGATCAAGTGAAATAAGATTATTTTAAAATTAAAACTGTATATTTGCGTGCTTTTAATTTAAAAGCAAACATTTGAATCCTTTTAAAAAAATAGATTTAAATTCGAATCTAAGTTATGACTAATTTTTTGGTCGCGCGGGGTGAATTTCGAGATCCCTATCGGACCCCTCAGCTGCTCACATAAGTAAGCAAGTTAAATACGCTCAGCAACGGATGATGGTCTATTGTTATAATATATACACTACTTTGCCACGCAATCCAATATTTGCGGACAACCAAATGCCACATCGCTAAATCTGGCAAGTTTTTTTAGAATGGCATCCATTTTTAAGGTGTTTTCAAGTCAAAATATAAAATGTCATTCAGGGGTTGGCAGCTCTATAATCACTAGTCAGTATCCCCTGGAGTGGAGGCTCACCACATATATGCCGCAAGTTGCTTTCGCAATGGACATAAATACCTGTATGGTCCATGCGAGATGCGCTTACATTGCGGTCTCGTAGCTCAAAATAAGTAAAAATAGATTGAACCGGTAATCAAGTTGTTCCAGATTTAACAGAGAGCCGGGTTTCTTTTGTCTTATTATAACAAAATGATTGTGACATAGTAAAAAAAATCGTGACGGAGGTGTTTTTCATACAGTTAAAGTGTGTCCCTCTGCGACGATGTTACAAAATGCTCTCGCAAAAAAAAAATATGCAATCTTTTAATACAAAAACATTTATTGAACTACTAAAATGTTATTATTAAATAAATAAAAAGAAACGGTAAATAATTATTTATATTATTAAATAAAAAATATTTTATTAGCAGTCTCTCGATGTAATATGATTTTTGTTGCTCCCCTCTGTCACTCATTTTATGAAACATATAACGCAAATTCGCCATTTAAAGGATGATTCATGCTACACCGGGCCGGAGCCGGGCCGGGCCCCGGCCGAGTCGTTTCCAACGTGCTCCGGCCGGGCCAGTCATTCATGCTACACCGGGCGTGACCGGGCTGTTTCCGAGTTTATTTATCCCACTGCCGTGTCCGCGATAATTAGTGTTGTGTCCATCTATTTTGGCGATAATAATATTTTTTAATTTCTATTTTCGCTTGATTGATAAGTGTGTTATTAATGCAATGTTCACAACTTGAGTTGGCAGCTATTGCAAATGCCATTGAAGACGAAGTATTGGAAACACGAACTGAAACTAATAAAAGAAGATGGAGTGTACATCCAGCCTGGAGAAAACGACAATCGGAGGGAGAATTCGCCACGCTCTACAAGGAATTAATAGATGATGTGAGCAAATTTTACGGTTATTTTAGGATGTCTAAAGAATGCTTTAGTATATTTATTGGACAAATAAAGCGTGATTTAACCAAACAAAATTCAAGATTTCTGAAGCCTATCTCTCCCATTGAACGATTAGCAGACCGGAGCCGGGAAAACAATATCCACCGCCATTTCGACGCCGTGCTCCGGTCGTGGCACGGCCGGCCACGGCCGGAGCACGGTCAAGCATGAATTGCTTCATACAAAAGTATACTATAGATATCTGACCGTGTCCCAGCCGGGGCCCGGCCCGGCCCCGGCCCGGTGTAGCATGAATGATCCTTTAGCCTTGGTCGCTAGGCAATAGCAAGGTTCCCTCTTCTTGGACCCACGCCTTGCGTCTTCACACTCTGGCGAGCCAAGTCAGTTGCCCGAGACTTGCATAATATTCCAAAGATTGTTGTCTTAACAAGCAAAAATGTGGTTTTGAAGTGGTCATTTTCGCGTGTAAAAGGCCTGACGCCACAAGTGGCCAGTCTGGGAGAACAGAAATTTACTAATCTAGGAACCTAATATAGAGAGGGTATGAACATTTAATTTTTTTCAGTGCATTCAGTACCTTTATCATTTCGCTGGTTCTAACTTTCTTTTCATTTCAGTCTATTAAACACCGGCTTGGCGTCATGATATATTTTGTTTTGTTTTGGCTACATATTGCATTTAGGAAAATCCTAATAATATCTTTCATTTTAAACATTTTTTCACGAATCTGCTTAATCAGCAGCCTGTATGATGCTGTGATCAAACACTACACAGCGTTAGTTTTAATTTACCGGCACCCTTGAAGCGAGTAAATCAGTGCGATCATATAGAAAAATTTAAATAAATAATTGGTACAGAAATAACAATATTTTTTTTTAGTTCGTAAAATTTACTGACCTTTTTGAATGCATTTATGATACATATAAAATACTCAAATATATTTCCAAGTTTAAAGAGCTTGGTCGAATTCAGACTCTCTTTTAGGCGGTCGGAGAGCTTTGTGTGATGTGATGACGGAATCTGAGGCGCAAAGTTTGATCAAAAAGGCGGTAGATGGCGTATTATGCGGCGTGTCGTGACGCGGGCGACCGAGCATCCGGTGGAAAGTCTTTTGTCTGTGAAGTGTTGCTTGAAAGGACGTTGCGCCAACCGAACGGTAATCGTCGCACTAAAAGGCTGCAATTTTCAGCGCAACTACTTGACGTAACCTGCAACGGAGGGAGACTGAAGCGCCACTGAAACGCCCTACTATGGAAAGTGCAATGAAGAATATATGTACCAATTGCTGTACACAGGGTATGGCTATGTTAACATCTTAACATTTATTTTATGAAAGTGTGTCAAAATTTACCATTCTTTTTGCAGAATTTAAAATTTGATAATGATTATAGACTATTGCTCATACTACTTCTCCGTGGAAGCTACACGACTCTGGAATGCTTTACCAAATGATGTTAGAACAGCCCCCAGCATCTCCTCGTTCAACGCCAGGCTCAAGAAGCATATAACCCTAAAATCCATAAATTTACCAATCCACCTCTCCCCCCTCCTTTTCGCTTCCCTTTCCTTCCTTCCTCTCCTTCCTTTCCTCTGCGTCCTTATTTAATTTTGGTCATTTGTTTTACTTTTTTTTATTATCTGTCTTTCTAGTTTCTGTTTGTTTCTTTTTATAATTTGTGTTGTTATTGTTCTTTTGCGTAGGCAACGTTCTAAATATACTATAAACTTAAGCTATAGGTTAGCTGATAGACATTGCTGCAAGGCAATAAGCTCGCCTTATTTATTTAAAATAAAGAGTTTATTAAAATTATTATTAATATTATTGCAAACAGTTATTTGACAAATTATTCAATTAAAGGGTAATGAGGGAATGTTGAAAACATTCTGATGATGGAAAAACTAACATCCTATAAATCACTCTCTTGATCTGGCGTCGCTTCACTAACACTGTCAGTGTCTGAAGTGTCAGTTTCTGACCCACTAAATTTCATATGAAACGTTTCACCACTCTCCTTAGTGAAAAAAACAGAAGAGAAAAACAATCCAGACCGTAACTATACATTGCGCGAGGAAGAGGCAGCTAGTATCTCTTCCCACTAACCTTGGCTGCAGCTGGCCAATAAATGGCTTCTAAAACCTGGGAAATCGACCAAAGTAGCGTTCTAGTGCTCTCTTGTGGTCAAATTTGTAACTAACTAGACGCAACGAATTTCTCCGTGGTTTAAATTTCTACCACAAAATATTGTCAAGATAGATAAGTATTAGCGGGCTTTTAATTTTTAGTAAAAAACCCAAGAGTATTCTTGGGTTATCAGGTTAAGAGGTTAATAAGGACACTATCAATTTTGTAATAATTTGCACAATTCAAAAACCTTACACTCTTAAACGAAGTGTATTTTTTAATATTTGTGGTATATTATTATTGTATTTTGTAGCCACGTAAATAATGAAATCATTTTAACAAACATAATCACAATAAATGGGATATAAGTACTATTTAAAAAGGTGAAATTCATTTTTTTCCTTAAAAAATATTTTTTTCTGGTCACGGAGAGTTATGTTACACATGATATCAATTCAAATTCAAATTCAAATTTCAATCAAACAATCAAACAATCAAGCAATCAAGCAAATCGATTGTAATATTAGAGTCCTGTCGACCCTAGAACGGGCTAGTCCAAGTTGGGTGACATGAAAATTGAAAAAGAAGAAGATAATGACAACTTTTGTCCGCCATCTATCACTGGAATGAAATCAATAACATTGACCTTAATAAGACCGACATAATAAAAAGCTGAGCAATCTTGAAAAGGAAATCTCATTAGTAATATAATGAAATGAAATAATTGCGTTTGAAGAGATATCGATATAATTTGGATGCCGTAAAAAAGACGGCAAAGATAAGTAACCTAATTTCTCCTCCTTGTAGTCTTTGATGAATACAGCCCAAATTAATATAACGAATGAAGCGAATCGAAGATTTAAAGCGACATAAACCAATGGTAATTTTATTTTAGCATATATTTAATTTGTATTGAAGTATTGCTCACCACTTGCTTGTGTAAAAATGTTAATGTTTAACAACTTGGACTAATGTGAATACACCATAATTCTGATTCAAAACTAGACTTATGACGTCGTGGATCATAATCCGACAGCCAATTATTTAAAAATAAAAATAGCTTTAAAAACAGAACAAAGCCATATGTTGCATTTTTACCGAACTACTTTGAAATAATGAAAAATAACATTGTTGGAGACTCCGTCCTACATACCCACAACAAAAAAGTAATTTCTATAGAATCGAAACCGCAAATACGCTCAAATATACACGAGGCAACTGCAATTGAATTTCAACTAAATTCGGCAGTTTATGCACAGTCAACCGATGACTCATGGCATTTCTTCTGATCGATACGAATTGACACAGTTTTTCTCCCCCTCCGGTAGATATTGCGTCCTTACATACCATATAAAAAGCAGTACATTCGACACATATTTTATCATTCCCCTGTTGGGCAGTTACCGCGACTACACATCATTATCATTCCCTGGCGGACAGTAACCGCTCATCTACAAGTACTCGCGCTCTTCATTATCTTCGAGTCAACAAACCACGCATAGTATACGCGACCATCATTATCTTCGAATCTATCGCGGCGCTTCACACTTCGGCTACACATTCACGACATCACCTCGAGCCCGCACTATCTACACACCGGCGAACTATCAATCAAGGCGTTACAAACTGGCAACCGATCCGAATAAATACTTCAAATTCAACATCCGCGACTTTCAATACGGAGAAAACTTACTAATGAGAACCACTCTTCGCTCACAATCAATTGGAGTCTAGTGAAGGGTGGCCACTCTCACAACATCATACAACTTTATTAGGTCCTTACCTATACAATGGCTGTTTTTTCACACTGGCCAATTTGAAATTCGATAACTTGGGTTTGGGTTTGAGTTCGAATTTCAAATACAATGTTTTTTTTAAATCAAGGCCATGTTTTCTTTTTAAATAATCAGCTCTTTGTTTTTATTTAGTTTGTTTTTGCTCAAATATTTTCGTTCGTGCCACCACGGTGAAGTGGAAAATTTGGATTATTTTTAAAATGTGATCCTGTGCCGGTGTTTTCTATTACGGCTAAATGTCTAAATGTTTAATGTTAAGAACTGCAAGGCAGCTCTTATAGCACTAGCCTCGAATACTATTAATTCAAAGCTAGTGCCAAACTGCGTATCACTACTGAATTCCTTGGGCGGAAAGAACAGGAGAATTCTACGATGGGTTCCCGGCCATGCAGGAATCGAGGGAAATGAAAAAGCCGCAGGAACTTGCTGAGACGGGAGCAAAGGGAACGTTATACGGCCCTGAACCTTGCTGTGGCGTACCAAAAAGCCTTGCAAACCTAATGCTCAAACAAATATGTTTACAACAATCCGTCAACCACTGGAACTACACGCCAGGGTTGAATCATTCCAAAGCGCTAATTAAAGGCTTGCGACCCTAAGACGGCCCGTGAGGCCTTATCGCTAAATAGGTACAATTTACGCATACTGGTGAAGGCGCTCACGGGGATTGAGGCCTCAACAAACACATGTACAACCTCAAGCTCCGAGACACAAAAATGTGCAGGTTCTGCCAAGGGGCAGAGGAAACTCCCCTGCACTTCATGTGCGAGTGTGGCCCGCTGTTGCGTAAAATATACATCCACTTGGGTGGTCATTACCTCCAATCTGAGGAGGTAAAATAATCTGGCGCCAAAAGCCTGTTGCGGTTCTGAAATGACACGAGGCTTAGCGTAGAACTATAGTAGGTGGCTAACACATTAGATCAGCAATGGTCGCAGTGTTACAAGGCTCATAAAGCCCCACACAACAAATAAATAAAAAAAAAATAAGAACT
This sequence comes from Micropterix aruncella, assembly GCA_944548615.1. Taxonomy (NCBI): domain Eukaryota; kingdom Metazoa; phylum Arthropoda; class Insecta; order Lepidoptera; family Micropterigidae; genus Micropterix; species Micropterix aruncella. Next base: position 29,847,959 of record OX155959.1, on the reverse strand, counting down.
GCAAACAATGTTGGAGAAGCTCGTGACGATATAATAGAGCCTGGGCCTATTATATTATTAAGCTCGTGACGAAATAATAGAACCTAACCTAACAGTCATAGCCACTGTTTCTGCATGACAACGTATAACCACAGATTTCACTGCAAACAGCCGCAGGAGTTGCGGCTGGTGACTCTTGGTCACCCACCGTACTAGCCAGACCTTGCTCTAATAGAGTTCCATTTTTTCAGGAATCAGATAACTTTTTAAAAGGGAAAAAATCAACTTTGAAGAATCGGTGAAAAACGCCTTTAAAATATTCATTGGTTCCTGTCCACTTGAGATTTACAGCAGAGAAATTAAGCAACGCCCATTAAAATGACAAATCTGCATAGATAATAAAGGCCAATATTTCTTAAATATGTATTTTTCGTGCAAAACTTTTGGCCTTAATTTCTCTTATAGAACAGCAACTTCATAGGTAAGAACCCAAAACATGGTTATTTCTCAGGCCTAAGCTTGTTTCAGATTCCGCCAATCCCTTTAGCATAATTACGTCTTTTGCACTACTATTCATGGTAATTAACACGCAAATCTCGCATTTTATCAAATATGAATAGTAAAATAGAGAGAGAGAGAGAGAGAGAGAGAGAAAGAGAGAGAGAGAGAAAGAGAGAGACAGAGAGCCAGGCATCCTCTTCACTCCCTCTCAGCATTAATTAAAATAGTTCAGCTGCTGAATTTTCCTTTGGAATTTTTCATCTCTTTAATATCAACTCCCCGACGCTGAATAAATAGTTCTTTGAGTCAGTATTTAAAGTTGCCGTGAAATCCCTCCGGGGAAACTTAAAATTTACCGAAAGATTCCGAAAGGTTTTCCCGCAAAGAGAGAGGCTTTTATAAGGCTGTGTTTACGCAGTGTTTTTATTTAATACAGTTTGGTTGAAGGAAGTTAAGGAACTGTAGCGGATTTCGTTTCGAACAAGGCCATAAAGTAAGTACCTAGACAAAATATGGTAGTTGTAATAAATTGAAACTCACACTAGTAATCACTTCTCGTTTATTGCACTATACGTATTATATCTCCTTTTGTTTCTCGTATTGTTCTCTAAGTTTTCTCGATTATAAATAATTCCACCAAATCACTAGGGTGAATTGATTCCGCCGTTAGACATCACGTCCTAATAATGCGCTCAGTGCCATCTGTTGTCATTTCAGTCAACTACTCTATACATCGGTATTTTACACAGTAGTTCTGGATTAATTAGTAAAGAATCGCTCTCTTTATTGTAAGCTTTCTTCTCTAGGAATATTAGCTATAGATTTTTTATGTCTATTGATGTATTTTGTTCTTGACGTGAAAACGAATATTTGCTCAATACAGTGGGGGCTGCTCGAACTTTTTTTGTGAGACAAAATACCATCAGATTTGAATCGTTATAGTTTTGGGTACATTTGACGGCTGATACCCGTCATGTGCATATTTTGGCATGGCAACAATTGACGAGTCTGACTCGTCATTTCATGTAAAGCAAGCTCGCCTTGTAGTCGGCAAAGTAGTGAATTATAAATAGGATAGAAAACGAATTTACCGCGTGAAATTTGTAGGACCCGACGTTTCGGTGACGTTGCAGCCGCCGTTGTCTAGGGTAAACTGAAGAGCTGTCAGTCCGTTGTTTTGCGGGTAGGCCGCAAACCGCTGCCGCCACTGCGTAGGTTATAACGGTGGTGGGGGGCCGGGCTCGGAGCGCGGGAATTTTTAAAATCCGTCTTGCACACAACACTCACTGTATCCTGTTTTACGTCTTTGCGTTCGGCGTTCGGCGGCGGGAACATTTTAAGAAGAGGGTTCCACGTAGAAGAGAGTTTGTAGCCGTCATCTCGATTGAAGTTCGGAGTTCTTCTTATTTCAATGGCTTCCCGGATCATGCGAGGAAAGTAGAATTGTTCCTTGGATAGAACAATGGGATTTTGAAACTGCATCCAGTGGTTACTTCCGCTATCCAATATATGTTCGCAGATCGCCGATTTTTCTCGCTGAACGTTTTTAACAGCTTTGATGTGTTCTGTCAGTCGCGTGGCTATGGGCCGTTTCGTTTGTCCAACGTAGGCTAGACCGCAGCTGCATTCGACTTTATACACACCCGGGGTTTGCAGTGGTATTACATCCTTTACAGGCCTCAAAAATCGAGCTATATTTTGGGTCGGTTTGAAGATCGTTTTTATATCGAATCTGTTTAGCATCTTACTTATTCGATCTGTCACGCCCTTGACGTATGGTAAGAATGCTCTTGATCTGCTCGGTTTTTGAGTTTCGTCCGTATTAGATCGTGTGCGTGTCTCGTGATATTTTCCGTATCCATTTTTCCTAAGGACATCATTGACATCAAGGACAGTATTGACCGCGCCCAACGCTGCTTAACTTCGGTAACAACGAGGAGAACTGGTGTCAACGTGGCTACGGAATATTAATGCTAATCAAGAAATTCTGAGTCTGGCAAGGAATATTCGGTGGGTAAGTGGGCGGGGGAGGGAGGAGGGGGAGGGGGGGTTTAAACGATTTTTCCTTTTTATCAGTAATAAATATTTCCCTTTTACTAGAATCGATCATTAAATGCACATAAAAAGAAATCTGACTTACTACAGTGGACCGACGCTGTTCCGGCGAGTATTTCAAAACTGAAAGAACCTATTTGTTTTATGGATACGTCTCCCTTATTTTTACACGTTTCAAACATAGAATACAAATTGATATTATCACAGGATATCATTTGAAAGAAATCTTGTTACTTTCAGAAATCGCGAAATGCGGCTTGCGAGATCTATATATTAGACAAAAATACAAAGTCATCTTTAAATAAATCGGTATTCAAAGGGTTAATACCTGTGAGACTATGAATGCGTGGGTAATGGTTGAATCTACAAAAAATACATTATATTTGTACGTGTTTGGTTTCACAGGATTTGGATTGGATTCACAGGATTCTCTACTTTTTCTGTAACGTTTAATGACGCCGGTGTGGACGGATGCGCGTGATAGTCATGGATTAGCTTTATGTAAAAATTTAAGTTAGTGTAACGCGTTGAGCGAGACCGTTTATTTTTATACTGGCAGTGTTGTAAAGATCTTGCGGAGCACTAATAAAAACAAAAGCAAAAGAGACAATTTAGATAGTCCACGAAATATAATGAAAACTATTACTAAATTGAAAATTACAAAATAATTAAATATGTGGTCTCATATGACTCTTAAATAAGTTCGGAATTTAATCAAATTTATTTCGAATTAAATTCATATTATCCCGCTAAAAATCACCATTATCCTAGTACCGCGTATGTATATGCAGAGTATAGAATTATTTTAAGGACGTGGAACTTGAATACAAGCTAAAGTATATATACTCACCTACTACTTGTAGATATCCCTGCCTTGATCTCATAGGATCTGTGTTGACCTGGCACATGTACCACCCTCGATCCACTTCCTGAACATTCTTGATGTGGAGATACCATGATCTGTGATCGTTGTAGGACAGGCTGATGCGAGGGTTCTGTGTTATGATGTTGTGGTGGATACTGAGAATCGTCTGAGTGTCAATTCGAACCCATGCAACCTGTAAAGAAGCAAACGATAAGGTGAATAAAGTAGAAAATGCTGAATGATTCAAAGATTTAGAGGCATTTGTCAAGATATTTTACTCTGAATTGCTTTTTGGGATTATCGTAATTTTGGTCGGTTTTCTTATACGGCTTTTTTAGACTATATGTGCGAATATAGTAAATAATATAAAAATGTAAATATAACATTTTGCCATTAGACGTTTTACAGCTAATGACTTTCCTTGCAAGTTCGAAACATTTTAATTATCAAAGAACGAAGAGAATTGGATGAACACTCTTCTATATAGGCCAGTCGAGCTATAAGACCAATAACTGAATATATGCATATTGCAGAAATAGTCTGCATTGCGGATGATTTTACGTCACTATTCTATATTCTCTCTAAATTCACTCAGCACAATCGGTTAAAATATTTAACGGCAGTCTGTAAATAAACTAGGCACAGGAGTTAAATGTTGAAATATAATGTCGAGAAATCGATATTTGACAGCCCGTTGAAGTTTTTATAGTCTAGTTTAAAGATTGAAAATTAAAAATTGTCAATTTTTACACGCCGCGGGATGTTTTTCTTATTATAATGCTAAATCCGAAAGGAAATTAGGCCTGATGATTGAAATTAGTACTGACACTTATATACTGTCGTTGTACTACTTAAGAAGTTAGAGAAAAAGAGTTTATTGAATATATTTATTAATCTTCTGCTATATAATTGTTTATAGCCGCAATTTAATCAATTCTTTAAAATACGAAGACAAAGCAAAATAGAGCAGATATTTTCATTTATTACATGACTATACAACAAAAAATAGGTGCAATTTATTCAGGGTTCATCTATGTATGTTTTTCGTATATTTATTCCACTATAACGTCTAAATGCTTGAACCGACTTAGAAGTGTGTGGTATTGTTAAAATCGTTTTGTCATCCCTAGTATCATATCATACTTTCAATATCCAAATATTACGTAACTAGTTGTTAAAATGTCTAAATGTCGATAAATTAACATAAATAATAATATATTGTTTTTCGTGTCAAATAAAAGGTCTGATTAAATATATTCCGGAAATACACATGTATCTATATGGATAAATATATAAACTACAAATATTTCATAAAGAAACAGTGATAATTAGGCCTGATGATTGAAATTAGTACTGACACTTATATACTGTTGTTGTCCTACTTTAGAAGTTAGAGAAAAGAAATAAATTAATATATTTAAAAATCTTCCGCTATATAATTGTTTATAGCCGCAATTCAATCAATTTTTATTACATGACTATACATCTATTTTTCCTGTCCACCCTAGAACGGGCTAGTCCCAGTTGGGTGACTGAAATCAAATAAGCAAAAGGTTAAGGTTTTGTCATTAGTTTTTTGTTATTTTTGTAAACAAATCAATGTTTTATAGTAATTAATTCTTAAATAAATAAATAAATAAATAAATCTTTTCATCTATGTTCATTTATGTATGTTTTCCGTTTATTTATTCCACTATAACTTCTAAATGCTTGAACCGACTTAGAAGTGTATTGTATTGTTAGAATCTTTATGTCATCCCGAGTATCTTAGAATAGGGTAACTGTAAAAATATGTTACTTTCAATATCCAAATATTAAGTAACTAGTTGTTTAGTGTCAAATGAAAGATCTGATTGAATACATTCCGGAAAAATAGATGTATCTATATGGATAAATACATAAACAACAAATATTTCATAAAAAACCGTAATATAAATAATTATAAATACCATAGTTCCCTTTCTGTAGAGGCGGTCGTGTTTTTTATTGTTTTTAATATATTTGCTTGTATTTATAACAGTTTGGAAAATATTCGATTTTGATTCCTTACAAATCTAAAACGAAAGAGCAGTTAATAGACTTTTGTCGATGGATTTCGACATAGTTTATTTATTTATTTATTTATTTCCCAAAACATAATTAACCTTACAGATGATTCCAAATCGTTAATTATTTTTTTATGCTATTATTCTAGATTATAACTATTATTCTACTATAGACTATTATTATAATTCTACTGTTAATAATATTATTATTACTCTACTCCATTACTATTACTATCATTAATATTCTAATATATAAATCATTATTCTAGACTATAGCAAACGAGACGGAGACATCCGTTAGAGCGTAATATTAAACGATTATATTTACATATGTATATCTAATGTTTATCTAACCTTTTTTATTATACTAGTTACTCCTTTTTAACAATTTGAATACCACATATTTATCTAATTATTTGATTGCTAAGAAATGCCATTACCATACTTTTCAGTTGTGCTAAGTTCACCGTCCAAATATCCAATTCTGGCTCAGTCGAACATAGTGCATTTAGGGTACGAAGCGTCCGCACTGTGAAGCAGTGTTGAACGATGTTAGTTCTAGCTCGCGGTAACGCGAAAAATACATGAGTCCTAGCATGGTAGTAATTGGTGGGTACGAATAGACCGATTCTTCTAAGGATGGTCGGATTATCAACGAACCCCCTAAGCAGTTTATATATGTGGCAGATTGACAGCCAATCTCTTCTTACACTTAGTGAGTTGTACCCAACCATCCCCAGAATAAATGCCGTAGGATATAGAAAGGGATAATATCCATGCTGTTTAAAGTATCTATAGGAACCCCAGAAAGCGTTTCTGTATACTCTCTAGCCTGGATATGTAGCTATTTTCGTAAGGACTCCATATTGCCGCGTTGACTTCTAATCTGATCCGAATTAGGGAATTGAATAGGAGGCGTATGACAAATGTGTTGTTGAACTGCCTCATGCTCCTCATTACAAAACCTAGCAATTTGTAAGAATTATCAACTAGGGTGTAGATGTGCTGTCTGTATGTCTAACCGTGAGTCAAAGGTCACTCCAAGGTCCCTTGTGTGATTTACTCGTGATAGTGCCTTGCCTATGTTTATGTTGAGAGATTTTGAATATTTTGGAAAAAGACGTAGCTACTGTATTGTTATTTCTCTGCATAATTTGACATCGACATCGCATATTTTACTTACATTTGGAACCATTCAAAAATTTATTTTCTTCGTAATATTTAGATACACATTTATTTATGTACTCCACTGTAACCGTATTTCGGTATCTAATAAAAATCTCATTTCTTATATAATTGTCGAAGGTTAAGAATTTATCATTCTGAAATGAAAATACGTCGAGAGTCAAAGAGCAAAGAAACCAATTTCGACGGGTTGATGAGATTTTTCTCTGGCAAGACGCGCGGCGCGGCCTGCTTAATCACATTTCATTCCGGCCCTGAAGTTAAGGTTTATTGATGACACCGTAGATCAAACTTGCTCTCCTTTCCGCCCAGCCACTCCTCAAAGCACATTTCATATTTGCATTGCCGCTGAAATTACTTCTGAAGCGAAACGTATTTACAGCTACGGCCGGGCGACTTTTACACACTACATAAAAGAAAAGCGTAGATAGGCTATGTACTATAAGGGCACGAGTTTCTAGCTATCGGCATTGATTATATAGGTTGTTAGAATCCTCAATGGCGTACTACGTTTTGGCAGCTAGGACTTCGTTCATACCTCCAAACATTTAGGGTATTCAAAACAAAATAAAGGAATGGTTCTCGAGTCATGATAGACTAACCATACATCAAATGTTAGAAATTATAGTTTAATAAAATTTAGGTGCACACATTATTATTATATTTTTAAATAGTATGTATGTTGATTATATTTTAACATTAAACTAATAAGCAATTCATTTTGTTGTTATATATTGTTTTGACAACGAATTGTACTTCTTTTTTTGACTAGGTATTTTATATTATTTTTTATATTCCTTAATATATATTAAATATTATTAACTTTTCTTATTTTTTTTTTAATTATAAATTCATCTTACTCTTTACTTTAGTTTTAAGTCAATTCTGTTTGGTTGTCACACTCTATTTGGTTGTTTCTTTTTTTTTGAGGACCAGATTTTAGGGCAATTTAGTTTTATGAGCATTTTAATAAACCTTCTATATAATTGATTGTAAAATTAGAGTCCTGTCTATCCTAGAACGGGCTAGTCCTATTTGGGTGACAGAATCAAACAAGCAAAAGGTTAGGGTTTTGCCATTCGGTTCCTGTTACTTTTATAAGCAAAAACAATGTTTTATAGCAATTAATTCTTAAATAAATAAATAAACATAGTTTCAAACATTGATTAATCTTCTCGTATAGTCAGTAGCCGAATTGATAATTTTCTCAACACGTATAAGCGGTATCCTACATCAAAATAAAATAATAATATTATAATAAATACAATTTTAAATCGTGGCTCTAATTATATTAATTTCAATTTTAATTTAATATAATATAGGTTTGAATACAGCACAAATAATAAGGCGATTTGATGTTCATATACGAATAGATATCAATGTAATATCTCTATATTATTTCTGTTATGAAGTTAGCCTATATAAGTTTATAGTAAAAACACAGTAAAAAAACAAGCTTTTATTAAAATGCTCTGTCCCGTGCCAACCCTGGATGAAGCAGCCATGTCATAGTGGAACTTGACGTATACTGATTTTCGTGACTGTGCTGTTGACCGTTGAAGGAGTCTCTCGTTGTAAGCCAACCCTGGGCGCCGTAGTCATGTTTTGGTAAAACTTAAAACGGGCTGTCGTAATTGAATGCATATACAAAATTTTGTGTCTGTGCCGTTGACCGTTGAGAAGTTCCCTCGTCGGAAGCCAATCATGGGTGTAGAATCAGGTCATGCTTATCAGAAAAATGCAACTTCATATGATAATATTTCCCTCAATTCATCATGGATCCCATCATCAGAACAATATTTTGATAAAAATAGGACCAATATGGAAGTATATTCTTTCAAATAAAAAAACAATTTTCTAAATCGGTTAATAAATGACGGAGTTCTAAGTAACAAACATTTAAAAAAGATACAACCGTAATAATAATAATAATAATAATAATTTTATTCATTCAAAAATATAAATTTACAATTGTATTAGTTGCAGAATCTGCCTAACTAGGCCATAGCCCGTACCAAGGAAAACTCTATGTATGGCAAAGATTTATTCATGTGCTCATAATATTAAAATGAAAAATACAAAATATGATAAAATAGAAAATAGATAAGCGAATGCAAATTAAACTCAAATTAAATAATTATATTTAAAATATTGATATAGCATGGTCATGGAAATAAATATTAATATAAAATGTCGTAATATGAACTTTGTAAAACAAATAAATAAATAGTATTAAAATATAAAGTGTAGTGCAATGTATAGCAATATATAATGATAGCCTCCTCTTTTTTTTGAGGTTGGTTAATAAAACAAGTGTGATTTCTGTAATTTAGAGGTTATAATAAAATAGCCCAGTTGCATAATAAGCACAATAATGAAAATAGGACAGAAATTAATAACATATTATGTCAACTCAATATCAAAGGAAGGAATGGGATATAATGGGATGGGATATAATGGGCATTGCAGGAATTGGCATGAATGTGCAGCTGTTTTTAATGGCAATTCAACTATTAGGACCGACTATAAGGTCTCCCTACGTATGTGAGGCAAATGTACATTAATGGTTGTAAAAGACTACGGGCGAACCCGTCACGACAGGGATTTATAACGACATCGATCCATTCTCCATAGAGTGGATGTTAAGACTACAGATAATATAATCCAACATCAAGCGACGCCAATAGCCCGTAAGAGACCAACGCGACGCCTCACCGCGAGACACTGGGAAGTGCCAGCCAGCGGGCCAATCTCGCGCTCTTACTACCAAATTTAAACGGGTTTCCTCAATCTCTAGTCTGATCACAGATTCGAGGTCATTTGCGCGGCCTCTATCTGACGTTACCGATAATTCATCAATCAAATTTGTTGCGCATCCGTTGCGCCCTTTGCGCATCAAGCTCACACGGTATCGGGTGGCCAACGGATCGTTTCTAAGGACAGATGACATCAGATCAAAAACTAAACTCCCTTCTTAGAAAACGCACGTTTTTAGACGCCCTCGGTTATTCGCCAAAGTGCGCAATCGATTGACTTACGCCGCACGATGCAGAAACCGCCCAGTTCCGATTGGCCATAAGGCATACAATAGTTTATGCTAAGTATTACAACATACTTAGGAAACAATATAATTATACTTAAAACTGTACTTTAACACTTGTTGACACATCAAGGACCAAAAATATATACAGAAAAGTAGGTACATTATGTTATATTTTGTAAGGAAAGTGCAAAGTCATAATAACGACATTTATCACTTTATAAAAATAATATTACAACATACTATATTAAACACAACTACTCAACTATTCAAAGCCTTTCCTGGTTTCGTAAAATTATCATAAAAACACGACTGCCCTTACAAAAAACAAATTGTTTCTAATAGAATTATTAGAAACAATTGGTTTTCTCCGTTACGGTCTCGTTGACGCGTGTTTTCTCTATAAACATCCAGTGCTTATAGACGATTCCGCATACTTGTAAGTCAGTCGGCGCACCCGTGACGTCTTCCGTTGGGCAATTGCCCTTTAGCGCAGCTTCACGCGAGCAAGGCCCATTGGCCTGGCTTTCTGAGTTTGTATAAAGTATGCGATTGCGATTTTTTTGCTATTGACTAATGTTAAAAATATTGGTTTGCATAGTGCTTAAGTTATAAAATTGAATAGTCACATAACATATCTGCATTACGACATAAATGATCAATAAAATCTACTCGATAAAATATATTTTTCTTTATTATTTATTTAGAAATCACACAGTATTAATTACACAGTAAATTACACTATGACACTTTAGATTACTTAAAAATAAAACTGGTTACGGATTTCAATGAAATTACAGAAATTAACATTTAACTACTTAATAAAACCGAAATACCTAAAATTTTATTACTACATAGGAGGCTTGCGTTTAGGATGTGTGTCTGTGTGGTGTTTGTGCATGTGTGTTTGTGAGTGTGTTGAATTTGTGGGTGTGGAGTGAAAAAAATGCATATAAAAGTAACAATAATTATAATAATAGTAATAATAGTGCATAAAATAGCTGAAAATTTACAGTTTTTGTATTGGCTAGGGTTTAATTGTCAAATATTTGTAAGTGGTTATGGAATTATTAAATATATCAATACTATATAAGAGGGTGTCATATGAAAATAATAATAATAATAATATGTATAAATGAAAATAATCAATATAAATATACAGTATAATAACCGTAACGAGTATACTGTAAAACAATCTAGAGAGACTGTTTATTTTGAATAATTTATGAATTCATCGATTAAATAAAAATATTACGAATTAAACAGCTTTTCAATGCTACCCTGATACAGTGTGACTGAATAATTTTTATGTGAGGGGATAAAAAATTCATATAATACGGTCTGGAATATCACGCTCCTTGCCTAGCAGTGTTTAAATTTGTAACGGTAAAATGGATTTATTCTATTTTTGGTATTCAGTTGAGTATATCAGGAATAGTTTTGTTTTAGTTATGTTCATTCAATGAAATTTAAATATTATTTGTGTTGCTTGTATATAAGATATTTAAACGAAAATTTTTACAATGTGATTTCAGCCGAAAAAGGCATATGTGTATTGAATTTCAAGTATCTAAATCCAGTATTTCGAGATTGAAGTATGACTAGCGCGCCCTTTGGTGGACCGTTCAAAATAAGAATCTTCTCAACTTTTGCTACGACCAAATCAGGCCTGCATGTCAAATTTTAGCACAATCGGATGAAGCGTTTAGACGCTATCGTGGAGAGATACACACACAGCCAGACACACAGACGCACAGGAAAAATTCAGTTTCGGGAGGGGTAGGGGCGACAGGAGGGGAGGACTGAAAATGTATATATCAGTCTTAATCTCGAATTTTTTAAGCAAGTTCACAATACTTTAACTCCTCGCCAGTTGGTGGGCCGGTAAAGTATCTGTTCGGTATTACTTTACCGGTATCGGTAAAGTAATATTCCCAGTTGATAAATATTATCAGAAGTGTTTTTCACTATGGTCGAAACGCTGGCGCGTTGCATGCATGTTACAAGGGGACTACTTTCGCTCCAATTCATCTCATGGCGTTTTACTACGCTCTCAGGAAAATCTATTATTGGCTATACAAAATTATTCTTCAACTTTCATGTCAAAGTCATTTGCAGTGCAGGAGGTACGAATATGGAATTATGTGTCTTTGCCACTAAGAGAAGCTGAAAACCTGATTTTAAAAATCTATTAGGGGGCGTTTACTTAATATATAAATATCAACCCCCCCAAATGCCTCCTAGCCTGTCGTTATATCCCATTCCTCCAGTTGACATACACTTGGGGACAAAAAAGATGCACCCTCCTTACATTTTTATTACAGCCCAATTGTTATTTTATTTTGAGGCTTGTTAAATATGATTTTTACATATAGTGAAAGTGTATAATGTAGGCTTTCGGAGGAGATATAAGGGGTTGACCTTGACCTCCAAAAACAATACAATAAAAACAACAACAACACATTAGCCCGAACCGAGTTCGCTCGTTCCAGATAGCGTCGGTGGCGGGATTTATTGCAGGTATAAATAAAAGCGTGTATTTTGAGGGAATCGTCACTATTTGCATCTCAATGCAGAACCTGGAAGCTTCTCTATCAAATATGATCTCAACCGGAACGATATAATGGCTACAACACTAGAAGTAGCCGCTCAAGTGAACGCGTTAATCGAAGCGGGACGTAACCAAAGTCAAGTGGCTCGATAACTGAATTCGAGCCGATATCTCGATCGTCAAGTACACCAAAGGTATCAGGAGACGGGCGGATACGGGCGATAAGGACCTGACCGTCTTCGTGCTACAACACAACGTGATAACCGCTTTCTTATAACGTCTTCGTTACGAAATTGTCGTTTGAATGCAGTTCAATTGAGACAGCGACTACAAGAAGCTAGTGAAGTCGAAGTCAGTTGGTGGACATATTGAGATGTCAACGACAACGGGCGAACCCGTCACCGCAGGACGTTTTAACGATTCATCGTTCTATCGACCGTGCAGTGAGCGTAGAAGACTTTGGACATTACAGATCCGACGTCTAGCTAAGCCACAACCCGTTAGAAGCCAACGCCTTACCGCGAGTAGCCAGGTATGCTACCTGGCGGGCGGCACTCGCGCCCTAACTACCAATTGTGACCAGATTTCTCCGGTCTCTCGATTGGTTCCGAGTTCGAGGTCGCTTGCGCGGTCCTCTCCCTTACGAAGCGGTGAAACGGAGTATACCGAATCTATCGCGGACCAAGGCGTCCTTTGCCCGGCTGTTCACCCAGGATCGGATGGCCAATGGTCATTTCAAGAGCAGTCGCTGTAAGGTACGCAACCACCCCCGCTTTATAGGAAACAATACAGTTCCCAGACTCCCCCGACTGTTAGTCGGAGAGCTAATGGGCCCTTGCTGAGTTGGCCACGAAGACCCATTCTGTTTCAGGGTCGGTCACACTCACGGGTCAACACCCATCCGATGGCCTCCACGCATGGGGTGCGAGCCTGGGTAGGACACTCGGTCAACCAGTCTCCCCTGGGAATCAATCCTCTGGCGCTCCTGGACGGTCTGCGCACCGAGCGGCGCAAGCTAATCGATTGTGCTCTCCGACTAACAATCGGGGGAGTCTGGGAACTGTATTGTTTCCTATAGAGCGGGGGTAGTTGTCTACCTTACGGCGACTGCTCTTGAAATGACCATTGGCCATCCGATCCTGGTTCAGAGTCGGGCAAAGGACGCCTTGGTCCGCGAAAGATTCGGTGCACTCCGTTTCACCGCTTCGTAAGGGAGAGGACCGCGCAAGCGACCTCGAACTCGGAACCAATCGAGAGACCGGAGAAATCTGGTCACAATTGGAAGTGAGGGCGCGAGTATCTCGAGCCCGCCGGGTTTATTCCTGGCTCACTCGCGGTAAGGCGTTGGACTCTCACGGGTTGTGACGTAGCTGGACGTAGAATTGTACTGTCCAAAGTCTTCTACGTTCACTGCAGGGCGACAGAACGACTAATCGTTATAACGTCCTGTGGTGACGGGCTTGCCCGTTGTAGTCGACACCGCAAGATGTTAGTCGGAGAGCGCAATAGATTGGCTTGCGCCGCTCGGTGCGCAGACCGTCCAGGAGCGCCAGGGGTTTGATTCCCAGGGGAGACTGGTTGACCCAGTGTCCTACCCAGGTTCGCCCCCCGTGCGTGGAGGCCGTCGGATGGGTGTTGACCCGTGAGTGTGACCGACCCTGAACACATGGGTCATCGTGGCCACCTCATCATGGGCCCGTTAGCTCCCGAAGCCCGTTAGCTGTCAGTTGGTGGACAGTCAGACGACGACTTTGAGAAGGTGGTCTGACTGCAGACAGATCAGCAAACGGCCCGAAATTGACAATAACCCACTGACAAACCCGCCTTAAGTTCGCTCAGGAGCTTTTGGGTTGGACCAAAAACGATGGAAAAGAGTCTATTCTCTGACGAGTGCAGGATGTATTATTATGGCAGCAATAGACGTGCTACACTGTATTTCATGATTGTACATTTTTATTATATGAACATATTTTATCATTACCGAATGAAGAAATAGGTTAATAGTAATTTAACCCCGAGACAAACACCTGAGACAACCCCGGGTGCAGCAGTCATATCATAGTGAAACTCAGAACCGGCTATCATAATTGAATGTTATACAGAATTTCGTGTTTTTGCTGTTGACCGTTGAGGAGTTCCCTGGTTCCAAGCCAATCCTGGGTGCACCAGCCCTGTCTCGGTGAAACTTATAACGGGTTATCATATCGAATGCGTATACAAAATTTCGTTTCTGTGCTTGTGACCGTTGAAGAGTCCCCTCGTCGGAAGCCAACCATAGGTTCAGCAGCCATGTCATGATGAAAGTTAGAATGGGCTATCATAATTGAATGCGTATACAAAATTTTGTGTCTGTTCCCACGTGCATGATTCTTTTAATTTGTATCTCGGATCCTACAAATGTGGCTCTGTTTGCAGAATTTCGAGAAACACAATAACTTTCTCGGTAGTCCACTCCATATGAATGTATCGGTAATCCGAAGACAAACGCGTGCGATCCCGTCGCGCTCGAGGTGCACAATGGCAAACGTATTGAGCCCGCTCTAACGCATTAATTCTCGCGTTAAACTATTTGATGAACCGCCACCCGAGCTATCGCCTAACGTAACAGCAATGGTAATGTCGTTGTAAAATTATCGCCATAAAGGGTGGCCACAATAACGTTAAACGCCTATCATCGCGATAATTAACGGCATTTAATGCGAAGCATTGGGAAGTTAACCAGCGAGACAACCTCACGCCCATATAACCATATTTGGACGGATTTTTTCCTCCTCCAGCATGGTTCTGGATTTAAGGCCGCTTGAGCGGCCTCTACCTGACGTTAGTGGTATTTCATAGACTGAATTTATCGGGAATGCCTGGCGATTTTTGCCCGTCAAGGTCAGTCGAGATCGGGTGTCCATTGGATCGTTTCTAAGGATATCTATGTCCAGGGCAACATCCACCACCATTCATTGCGCAATCAGCCCAGTATCGGCTGAGTTGTTACCCAGATTGGAACCACCTATCCCGACCACAGAGGACTGCGGGTTATAGCCGCGGGCAGAGTTCACAGTGGCCCTTGCAGGTCAAGCCCTTCTTGGACGAGGCTACCGGGAACAAACCGTGACTTGGGCCGATCCAAGAAATCACAACCATGCCATCAGGCCAAGTTGCACGTATCCATTAGGAGCCATTGCGGTATCATATGCTAAAGCATATCTTCATTTTCTTTCGTGATCATTGCGGTACAACACTCTGCCTGCAAAAAGTCGAGACGGATACGGGCGCCTACTTCATTTCATGAAAATTGCGTTAGGATGTGATTGATGAGACTTTGAAAAGTTTCACTCTCAAACCCAATTAAATTGTTTCAGCATAATTTGGGTTAGGGTTGAAATTGGTTATTACATAGTTTGCAATTACATTTAGCCAATTAGATACGCTCATATTTAAGAGGAACTCAAACTCGGGTGTTGCTGTAATTCGTAGCGGGGTTATCTCGAATATTTGCTCGTTTTAATATCAATCTTAGGGAAGATTATTCACTGACTAAATTCTTTTATTATATATGCATACAATGGGAAAAAATGTATTTTTATAGTAAAAAAAAGTGGTACCTCTTTACTCTTCAATCTTCAGTTTGAAATTTACTACTTGTGTCGTAGATTCAATAAAGCACACTGAAGACATGCTACTGCTAGACATAATTTAACATTTACTTATCAGCAGTCGCATACCTGCGGTGGCTTTAAGAAATTCCGTTTTATTTGCTTAAGCAAGTAAAATAAAGTTAAGAGAGAACTTAACACAAGGGACAATTTCCTCCATTGTTTATCAGGCAATAAAAACCACAAATCAATTGAAATTATACAATACAAAAATCTGCTCTGTCACTTGTTCAAAACAAATGTAACTAATACGGAAAACGTTTGCATTCAACTTCCATTGCGCAAGCTTGGCTTAATCGTCAATACAAAAGTCGTATAAATACATATATTATTTTCGTTATTTGCCACAGGTTAGAATGAGAAGACTACCGATTTTGAAGGCCCCGTTGCAAGCCCATGTGTGCGAGCGAGATGACTAGCTGAACCCAGATCGGTAAGATTGCGAATTGTCCCTTCTGTCGATAAGCTGTTTTGTCGCTTGGAGTGATCTATTTATTTATTTTATTTATTTATTGGAATTATTAAATTAACCATTTTACAATAAATATAATATTAAAACAAATGGCAAAAACTTTCCTCTTTCATTCACTGGCTAGTGCTGCCCAACTGGGATATACCCGTTCCAGGGCAAGCAATTTGTATTTTTACATTTAAAACGAGGGTCGTTGAACCAACCAAACACAATAATAATAATAATAATTTTAAAATATATATAATAATAATAAATAAATATAATAATAAAGTTTACAATATTATATAGGAAATAGAAATACTAAATACATTAGAATATACATATACACACATACATACATATATACACAATATATGTTAAGTCAACTTCAAATTATTCTACTACATCGATCATGGCATGGATAGATAAACGCTCTTCTTGCACCAGCCATTTATTTATTTTGCTTTTAAACACATGACAACTGGGGCTGGTTTTAATGTCACTGCTTAATTTATTATAGAGTCTTGTAGCTATGAAAGAGTAGTGTCGCTGTCCGAAAGTCGTCTTCATCCTAGGTACATTTAAATTATCACTCAGGAGTTGTCTAGTGGGTTTCGTGTGCGTAATAATAAAAGATTTATTTTGTTTGGCCACGAAAACCCAACGTAGTGCAGTTTTAATGAATAATAACCTAGCATCCAAAACCTGAGCTTCTTTAAAGAGTTCCTTAGAAGAATATTGATATGGTTTGCGATGCATGATTTTTAAAATACATTTTTGCGCTGTTAGAAGTGGCGTCAGGAGGGTTTTGCAGCACCCACCCCACCCAATTATACCATAGTTAATAAGGGTTTCACATAATGCAAAATACACTATGGTTAGCGTCCTGCGATCCAGAACACTCCTCAACTCTTTGAAAGTATAACCAAGGGTTCTCACTTTCTTTGACACTGCATTGACTTGCTCTTCCCATCGCAATTTATTGTCAACTACAATGCCTAGATATTTGACTGTGGGGGATCTCTTTAGTGGTGCACAATTACACGAGGTTTCAGAGTGACATTTGTGAATGGTTACGTGGTGATTTACTGTTGGCTGACCCCTATTAGTAGGGCTAAAAGTCATATAACTGGTTTTACTCACATTTAGTGTTAGTTTTGCAGTTTCTAGCCAATCACGAATCTCATTCATGCCCAAATTTGCTTTTGTGAGAGTACTGTCCCAATTTGATCCCTTAAAGATAACTACAGTGTCGTCAGCATATGAAATTATTTTTGCTGTCGGTAACTGGCAAAGATCATTTATATAAGTGAGGAAAAGTATGGGTCCCAGGACGCTTCCTTGCGGAACCCCATAGGTTAGTGGTTCAGCGTCACTAAAGTGGTTAAGAATCGACACAAACTGGACTCTGTTAGTTAAATAGCTCTGAAACCATTGGAGACTGGATGACGCTACGCCTATTTTTTTTAATTGTTGTAGTAACCTATTATGAGGCACCGAATCAAAGGCTTTCGCCAAATCTAAAAATACTGCCAGGCACTTTTCTCCCTTGTCTATGCCTTGTACAAGAAAATCTGTTAAGGCTGAGATGGCGTTTGATGTCCCTAGGCCTTCTCTAAAGCCAAATTGATTGTCTGACAGAATAGCGTTTTCTCCTAAGAATTTCATTAATCTTAATTTAGCCACCTTTTCAATAATTTTCGACATTGTATTCAGTATTGAAATAGGTCGATAATTATTCACCTGCAGTTTGTCACCCCCCTTAAAAATTGGTATTACTCTAGCAGTTTTCAAATCGCTCGGAAATACACCACTTCTAAAGCTAACGTTGATTATATGACTGATGGGTACGCTTATATATGACTTAGTAATTTTAAATATATGGGACCCTAATTCATCATTTCCTGCTGCTGACTTATTCTTTAGGCTTTCGATTATCTTCGTGACTTCAGCAGCATTAGTCGGTCTGAGATATAGTGAGGCCTGGTAGATACCAGTATCATTACATGAATCAATTTCTTCATCCGTGACAAATTTTTTGGCTAACATAGGACCCACGCCACAAAAGTGTTTATTAATGTGATTTAGCACTTTTTTAGTGTTATTTTGCAGGGTAACAACTTCATCCTCGATTTGGATTTTGGACAAAGACGAAGTTTATTGCTATCTAATTTTTTAAAACCTACCCCGGCATTCTATGGTTAAAATATTGTATGATCTGAAAGTCTCAGCTTTTACAAAACTCCTGTACTTTTTTGTCGCTGGCTCCCCTAATAGAAAAACCTCCAATCGGTGGTATTGGCATTTCAGAGGTTAAGATAGTATTCATTCATGACCCATCTGAGAGGCTCAATAGACGCTGTAATAAACGATACATTTCCTTTAGAAGGTACTTCAAGCATTGAATAATATTTATTGTGTCACGAAGCACTTTATAGCGCATTTCCAAGTGTAATAATTACAGTTCTTGCATAGTATCACCAATCACCAAGTGCTGCAATCACTAATATGCTAATATTATTGCGCTCGCATAAACGGGGCAAAACCACATCAACGGATACGGGAACAATTAATTGTACAACTTGTTAATGTGCATGCAATGCGCTAGGGGTGTTCGGCGACTATTAATGCCGTTGCCAAAGTCTAGTTTTTATTAATATGGACAGTGTCTTGACAAAGAGCGTAGTTTTTATAACATATAATTGCCATGTTTTAAAAAGTATTTTATACAAATTATAGTATGTAACGGTTACGTGCGATTTGGGCCTGATGAGCTGTTTGTTATCTTCAATCGGCTCAACTCACGGTTAAACCCTTTGGGGCTTATAAACTTTGCGGTAGAGTATGAACATCTTTGATGCATACAACTGCTAGAGGGCGATGTAAATAACATATATGTCAAGTTTTGTGAAAATGGCTAAACAGATTTTGTATAAATTGATGGGACATAAATGTCACTGTGTTCTATAAAGATGCAAAGTGACAACTTTTTTATCAAATTTTATTATGGACACAAAGAAATCTCTTGCAAAGTCTCTCCTCTTACGTTTCTTGACTACGCAGATGTGGCTTATCTCGATTTATCAGAGGAACTGCTCAAAACACTTGAACGTTTGCAAAATGTATGCATACGTTTCATCGTCGATATGCATTAGTATGATCACGTGTCCGAATATAGGGCACAATTAAAGTGGTTGCCAGTACGACAAAGGAGAAATGTTCATATACATGCTCTCCTCTATCGTGTACTCTCCCAATCAACACCATCCTATATCCACGAGCTTTTTAAACCATTAAGGTCCCACGGTCTAGTACTTATTATTATTTAACTCTGATATGATACGTATTAAAAAAAACAATATTTAGAATCCCCAGAGCTCGTTGGTCATTTGTGTTATTTAAAAAAAATACGGTATTAATATTTTATTAAATATTTTTTTGCTGATATTCAGATACTGGTGCCTCAATAACATGTAAAATATACAATTTATAAATTATTCGTATTCGTATTCGATATTTATAAAATTATTTTTGAATTTATGAGACACATAATAATATGTCCGATTAGCCACCTTAAAGAGGGGCTAACCTAGAAAGGATTCTGTGAACGGCTGTAAGCCTAGACTCTCTCTCTCTCCCCTCCTTTCCATCCTCCCTCCCTCCCTCCCTCCCTCCCTCCCTCCCTCCCATTCTCCCTCCCTCCCTCCCTTCCTCTCTCCCTCCCTTCCTCCTACCTTTCTCTGTTATCATGTTCCCTCCCTCCCTCCCTCCCTCTCTCCCTCCCTCCCTCCCTCCCTCCCACACTCCCTCCATCCTTCCCTCCCTCTCTTCATCCTCCCTTTCACTCTTTATTGCTCACTCGCTCGCTTGTTCCCTCTTCCCCGTAAGTGAACATTTGTCATAAGTATTTATTTATACCATAAGATTTTTTTGTAAGTACGTTTGATGCCCTTTCCACTTCACCCTTACCCTGATCCTGGATCAAATATTAATGGAAGTCACAAGAAACCGCCGACACCTAGAATACCACGAGAATAACGGGTGTATGCATCCATTTGTTATAAATGGTGCTAGCTGCTATATTGTTTATTACTTTGCCTATAAAATTCACGGTGAGCACAGCCGACTGTGTCCGTCTATGGTCTGCTCTGTAAGGATTGTAGCCAGGGACATAGATAGGGATCTGGCCGCTGTGAAAGGGGCGCAGAGAGGCGTCCGGGACGCTCAGTGGTCGTCGACGGGCGGTCGGCGGGCGGCTGTCATCCGGGCGCAGATTTGGCGTCGACCGCGGCGATAACGTCACAACAGGCCGCGGGCCTCGTTAACCCAACAACGGATGCAATATATGCGCAAACCCCGATAATGTTGGTCGGTCCGGACCCATTCAGAATTAGACAAGGGAAACATAACCCTCCACAAAACGGTGTTTCGTTTTCTCGCAACATTGAAATCCAATTTCATTCCATTAAATGTATTTATTTCCTAAAAACCTTAACAGAATGTTGACACTTTAATCTAGATACATTTAATATTACAGTGTATTCTTCCATTATTACATAATATATATTTAGCACCAAGTATTATAGATTAACATTCAATGTTCATAGTTCTTTTTTATTATTTTAAATATGTCGATTTACACCATTATAACTGCCACTAACAAAAAAATTAAAAGCATCACTATTCAAAAATCGTTATTAAAGTTTACTCGCTAAACACAAATAAAAATAACCAATAAAAATAATCAAGATAATAAAAAAAAAATATATATTTTTTAAATGCTACTTAAAATTGACAAAAAATAATTGATAACTATATTAAATATATTAAATGAAATAAAAAAACACGACTGCTATTACAAAAAGTAAACTACTACTGTATTATAATTACTTTTTTTACGGCTTGTTTAATATTTTTTTTGGGTTTATGTCGTTATCCATAAATACACACATATATTTTCGGAGTGTACTTCATCAGACCTTTTATTTGACACTAACCACAATATATTTATGTTAATTTATAGACATTTAGAGATTTGGACGTTTAGACAACTATTTACTTGACTGATTGTCAGTTAAGGTACCCTATAATACTCGGGATGACATAGCGGTTCTAACAATACCACATACGTAGAAATCGGTTGGAGCGCTTAGAAGTTATCGTGAAATAAATAAACGGAAAACTCACATAGATGAACCCTGAACACATTACACTCCTTTTTGTCGTGCACAAATTAAAAATATTACTTTCAATTAACTTTTTAAGAAACTGTTCTCCTTTAGTAACTTTTTGAATGAGATTTCCGTCTGAATAACTTTTAAACTTTTCGATAGCCTGTTGAAGTAATTAAATACTTTGTATATGGCCTTGCTGAGCCGTTTTGCATATTGTAAAACAAATTGCATTTATTTGTTGTATTTTTATGTGTCTACCCGAAAACTATTTATAATTAGTGTCTCTAGTTTTAGGTATAAAACACAGTAAATAACTTAAATAGGGTGACGGTAAAGTGAATCCTTAAGAGCTCTAGACGATCAAGCATGCTTGTCAAGGTTCGCGTCGCGGGCTGGGAGGGGATCATAAATCGCAGGAAATGCCTAATTTCGTAGTTTATACCAGGGAGTCACGTCATTCATCAATCAAGTACGTCTAATTAACGTGACTCCCTGGTATAAACTACAAAATTAGGCATTTTTGGTAAATTTGAAAAAAAAATATTTGCAGATTTCCTGCGGTTTACGATCCTATCCCAGCCCGCGACGCGAAGCTTGACAAGCATGATTGATCATCTAGATAGCCCCTTAGCCTTTTAAAATGGGTCGACATGACTCTTTTATTTTCACCTTTGCAATTATTCGAACTGCTTGCTCTTGAAGAGAGAGCCAGGGAGGCAGCTGAGCGCGCTTGCCGTTTTAAATGGCGGCCGTGCGGAAAAAGCTTAATATATGCAAGAAAAATTGTGCAAGTCTACGACTTTCATATTCCTCTGTACATTTATTTTAATAAGTAGATAAGGGACGTCGTCGCCGCTCCCTCCTCGAAAATTACAGCTGCTGTTTGCGAATTGTGATTTGCGAGCGAATTCTTAAAACAATCTCGACGCCAGCCGCCGCGCCCCTGCAAGTTATGCAAATAAAGCGAGTCGGTATCTTTTACCTTTAACAAGTGTAAATTGTGTCCAACCGTCGGAGTTCAGGCGTTTCCACTTTTATAACTGCACAGCGGGATCCGTAATTTATCGCACTTGTTCGGAAGTTAATGCTGTCCTTTGAAATGTAAATTAATGAGAGCATTGGCTCCACTTCTGCTTCAGATAAACAACGCGACTTCTTGTCCGCCGCCGCAACGAGAATTATTTCTGAGCGACATTAATGAACAATTTTGGTTTTAACGAGCGGGCCTCGTTCGCCGTTTTAATAAATAATTCACGCGAATTTGGGACGCGGCTCGGGGAAAATTAGCGCCAATCGATGATGCTACATTAATTAGTCATATATATTAATTCGATTTTAATGTTGTCTTTTAAACAGAGATTTAGATTATACATGAGAACCAAGTAAATATATTAAAAGGAATTTATATTAAAAATTATTTTACGTAGACCATATCGCCATCCCACTAATGAACTTTATAAAGAAGCTAATGTCCTTGATTGTAGGCAACTTTTTCTAAAAAATTCCCTCTTAAGGTTATTTTTGGACAATAACTCAAATCTAGGAATAATTCAGAACCGAAGACCAACGAGACAAGTTATACAAAATAGCCTTATAATACCCAGAATGAAAACATCATTTGGACAAAGACATTATTTCATTGCGCCGAGATTATACAATCTGATCAATATGGAAATAAAAATGAATTTGACATTTAGGGAATTCAAAAATAAATTAAAGAAATGGTTATCGAATCATGACAGACTGACCATACATCAAATGTTAGAAATAATAGTTTATTAAAACTTAGGTGCACAAATTTACCCATATTTTTACACATGTATGTTGAATATATTTTAACATTGAACTAACTACCAAAAATTATTTGACTTTGTTGTTATATATTATTTTGACAATGAATTGTACTTTTTTTGACTAGATATTTTTTATTAAATCCTTTATTACTTAACATAATATATTAAATATTAATCACTGTTTCTCTTTTTTCTCACATATAATTTTATTTATATTATTTAATCGAATTTTATATTATTGCCGGTTATATAATGGAATTGCATTTTAATTATTATATTATCTTTTAATATTTATTATTGTTATTATTATTAGCTTTTTACTAAAACTTGTACATCTGTAAGCAATCAAGCAATCAAGCAAACTTGATTGTAATATTAGAGTCCTGTCCACCCTAGAACGGGCTAGTCCCAGTTAGGTGACAGAATCAAATAAGCAAAAGGTTAAGGTTTTGCCATTCGGTCCCTGTTATTTTTGTAAGCAAATCAATGTTTTATAGTAATTAATTCTTAAATAAATAAAAAATAAAAATGAAAAACACGACTGCCGTTACAAAAAGTGAACTACTGTGTTTTCAATTATTATTTGTAGTTTATGTATGAGTGAGAGACCACCCCTCACTAGACTCCAAGTTGTTCGGTGTGAGGTGGTGGTACCAACTTACGAGTTATCTCGTATTGAAAGGCGGTTTCGAATGAAGCAGAAGGTATTGAATCGATTGAAAGTTTGATATTGCCAGTTATAACGCTTCCCGAATAGGTTGTGTTGTCGCGAGTGTATTGATGCGCGACTGCAGCTACGAGGATATATGGATGAGGATTGTATTTGTGCTCCTAGTATCTTGTACTGGGCACGGCTCGAGTCTGTGGGATTGCAGACTGATGCTTCGTGACTGGGAAAGATAAGGAAAGGAAACCAAGGAGCCGGACTCGTTGAGCGACCTCGTGAAGGGGTACCGAGTATGCCGTCGAAACCTTGGAGGAGGTGATCACTCGAGGAATGGTCTGTGACCGAGAAGCCGGGACACCGAAGTGTGCCGTCGCTATCTTGGAGACATGACCACTCGAGGAATGATACTTTTGTTGCTTTTTCGCCGGTTTATATAGGCCGGGAAATGATGCAATCCGAAATATTCCGAGTAAAAGTATTGTTTCATCGTGCTGATTCATCGCTGCACGAGTCAAAATAATAGCTGAATTGTTTCAGTGTATTTAACTGGAAATCGATGCATTTGTTGATCGCATGTAACGGTACTTAAGAGCCGTTATATTATACTCAATTGGACCTTTAATTTTTCCCTAAACATGATACATTTATGTTAATTTATTGATATTTGGAGGTTTGGACATTTAGTTACCGCTTTATTTATTTCTTTATTTATAACGTACAGGAAAAAATACAAGGACATGCATACTGTTGTACATAAGGAATAATTAGAAACAAACATTATTGTAGCGGAAAACATAGCTCTATGCATATAAATATGCTAGCATATCCGAATGAGGAAGAAGCCCTTACTACCAGTTGCAACCAGATTACTCCGGTCTCCTTACTGGTTACGAGTTTGAGGTCGCTTGCGCGGTACTCTCCCTTACGAAGCGGTAAAACGGTGTCTACCGAATCTATCGCGGACCACGGCATCTTTTACCTGGCTCTTCACCCGGATTCGGGTAGCCGATGGTCGTTTCAAGAGCAGTCGCCGTAATGGCAACCCTTCACGATCAATCGTTAAAACTCCCTGAGGTGACGGGTTCGCCCGTTGTAGTTGACAACTCTATTTGTACCTGCTAAATATCAACCTATATACGCATAGTGACATTTTGAAATATTTTGGTAACAAATTCGTTCGTAACAATGTAGTTTAATGTAGTGAATTTAGGTGGTATTTTATGTATAGTCTCCTATTTTTATTGGAACAATTAATGTTGAGATAGGAGCAATTTTTGTGAATCCCTGACCTAACGACCAGATTGAGAAGTTATATCTCTACTTAAACCATTCCACTTAGCTGCTGCCAATGGGTAAAGCTGCATTTAAAAGTAGAGCTAATAATTGCCAAGTGAGTCCCTACGTCGTGACTATTTTATGCGGAGGATTTCGTAGGTTGGCGTTTTGTTTCATCCTATTTTTGGCGCGAGTTTATCGAAGTAAAGCTGCCCACGGTGGGATATAATTAGGATGGAAATTTTGAATAGGAATGGAAAAGCATGACTTGCAAGTTTAATTTAGGTAGCAAAGAAAACCCAGGCGTTAGCACAGCACTTTTAAAATTTTATATTCATAATTGACTACTTGTTTATTTTATTTATTTTTTGATTTTTTTAACTTCCATTTTAATCCTATTCTGAACACTTCATTTTATAGACAATTTACCTACTGATTATGTAACATGATTTAGGAATTATTGCTGGTATTTTTATATTTTTACTCTGATTATTATTTAATTCTTTCCAAATTGGACTCCTTGATTATTGATTTATTTATTTGCGAGATCATTCTATGGATTTGCCTTTCTATTATTTTCCCTTTTTTGTATTTATAGTTATACTCTTTGTTTTTGAATTTGGTATTTCTATTTTTGATATTTCTTAATGCTCTTTTTAATATTTAGACAATGTAATGGTTGATTTCGTTTAGTTTATTGACTTTCAGATTTCTAACGTGATTTAATTTTGTTTTTGCCAGATATATGATATGTTTAAAATATGAATATTATAAAAAATGTATTTATTAATTGTAAGTTCTATACCCTCGCCGGGTTCTTTTATAATAAATAAACTTTGAACTTTGAACTCTGTTTTGCAGCCTTTCAATTAAATTTTGGTCTACTTTTCCTGAGCTAGATCCATATACGCAGTCTCCATAGTCATGGATAGGTAATATATGAGTACCTATAGATTCGGAGCATCCTAAGGGGCTCTCTAGACGATCAAGCATGCTTGTCAAGCATCGCGTCGCCGGCTGGGAAGGGATCGTAAACCGCAGGAAATATGCATTTTTTTTGTAATATTTACCAAAAATGCCTAATTTTGTAGTTTATACCAGGGAGCCACGTTAATTAGACGTAATTGATTAATGAATAACGTGACTTCCTGGTATAACTACAAAATTAGGCATTATTGGTAAATATTTTAAAAAATATTTGCATATATCCTACGGTTTACGATCCCCTCCCAGCCCGCGACGCGATGTTTGACAAGCATGCTTGATCGTTTAGAAAGCCGCTAATATCTCAAAGAACATAGTTCAGGGAATAAATAGACTATCAATAAATAGGCTTTAGACGAGAACAAAACCATTCAAGCTCCGTTTATCCATATATTTGAACATTGGTTTGAGAATTACAGCATGTTTTAAACATTTCACATGTTAGAGGCTCTCTGGACGATCAAACATTATTGACAAGCTTCGCGTCGCGGGCAGGGAGAGGATCGTAAACCGCAGGAAATATGCAAATAGTTTTTTTTTTACATTTACCAAAAATGCCTATTTTGTAGTTTATACCATCGAGTCACATTAATTAGACGTAATTGATTGATGAATGACGTGACTCCCTACTATAAAACTACAAAACTAGGCATTTTTCGTAAATATAAAAAAATGTATATTTCCTGCGGTTTACGATCCCCTCCCAGTCCGCGAAGCGATGATTGACAAGCATGCTTGATCGTCTAGAGAACCCTTTACAATTTTGCTCAGCCTAACTAACTGACCAGAAGGAAGAGTATTGTAAACAAAGATTTTTTTTTTCGAGATCTATTCCAGGCTATACGAGTCTATTTCCAGGCTAAAGCCTGTCTGCATTTCTCTCTGTATGTCTGTCTGTATGTACTGTCTTAGGTAGTGAACGGTTTCGTGCAGCTTGGGCCACTATGTTTTCGGATCGGCTAAACTCACGATTCAGCTCCTATTCAGAAGCATTCTCGTGTGGAAGGCTACCCTGGGTAATACTGTCGGTCTCAGGCCTCACAAGCTGGTCAACCGATTTCTCCCGGCGGAATTGCATCCCGGCGGCATTAGGCGGTTTGCGCACCGGTCGGCGAAGCCAATCGGTTGTGCATTCTGACTAATTGCTGAAGGGGTCTGAAGACTATGTAAAAACACTGTCTCCTAAGCAGCGGGGGTGGATGTTCATCTGTTGTCATGCCACTCTTGAAATGACCTTGGGCCACTCGATCCCGCGTGGCACTACGGGCAAAGAACGCCCAGGTCCGCGTTAAATTCTAACTGAATTACCGCTGTAATACAACAGGTAGAGCTGTAATACAACGCGTAAGTGACAACGGTCCCGTAACCAGTCGGTAGGGCGGAGGTATTTTGAATATCTTGACGGAGATATCGTTCCAAACTGGTAGTCAGGGGGCGAGGCTGCCCGCTAGTTTTTCCGGTGCCTCGCCGTAAGGCGTTGGACCCTGGCGGGCAGGTGTCAAAGCTTGAGGGTGGACTGTTTAGTCCTAAGTCTTCTGCGCTCACCTCACGGAAGACAGAACGATCAATTTCGTTAAAACTTCCTAAGGTGACGGGTTCGCCCGTTGCATTTGACAGCTCTAGTTATCTGTCGTATATCCACGATAGCGCCCAAACACTTTATCCGAATAATCTGAAATTCGGCGTGCAGTCATTATTTGGTGATTACAAGAGTTGAACAGGTTATGGTTGAAATCGGTCCACCAGGGAGATTTATTTATTTATTTATTTATAACGTACAAGAAAAAAATACAAGGACATGCATACTGTTGTACATGAAGAATAATTAAAAACAAACATTACTATAGTGAAAAACATAGCTCTATGGATATAAATATGCTAGCATATCCGAATGAGGCGAAATCGCACAACCAACTAGACCTAGAAGGTCTGTCTCTGGCTGTGCTGTGTTATACCAACTGTATGTTTGTAACTCGCGAACTGACGAAGTTGATCAATTTTCAATTATTTCTAAATCTAACAAATGTGTTGTTTACACAAATTAAATTAAAATTGAAAGTAGAAAAAAATATGTATGCAATTAAGGACTAAAATAAAGTAAACTTTACATTATATTCAATAAATTTAAGTGGAAAATAAGTAATAATATATACAAATATATGAATAAACTAATATACATATATGTATAAGAAAATGATATGTAATATTGCACCATTTTACAAATACATTTTTTTTTAATATTCACCCTACAGTATTAATAAGATCTTTAGTTTTTGAACGCCCAATATCTAGAAGGCAGTTTTTTACTTTTCCTTTAAAAGTTACTCGCTGGAAAATTTACCGCGTCGCCCGAAACGTTGTGTAACGGGACCCAAATGGTCTCGTCCGCCGGCCGAGAGAGGGCGCGCATCGGTTTTATTTATGAAAATAATATTCATAAGAAATCGGTACTCGGGTACTTGCCGGAAAGTCTTGGGGTGACAACCGATTTTTTTGAATTCGGGGCAATTAATTTTAAATTACTCAACCCTACGCTCTTTTCAAAAATGCAATTCCCCGGGCATTGAGCAACCGAGAGCGAAGCTATTAAGGGTTAGGGGAAGCGGCTAGTCAAGCTATTCATTGTCCGGTTGATCGTTTGAGAAAATTTCAATACGTTGTTTAATGGCTTCGTGATGAGTTGAGGCTGGCCGGCGGTCGAGCGATGGGGCGCCAGCATAAAGGATTTCATCAGCGGGCTGGAGTGCCCTGTACATCTCAAAGCAGGAGGAGCAAATGCCTATATAGAGAAAGTGAGCGCAAATGCTTACGTGCGATATAACATTAAATATAGGGCGAGGCACGAATAATGCGACCGTTTTTTAAAAAGTAAAATAAAAAAACCACATTTTTTAAATTTATTTGTCAAAAAAAAAATGTACTTTGTAGCGTTGATTTAGTAAATTGTGGAGAATAAAATGACGTAAATAGTCGCCATTTTCTTTGTTGCCAAAATGGACTATTTTTTCGGAATTTTTATCACTTTTTCAAGTGTTTCGGTCAATATTTTACATATTTAAAGTCGAATATTGACTTTTAGTTGACAGAGGTTCTGTAGCTTGTTTTTGTATACCGCTGATTTCAAATAACCCCACAAATAAAAGCGTAGGGTCGTTAGATCGGGAGGCCAGTCAACAATGGCTTTAAATAATCGATGGTAAAATGGCAGTTATGTGGTGAAGCGCCATCCTGCTGGAACCAGTTAGTTTGGCATGCCATTTTTACGTATCTGTGGCATAAGATATTTACGAATTATTGCAACGTCTTTATTGATCGTTTCGTTGCCGATCTCATAAAAATACGGCCCAATGATACGTTGTGCACTAACGCCACACAAAACAGTCACTCTTTGTTAATAATGTGGTTGCTGCTGTATCTATTGTGCGTTTGAAGTTCCATAAATGCGGCAATTTTGCATTTCTTTAATTTGGCGCCTTTCGAACACCATTACTCGACAGTATTCGAGAATTGAATGATTATTTTTTATATAAAACTCATCAATTTGAGCGCGTTGAATTGGCGTGTACTGCTTAGCGATATGTCACATAGGATGAATTTTCAAATGTGATATGAAAACGATCCGACAAGTAGTGTCAAAGTTATGGTGTTCTATAAAAATAAAGGAAAGCACCAAACTCTTGCCCACATACATTCCCACAATACAAGGCACAAAACGATGTATACTCATAATTCTATACCTGAAATATCACAATTTCAAAGGACAACTCAATACAGAAGCATAAAATTTTATAACAAGGTACCAGAGGAATTAAAAAATATACAAACATATGCACTATTTAAAAAACTTACCAAGGAATTTTTATTGCAAAATTGTCTATATGGCACGGACTTTTAAAATTTTATACTCACAATTGACTACTTATTTATTTTATTTATTTTTTATTTTTATTAACTTCCATTTTAATCCTATTCTGAACACTTCATTTTATAGACAATTTACTTACTTATTATGTAACATGATTTAGGAATTATTGCTCTCTGGTTATTATTTGATTCTTTCCAAATTAGACTCTTGATTATTATTATTATTGATTTATTTATTTCCGAGATCATTCAATGGATTTGCCTTTCTATTACTTTTTCTTTTTTTTTTATAGATTTACACTCTTTTTTTTTTTTGGATTTGGTATTTCTATTTTTGATATTTCCTAATGCTCTTTTTAATATTTAGACAATGTAATGGTTGATTTTGTATAGTTTATTGACTTTCAGATTTCTAACGTGATTTAATTTTATTTTTGCCAGATATATGATATGTTTAAAATATGAATATTATAAAAAATGTATTTATTAATTGTAAGTTCTATACCCTCGCCGGGTTTTTTTGGAATAAATAAACTTTGAACTTTGAAATTTGGCCGATGGTCGCATTATTCGTGCCTCACACGTGCATGATGAAGATCGGCGCCGACAAGCGGAGAGTTTAGAACTTTAGTATTTAACATGTAGTTGTCATGGCTGCTGGAATATCTTGTGAGAAAGTGTTCGCCATGTTTAGACCACGTTTTTGAGCGGAAATATTTACATGCGATATAATAGTAAGCATATTGTGCATGAGTATTTGAGATTTTGTTGCAATGGCTGCTGGAATTTCTTGTGAGAAAGTGTTCGCCATGTTTAGAACACGTTTTAGTTTTAAAATATTACTGTGCTATCCAAAGAACAGTTTTGCTTTCCCCGCATGATCCGGGAAGCCATTGATATAAGAAGAAGCCCGAACTTCAATGGAGACGAGGGTTACAAACTCTCTACTACGTGGAAACCTCTATAAAACGTTTTCAATGCCCATCGCCGAGCGCAAGGACGTGACACAGGATTCAGTGAGTGTAGTATGCACAACTAGAGCTGTCGACTACAAGGGGCGAACCCGTCACTTCAGAAAGCTTTAAAGAAATTTGATAGTTCTGTCAGCGCAGAAGACTTAGATTAAAACAGTCCATCGTCAAGCTCCGCTACATGCTCGTAAGAAGCCAACGCCTTACCGCGAGATAGCCAGGTATGTTACCCAGTGTGCCGACACTCGCACCCAACTGCAACTACCAGTTGCAACCAGATAACTCCGGTCTCTCGACTGCTTACGAGTTCGAGGTCGCTTGCGCGGTCCTCTTCCTAACGTACGCTGAAAGTGTGTCTACCGAATCTATTGCAGACCACGGCATTCTTTTCCCGGCTGTTCGCCCGAGACTATGGTAATACACTGTTTCTTAAGCAGCGGGGGTGGATGCTCACCTGTTATCATGCCACTCTTGAAATTACCTTGGGTCACTCGATCCCGTGTGGCACTACGGGTAAAGAACGCCCAGGTCCGCGATAATTTCGAACTTAATTACCGCTGTATAATACAACAGGTAGAGGTGGCGTAAGCGACTTCGGACTCGTTACCAGTCGGGAGGACGGAGGTATTCTGAAGGTTAATTCCAGACGGAGATATCCTGCAAAAACTGGTAGTCAGCGGGCGAGGCTGCTCGCTGGTTACCTTTCCCGGTGCCTCGCCGTAAGGCGTTGGCTTCTGACGGGCAGGTGGCGGAGCTTGACGGTGGATTGTTTTGTCGTAAGTCTTCTGCGCTCGCCTCACTTGAGATAGAACGATTATTTCGTTTAAACTTCCTGAGGTGACGGTTTCTCCCGTTGTAGTTGAAAACTCTACTACTAGTACTTTAGTCTACCCTGGACAATGGCGGCTGCAACGTCGCCGAAACGTCGGGTGATAAAACCTTCATGCGGTAAATTCTTATTATCCTATTTATAATTTATTCTCTATGTTTATTTAGAGCAACCATGCTCATATATTGTAATTCCTATTTAAGTTTGTATGAAAAGTTTTAGCTGCATTTCTAAGCTTTTGCTGCAAAGTTGACAATCATAAGTTGAACAGAGCTATGTCTGCCTGTTGTTAAGTAGAAGAACTTTGCGGTTACGCCTGGATGAAGCTGGCTTCCATGACATTTACGGTAAAGCCAATCAGCGCAAGGGAAGCCATGAACAGTGCCTAGATAGAAATTGCGAGGAGTATGATTTACGTTTTCTTTTTTAATTTTATTTATTTAGGTAAAGTGACAGCAAGAATTTATAATTAGCAACAGAAATTTTCAAGAACTTGTTTCTTATACCGATTATAACTGAAGCCATGAGAAATAATTTGCAATAAATATTATAATAAAATGCAATTATTAAGGTTATATATCAATACTTAAAACTATACTATTATTGTATATGGTATTAGTAGTAATATTATGTCAATAATAATTAACGTCCATAATGGGCTCGATTGCGTTTTGTCTTGAACTAAAATCGGAAATTAGTTCACGTTGAACGAGACAGACCAGTACGTCTGGGCGGGATGTGAAATGAACGGTTGTCACTGTTTCGCATTAAAACTACCCACCAAAGCTACAGCAGCCAAATCTAACAACGCTCGAAAAATTGCCTTAAATATTTTATTTATTTTTTTTAAATCCCCAGAGTTGGTTTGTCATTTGCCATATTTAGAAAAAAAAATACGTGTGGCACTCGGGGACTGCCGCGGTTAAGCTATTGCATAGCATTTTTAACAACTTATGCAATTATAATTATTAATTTATTTTATTTATTTTATTTTTTCTGATATCAGATAACTGCGCTCTATCGGAAAAAGTTGAAATTATTCCGAATCACTTGCGGCTGCGGAAGCAAATGATTCGGAATAATTTAAACGTCTTCCGATAGAGCGCCGCGCACGAATTTTATTCAATAAAGCAAAAAATCCGGATATTATTCTTTGACTATTCGAAAAAATTCGTAGATAAAAAGATAGATAATTAAATTATCTTTAAAATAGTGCAGGTTTCATAATAATACGCCAGATAGTATTTGCGTAGTAGTCGTTTTTGTGTTCGGTTAGACCTAATTTCACAAATTAATTACACTATGTAATATAAACAAAATCTAAAATATTCAAAGCTTAGAATATTAGGAAAATGTTCTTGTTTAACATATATTTTTTTCGAATCGTAAGCAGTACTCATTTAGACGTAATTATCAGTTTAAAATCATTAATATTCGTTAAGAAATTTCTTCATTCGGTCGCCGCGCTGGCCTAGGCCCGCGAAAAAGCTACGCAATAGCTTAACAATACGACAGATTATTAAACAATATTTTTATGCTAATATTAGGATTCTAATAAATTAATAACACGGAAAAATATAATTTATTATTTATTTATTCGTATCTGATAATCTATAAAATGATTTTGAGGTTGTGGGATACATATGTCCCATGGTACCTAAAGGGTTAAGCATTCTCGGCTATGTATTAAACGTGTCTATCAAACGTCAACTTGCTTACTTGCTTATAAAATACGCCTTTTTGCCAATCTGTGCTAGACCGCTACGCTGCTACGCTTGCTACGATTGCTACGCTTGCTCCGTCGCGGCGCTCGCGCTACTCGCATAGGGAGGCATCCGCTTTTGTTCTTTTCACATTGAGCGACGTGGAAATTCATTCATCGCTCGGCCGTTTCAACATTTCAGCGGATGAATTATAAATGGCCGAATGGGAACCGCGGAGGGGGAGAAATGTGCTAAGTGTTTCGCTCGTACTAGACGCTTTTTCAGCGCCCCACCACGCCTGAAAAAGTATCTCGATATTTAATTTTCGACGAAAGATGGCTGCCACCGTGAATAAATAAAATTATGTTTAAATGGTGCTGAATTGTATTACAGAATATTTACCACCAACCGACAAGGGAAAGTCTTGTGAACGCGTATTTTTTTTAGAGATAAAGATGGCAATTTTGATCCATTTTGAGCCCACCTAAGACGATTAAGACCATTTCCAGATGAAAATCTGTTGTGTGTCTGTCTGTATGTGTAAATTCCTCGACGATAGCGCCCAAACGCTTAATCAGATTGAGCAGGCCGGCATTATTAGGTCATGACAAGAATAGAAAAGGTAGTGGTTGAAATCGGCCAAACAGGGGGCGCATTAGTTATACTTCAATCACGTAATATTTGACTTAGACTTAAAATTTCGTTCACAGAGACCTTGCTGGGCCGAGGCCTTGCTGGGAACACACATACACACACACACACACGCACACACACGCACACGCGCACACACGCACACATAATCAAATTAGAAATATAAAATGACAGCAATAAAAATGGCGCAATAGAAATAGTCAATACAATTTCATTTCCAAATGATTGGTTATTATCAAAATGATTGGAATTAATATCATAAATAGTGAAAAAAAATGTAATAAAAGTAATCATTATAGATTAGGAATTATAGAATGGAATCCGGTTTACAGTGTTCACAGCGATAGAATTGAACGAGTCCAAAAGAAATTCACTCGTATGCTGTCGAACAAATGTGGCCTCAGAAATACTCTGAAAGGTGTAATTTCGTGTGCCACCGTGACTATCGAGAAGCTCTCAAACATTTTCGGTTGTCGCTTGCAATAACAACATCGGATCGAATAGACCTCTTGCCAGAATGTGTCGCGTTTTTGATAAATCGTGTTAAGGATTAGATGTATTTTATGATTCCATAAATATAATAAAAGATTCGATCAAACCTAACCTATCTTCTACTTTTTAGGATTTCACTAACTGCCATCCTAATGTACTGCATTATATGATTTTTATATTATAACATACGATTTTATCATATTATATATAATAAATATTATTATTCAATTACTCATACTTCTCGTTTGCTCTATCGAAATAACCCCGAACTTTAATTAAGATGCCGGTTACACAACTTATTTAATTATTTATTTTTTTACTCTTATTAGCTTTATTATATTTTTTTCTACTATCAACGTGTTCATGTTATTTCTATGTTAATGTGTAATGCAAGCTTTGCAAACTATTCATAGGATAGTAAATTTGTTTCGTTTAAATATGTTTTTAAGATATTAGTATCATATATTTACTATCTGTAAGTTTGCTATAAAATATAAAATAAAATAAAATAAAATAAATTAGAAAATTTAATATTGTTAAATTCCCTAATAGAATAGATTATGTTCTTAACAAGAATATCCAGGACCCTTTTCTTAAATTGAACGTCTTCATCTCGAAAAAAATGCGTGTTCACAATACTTTCCCTTTGCCGGGAAAGTAATTGTATTTGAAGCAAGATTTTACGACTGGGTAGGCAGTGCGTTAATGGCTTTATGCCGTGCACGCCACTGAATGTGGAGTTATAGAGCAAAAATATAATGAGTCGTTTAGGCAGGATATAGGGTTAGTTGATGCAATGCACTGAATAAACCGAGGACAATGGAAAATAGAAGTTTTAGTACTCCCATCAATAGCGATCAGTTATGTTATGTAATGTGTTTTTCCACTATTTTGAAAAACTTGGTCTGTTTTTCAAAATAGTGGTTTTTCGACAATAGTAGTTTTTCACTCGCGAGTAAAAACCCTTGCGAGGGAAAAAACGCACATCCATGAATTTCCAACAAAAAATATAATTACAAATAAAAGGAACTAACCGCGTGAAATTTGTCGCGCCCGACGTTTCGGACGTTGCAGCCGCCGTTGTCCAGGGTAGACTAAAGTACTGTCAGTCGTGATCCGTTGTTCTGCAGGTAGGCGGCAAACTGATGCTATTACTCAGCAAATCTCCCGTCTCTATTAAAGTTCGCATGAAGCTATTGTAATAAGAAGAACCCCGAACTTTAATTAAGATGCCGGTTACACAATCTCTACTACTTGGACCTCTTCTTAAAATGTCATCGCCGAGCGCATGGACGTGACATAGGATACAGTGAGTGTAGTGTGCACAACGGTTTTTCGACATTCGCGCGCGCCGACACCGACGCCCGCCACAGTTAGGGGGGTTAATGGGGCTAGGGGGTTGGCGCGCGGAAGGGGAAGGCTTATGTATTTGCCGGGAAAATATTAGGGTGACAACTCCTTTCTTAATTTGGAATACAGGTTTCAATACGTAATAACTACGCACTTTAATGTTCAAATAGATTATTAGACGGCATTCTATCTCTTCGTATTATTTTTGTGCTGTAATCAGTCATAAATATAAATGAGATAGATGGCACTAATAATTCAATGTTGTTATTGTTATCATTGCTTATATTATTGGGTTTTATATGCAATCAGTCATTTAAAAAAACTAATAATTATTATTGTTATTATAAATAGCCAAATAACATGCTATTAGTTTAGTCGCAGAATGCTATCAGCGCCACCTGCATGTCCCTTGCACAGAAGGGTTGCCAAAACGTGTTATGACGATGAACAATCTAATACCATATATAATCAATGGTAATACTTAAAACAGTACTACAAAATTTAAACAGACGGAGGACATAAAATTAAAAAAAAACATCAAGGAGATGCTGATAGGCCACCCTTTCTATAATCTGGCCGAATTTGAGGGCCATGATTTTTCAAATATTGTGCCCATTTAAATTACTTTAAAAAGTAGAACCTTATTGTCTGGTTATTTTATATGGTTTTATATCTGTACTTTTAGTTTAAAATGCATAACGTTGATTTATTTTGATTATTTAACATTTTACTGACAATTTGGATATTATTATGAATAATTTTACTACGTATCTTTTCGAATTACTAACTACTTCAAATATTAGGCTTCTTTTTTGATTATTTATATTTATAGTTTGACATTCTAGTAGTTAATTTTTGACTACCTATGTATGTTCAGTAAAGAGTAGTAACGAAACTTACTACCTAACCCAATTATTTTGACACGTCCAAGAGCGGTCTTTGACCGTCAATTGGACACGACGAAAATGTAATGTAATGTAAAGTATTAATCCGGATTTACAATTACTGCAGTTAAGCACAAAAGTAAATATTGTTTTACATCAAAGTACAGTTCTATTTATTTATTTATTTATTTATTTATTTATTTATTTATTTATTTTAAGGAAAACCAACAGCCATATAAAATATTAAATAACAACTTAAATAATAAATGATAGCCAATAACAGGTTCTCACATATAGAAACAGTTTAGAGAATATGGAATTGCCAGCAAAAACGCTTGGCAGGGTCCGGTACTATAAATTTACAAAACGCAAATAAAAATTAAACAAAAGGGACAAGAAGGCAAAAAAACAATATCGAGAAATCGAATACAAAAAAAATTATAACAAAAAAAATAATAACAATAAAGAAAAGCAGAAGAGTAGGTACTAAAAGAAATTGTTGCTGAGGATACGTCTCGCTGATACAACACTAGTGCTAAATAGATCGATATCAACGTCGCCGCAAATCAGTTTATTGAGGGTGTTACTCGCACGCCACATATAGGTGTTTTGCATGTAATTAGATGTAACAACAGGTAGCCGAATTGGGATGGTGTGTCTCATGGATTTAACCGGGGCATTAAAAGATAGGTATGATAAAAGTTCGGTACAATCTAAAGAACCTTGGGCAATTTTTTGCAAAAAAGTGAGGTCACCGATTTCTCGCCGTTTTGCTAGTGGAAGCAGGTGGTGTTTTTTACATAATTTGACATAGTCGTCTGAACTGTATTTGTCTTTGGTATGGAAACATAAGTATTTAAGGAACTTCCTTTGGATGCCCTCGATGCGATTGGAGTATATAAAGTGCATAGGGTTCCATATTTGAGATGCATATTCCAGGTTGCTACGTACCAGAGTACAGTAAAGAATTTTAAGAGTTTTAATGGATTTAAAATCTTTGGTACTGCGCATAACGAATCCAAGAGCTCTGGAAGCCTTTTTAACTATTTTGTCTACATGAGTGTCGAAGAGCAGCTTGGAGTCGTGGTACACACCGAGGTCACGAATGATAGAGTCCCTTTGTAACTTGGTACCTTTTAGGACATAGTCGTGTAATACAATATTTCGCTTTCGAGTAAAAGTGACCACACTACATTTGGATGGATTTAAATCTAAGTGGTTCCAGGTACAATAGCGCTCGAGGCGTTCAAGGTCGGCTTGAAGTAGTAGAGTGTCGACAGGAGATAGAATCGTCTTGAAAATCTTCATATCATCGGCGAAGCTAAGAAGGTGTGAATAACGGAAACACCTGTCAATATCGTTG
This sequence comes from Micropterix aruncella, assembly GCA_944548615.1. Lineage (NCBI taxonomy): Eukaryota > Metazoa > Arthropoda > Insecta > Lepidoptera > Micropterigidae > Micropterix > Micropterix aruncella. Next base: position 29,809,637 of record OX155959.1, on the reverse strand, counting down.
ATAAAAATGATAAAAAGCAAAGGACCTAGTAAAGATCCTTGAGGAACACCACTTGGGATGGGGACCCAACTGGATGTGTAATTATTAATAACTACAGCCTGCGAGCGATTATGGATATAAGACGCAAACCATCTGAGAAGATTGCCACAGATGCCAGTCTTCTCCAATTTGCTTAAAAGTAAGCTGTGCTGAATCCGATCAAAGGCCTTGCTATAGTCAGTATAGACCACGTCAACTTGGTGACCTTTATTCATGGCATCTGTAAGAGCTGTATTTAGAAGGACAAGATTAGAAACTGTCGATCGACCTTTCAGGAAGCCATGTTGAGTAGTATTAAACGACTGTTTGAGCGCAAAATATACTTGATCATATATAATTTTTTCGAAGACTTTTGACACTATACACAGTTTGGAAATGGGGCGATAATTATCAATGTTATGTTTAGGACCTTTTTTATGCACAGGCGTAATAAAAGCATTTTTCCAGATAATTGGAACGATCCCATCATCTAAAGATCTCCGAAAAATTAATGAAATAGGGATAGCGATTGTTTTAGCGCAGCCTATAAGAAAGACAGCTGGTAGGTTATCAGGCCCAGCGGACTTAGACGGGTCCAATTTTAAAAGTAACTGTTCCACTTCGCTGACGTCAACATACACTTTAGATATATAAGTGGCAGATGTGTCGGTAGGCGAGAAACTACCGGTATCATCTTGCGCAACAACAGTACTAGAGAGAAAATTATTTAAAAATAAATCAGAGAAGGCATTACAAATCAGCTCGCCTGTGGTAAATATACTGGTCCCTAAGGACATGCTATTAGGCATTGAGTTGGATTTGGTTTTGCCTTTAAGATAAGACCAAAACTTTTTGGGATTACTTGTAATAGAGTTTTCGACGGAGGAAATGTATCTAGCGTGGCATTTCTCTTCCAGGTCCCTAACACGGCCCTGCAGGTATTTAAATGCCTCTTCGTCAGCTTTGTTACCATACATTCTGATTTTTTTTAAATATTTATGTTTTTCTTTAATACATTTCTTAAGGCCAGGGGAGTACCAAGGAGGGAAATTGTCGGAGGTAATAACTTTGGATGGAACAAACTGCTTAATTAGAGATGAACACTCGTCGTAAAAATAACAGACGGCATCTTCTAGGGATCTAGTGGAAAATTCCTTGTCCCAATCTATATTTACAAATCCATTGTTTAGTTTTACATAATCTCCTTTGTTAAATAAATATTTGGTATATGAATTGAGCCGTAATGGGTTATAAACTAAGAATTTTACCACAACTAGGAGCGCACCATGGTGCGGGTCTATTGGAACAAGAGGATCATCACTGTGATCGAACACAGTCACAATGTCGTTGGAGAAGATTAAATCCAGCGTACGGTCGAGTGCATTGCGTAAGCCATTGTATTGACCAAACCCAAGGGTGGCCATTTCATCCGTCAGTGATAGCTCATCATCGGTCAACATATTGGATCGATCAAGATATTCACCCGTAGTACGCGTCCACACTATATTACCAAGGTTAAAATCACCAAGGATCAAATATTTGTCTTCTGGGCTGGACAGTAAGACACGCTTTAAACTGTTGAGAAAGTTGGTCAGCTGTTGAGAGAATGAGTTGCCTGCGTTTTGACTACATAGGTAAAGGGCGCAAATGTGCAATTTGACGGATTTATTAGCGTCTTGCGTTTTAAGGTGCAGCGTGAGACATAGGTCCTCGGCAGTAGAGTGGAAAGCAGGCCGCGGCGACACGGACAGATCCCTGCGCACCGCCACAATAAACTATTCATAATAAATTCATAATAAACTCATTGCTATTTAATTGGGGGTGGTACCAGATTCCTTTTTCTTTCTGTCCATTGTTCACTACCCCTGGCACAACTGTCATTAACCGCGCCAATAAACAACGAAATGCCAAATTCTTGACAATTATGGCGTAAGTTGATTACCTCTCTGCGGGGACTCATTAGCGTGCGTTCCAAAATATTTATTGTCCGCAAACATTAGCGCTAATGCACACAGGCCGACTAATTGTTATTAAACGTCGTTTCCCCGGCCCCATTTGCAGTTCGCCCATTATAAAAAGGCCCTACGATAGCGCGGCGACGCGGGCGCACAGTGGGTTGTTTTGACACCAAAACCACCATCTTCTAAACACTTTTTTACATGACTCTCACTCTCACTCAAACACACTGCCTATTACTGTTGGTAATAACTTTATTATCGAAAAGGCAGTAAGAGAAAGACACTTATAATTCGTATACAGGATTAGTTTTTAATTAGTGAAATCCTAGTAGATATGTTAGAACGAGTATAAGAGAGACAAAATAATGTTTTGAATAACAAAAAAAAAACGAATATTGTTGAAAATGTTTTTCAAATTTTCTAGAACAAAAACGCAAAAAAAAACAAAATTAACTTAGAAAAAAAACAAAAATTGCTTTTTTCTTTTGCAGTTTAAACTCGATTTAAAATGAAATCGAATGATACCAAAATCGGAATTTTGATATTCTTCAAGTTACTGCTTTTTACCCAAGTAAGACAGTATATTACTTTGTCCTCAAGACAATCAATAAAAATAATCCTTTTTTCAACTAATGCCCTATGCTGAACAAATAATATATCTATCTATGATTAAAGATTACAATGACATTAAAACTACAAGAATACATTTTATTATATATTATAATGTTCTATAACTTTTTTTTGATTTAGGCCTTTGTTACCGTTGTTTTTTAATTTCGACTTTCGGATATTCAAATAATTATTTTCTCAGTAACAAAGGCCTTAATAAAAAAAATATGAATGACTTTCAACTTTCTTTTTCACGTAAAATCCTCCTGTACCAAAAACCTTCTAATATCCAACATGCTTCTCCCAGAAAAGTTAAAATGAAAAACAAAAGATATGTTTTTAATTAGTTTGATGTACACAATTACTTTTAAAAAAATGCTCCCACGCTTATACTCATAAAACAGCTCTTACACGTGACCAACACTTTAATCATTTAACTTTTTATTTAGTCATCCTACTGTGCGACAAAGCCAATTTACAAATGTCCTGTAATTTATTCAAATAATTATTTTCTCAGTAACAAAGGCCTTAATAAAAAAAATATGAATGACTTTCAGCTTTCTTTTTCACGTAAAATCCTCCTGTACCAAAAACCTTCTAATATCCAACATGCTTCTCCCAGAAAAGTTAAAATGAAAAACAAAAAATATGTTTTTAATTAGTTTGATGTACACAATTACTTTTAAAAAAATGCTCCCACGCTTATACTCATAAAACAGCTCTTACACGTGACCAACACTTTAATCATTTAACTTTTTATTTTGTCATCCTACTGTGCGACAAAGCCAATTTACAAATGTCCTGTAATTATTCCGAGTTAATCCTAATAATAGAGTGCGAGCGCTTTTTGGGCCGTAGCGTTTTTCAAATAAGGGGGACGCAGGGACACAATGTCCACTTAATTAACCACTCTCGATTATAGCTGCTCATTAAATATTCAAGAGAAATGTGAATAATGGAGCTCTGCGACGGACACCGTTAAACAAATAACGATTTTCTCTCGCTTGTCTCCAAAATAAAAGGACCCCTCGACTGCCTCATTATAATTTATCAGGAAGATGCCTCTTTAATCCGTTACCGCATTAGCTATTTACTTACATTAAATCTGTCCATTAGATCGAATGTATAATTAATTAACGACTTATATATTAATAATTAATGACTACGCTTCGTGCATTAAATAGATTTTAAGTGGCAGTTAGAGCCCTATTCCACCGTTACACCATAGTGGCGCAACCAGTCACCGCCACCAACAAATTGTATACAACTCTATGGAGATCTCACCCAGTGTTCGCTCGGTTGCGCACTGCGCAGCCGTTTTGCCGGCGCGACCAGCGCGGACTCGTACACAGATTATTACTGGCAGCGCCACCATGACGGTCGCGTCACAGTATGGCGCTGTATGGCGTGTCACTCACTCGGCCGCCAGTCGCGCTGCGAGTGACCAAACCTTTCCCCGCACTCTGCTTTTTCGCATGCATACACTGTTGTTGTCAAGACGTTTGTTTAGTTGCAGCGTACGTTACGGTAGATAATTTCGATACAGAAAAGATTATTAGTAAAATTTTAAAGCAGACCACCCAATTGGATAGTTGCTCACCGGATTACTCATAAAATAAATTATAAAAAGATTTGTTGTGAAGAAGTTGTAGATTTATTTGGAGGGAGCGCTAACTCTTCGATGCCCATTTTAATACTGTGGCCGCAGCTAGAGCTGTCGACTACAACGGGCGAACACGTCACCTCAGGAAGTTTTAACGAAATTTAATCGTTCTGTCTCCCGTGAGGTGAGCGCAGGAGACTTAAGACAAAATAATCCACCGTCAAGCTCCGCCACATGCCCGTAAGAGGCCAACGCCTTAACCGCGAGATAGACAGGTATGTTATCCAGCGGGCCGATACTCGCGCCCTTACTACCAGTTGCAAACAGATTACTCCGGTCTGCAGACTGGTTACGAGTTCGAGGTCGCTTGCGCGGTCTACTCCCTTACGTAGCGGTTAAACGGTGTCTACCGAATCTATCGCGGACCACGGCATCCTTTGCCCGGATGTTCACCCGGAATCGGGTAGTTGATGGTCGTTTCAAGAGCAATCGCCGTAAGGTGAACAACTATCCCCGCTTTATAGGAGACAGTACTGTTTCCAGTCACCCCCGACTATTAGTCAGAATGCACAATCGATTGGCTGACTCCGCACGGTGCGCAAACAGTCTAAATTGACTCCTGGGGAAAACTATCCCTCAGGCCATAGTCCTGCCCGGGCTCGCACTTCATGCGTGGAGGCCGCCGGATGAGTGTTGACCCGTGAGTGTGACCGACCCTGAACAAATGGGTCTTCATGGCCAACTCCAACAGGTCCTATTAGCTCCCGCACTGTGGCCGCAGAATGGCGATTCTGGAATCTATCTGGTGTCTAATCTGGTGTCCCGACTTGGTAGCTCAAAAACACCACGGTGCGCAACTGATTGCGCCGCCATGGTGTCCCGGTGAAAAAGGGCCCTTAGAGTCGATGAGTGTTATGGGCTCCCTAGACGATCAAGCATGCTTGACAAGCATCGCGTCGCGGGCTGGTTGGGGATCGTAAACCGCAGGAAAAATGCAAATATTTTTTAAAAATATTTACCAAAAATGTTTAATTTTGTAGATTATACCAGGGAGTCACGTCATTCATCAATCAATTACGTCTAATTAATGTTAATCCCTGGCATAAACTACAAAAATAGGCATTTTCGGTAAATATAAAAAAAATATATGCATTTTACTGCGATTTACGATCCCCTCCCAGCCCGCGACGTAATTCTTGTCAAGCATGCTTGATCGTCTAGAGAGCCCCTTAGAGGATAAACTATCGAAGCAATAATAATCAAATATGATGACTCATAATTTATTAGAATCTGGCAGTTGTATTGAATTACTGATATGAAAGCACAAGCTCTCATAAAAGTTTTTTCGGAGAAGTACTTTTGCGATTAAATCATTTTCTCTCTCTTTGGAAATAAATTCCACGTTGTCTGTTTTTTCTGCTAACAGGGCGATTGGATTTTCTAATTCTTTATAAAGGGTTTTCCATTAAGGGCAGGTGGATGATAAGAAATTCTACGCAATAAAACAAGCTGTGTGTGAGGTATTAACGAAATAATTTTTTATTTGAAAGGTTCATGTATGCAATTATGTATGGAATATCACATCGTTAAAATGTACGCCGCGGCTTCGCACGGTGGCACGGATCCGAGAGGTCCAATTTTTATTGACTGCCGCAAAAATGTGGCTAAATTTGAGCAATAACATGGGTTATGATTGGCATAGACTTGAGATTTAAGTTAATCTCACAATAAAAGTCTAGCGGGGTCAAATCGCAAGATCTTGTTGGATAATTAATGTCACCTCCGCAAGAGATAAGCATGGACTAACAAAAACTCATCTCGATAATAAAATTTCAACATGCTGCTCAATCGCGTAGCGTCCCATGGTGATTTGGCATCAGTAACTGAATAATAAACAACAGATTTGACAGACGCCGCCAAAACAACAAAAAGACTGTCAATCTTGATCCGCAGCTATTAGAAAACCCTATACATGGAAAATGGGCGCAAAATGGAACGCATAGTTTTGAAAGAGAGACAAATATATAAAATAAGTAATAATGAAACATGTTTTATTGCAAAACGCTAAATATTTTTTTTATTTTTTTTTTATTCTCCTACGTTGCAAATCTATGAAAAGAAAGTAAATATCATGTGAAGTCAATTCCAATGGATGCTCGCACAGCCATGTTAATTCTATATTGGCAATTTATATTTGGGCCATGATGGGCCATGTCGTCGTGTCTCCAGTCCCTATCCTAATATTCCTGGTTGCCTGCTAGGCAAGCGGGAATATTAGGGCGAGGTGCACAGTAACTTTACCACAAGGTTAGCGATCAGACATTTCAATACAGGTTACAGTGGCCTCCACGCATGAAGTGCGAGCCTGAGTTGGACTCTGGCCTTAGGGTGAGTTTCCCTTAGGAATCAACCTTCTGGCGCTCCTGGACGGTCTGCGCACCGTGCGGCGTAAGCCAATCGATTGCGCACTCTGACTAACAGTCGGGGGAGTCTGGAAGCAGTACTGTTTCCTATAAAGCGGGGGTGGTTGCGGACCTTACGGCGACTGCTCTTGAAACGACCATCGGCTACCCGATCCTGGGTGAACAGCCGGGAAAAGGTATACACAGTTTCACCGCTTCGTAAGGGAGAGGTGAAAGGATCGCGCCAGCGAACTCAAACTTGTAACTAATCGAGAGACTGGAGTAATCTGGTCGCAATTTGAAGTAAGGGCGTGAGTGTAAGCCCGCTGGGTAACACTCCTGGCTATCTCCCGGTTAAGGCGTTGGCCTCTTACGGGTTTGTGGCTGAGCTAGACGGTGGACTGTTTTGTCCAAGTCTTCTGCGCTCACTCCAGGGAGATAGAACGACCAATCGTTAAAATTTCCTGAGGTGACGGACTCGCTCGCTGTAGTCGACAACTCTAGTGACTAGCTACTGTAAGCACAGAAATAGTAGCAAGCAGACCCTTTAATAGCATTTCTTGCCGCAGAAAATGATACGTCGACATATGAACCAGGTACTAGAAACGACTATTTACATAAAAGTATACTTTTGCCCTATCCAATTACCTAGCCATTATGTACATACGCTGCGTACATAAGGCAGTTTATACTTATATACATTGGCTAATTCTTTTGATAAAGGAATGTTATTTATAAATTATTTGTTATATGTTATATTTGCAATAAACATGTCTTCTATTAAGAAAATTCACCGGTCTAAAGAATTAGATCATGATTTGTTATTATTTTCAAAGCCACCATCTCGAATAGGAGATTGGTCCAATAGACAAAAACTGATTTATGAGTTTTTATCTATTAGATCAATCTCTTATTCGAGATGGTGGCATTGAAGATAAAAATAAATCATGATCTATTTCTTTTTCGAGTGCTGTTGACAGCACACGAAAAAGGGGTTGTGTCACACCAAGACTTTAACGGCAAGTAGTCAGAGACTGATTTCATTTGAATATTAATTTCATTTTAAAAAAAACGATGAGATCTCGCGGTCGGCGGACGAACCCGGTTTGTTTCCGTTACATCTCTTGGCCCTTAGCTAAGGAAAGAACCGCGCCGCCCAACGTGTCTATATTTGATGAAACTGTATGGCGGAATTTGAATATTGTATTAGTAGTCTAGCTTATATATGAGTTATTACAACCATAATGGGCCCGATTTCGTTTCTTTGTGAACTAAAATTGAAATTAGTTTAAGCGAACGAGATAAAGCAATACGTTAGAGCGGAATATAAAACGAACGTTCGTCGATAAAAACTATCCGTCGAACTTATACTCATACGAATAAATTTGAACACATTTCGAGCGGTGTTAGATTCAGATGTTTTACCTTTGGTGGGTAGTTTTAATGCGAAAAAGTGACAACCGTTTATTTCACATTCCGATTTTAGTTCACGGAAAAACGTAATCGAGCCCGATTTCACAATGTGAATTTGTCTCAATAAGAAGTCTGCATACACAATTTCATGTATCTAAGTCCAATATTTTGAGATTGAATATGACTAAGGCGCTTCCCGGTGGACCGATTTCAACCATAACTTTTTCAACTCTTTCCATGACCAAATGATGGCGGCACACTAAATTTTAGGTCAATCGGATTAAGCCTGGTGGGGCTATTGTGGAGAATTACACAAAGCTACACACAGAAGTGCTCTCATAATACTTTCCCTTCTCGTAGGTTGGTGGTATGGGAAAGTTAAAAATAATAAGTATGTAAAGGTGTTAAAACGGTAAACCAAAGGGCGCCGGACGATTTGTCGGAGTGTTTTATCGTAATTATACTCGAAAAATATATACATTATTACAATCACCGTCATACAAAATGAATATCGCACTGTTGCTTGTCAGTTTATTTTTGAGAATCTAAAGCTGCACAATTATGTCAGTAACCGACGTAAACTAGCCAGAAATATAAATATACTATCAGATTCCAATTACCAATTTAAAACAGCATGAAATACTTTATAGTATATTCTATACAATTCTACAAAAGAATTCCTCAGAAAATTTTAGATTTTCCAGTAAAATTATAAAACATCATATCAAAGACATTGTTTTGAAAAGCGACATTATACTATAAGTAATTACAAGCGTTTATTTACCTTGCAATGTTTGTCAGTATGTTTGTTTAGGTCAAATCTTGCAAACTGAATTAGAACCACTTCCTCTTATTCTATGAAGTTGACATTTTACATGTTGGTGCAGTTTCGATGACAATGCATTTTTATGGTAAGCATGACCTGATTCTGCACCCAGGATTAGCTCCCGACGAGAGGACTCTTCAACGGTCAAGAGCACAGGCACGAAATTGTGTATACGCATTCAATTCTGATAGTCGGTTCTAAGTTTCACCATGACATGGCTGCTGCGCCCAGGGTTGGCTTCCGGCGAGGGTACCCCTCAACGGTCAACAGCACAGTCACGAAATTTTGTATACGCATTCAATTATGATAGCCCGTTCCAAGCTCCACTATGATATGGCTGCTGTACCCAGGGTTGGCTCAGGACAGTTAATTTTATTAAAAGCTTGTTTTTTTAAATAAATTTTTACTACTAACTAATTACTTTTTAAACTTACAAAAATAACTGGAACTAAATGGAAAATCTTATGCTTATTTCATCCCTGAACTGAACTGAACTGAACTGAACTGAACTGGTTAGTCCCAGTTGTTACACAACTGGGACTAACCAGTTCAGGGGTTTACAAGGATGTAATAATAATAAAGAATAAACGCTGTAGTAAAATGCTTGCTAAAAACTAAATACCATTTGGTAACAGTTTGAATAAAATGTGGTTTTTAAAAAAAGTCACAACTCCACTATAAAATCATCATAGATCTAAAACTATAAGATAGAGAAAAAACATTTCTAAAAAACACTACTCAAGAGTAGGAAAATATACAAGACAATCATAACAAAAAAGAATATCAAGAAGTCATTATTTTGAAAGATGTAGTAAGTAATATACAATTTAATATGATGCTACCAAGTCAAACTAAATAGAATACATCGTCTATATACATGTACATTTTCGTCGTATCCAATTGACGGCTAAAAACCGCTCTTGGACTTGTCAAAATAAGTATGACAGGTAGTAAGTCTCGTTACTACTCTTTACTGAACATATATAGGCAGTCAAAACTTACAACAAGTACTAGGATGTCAAACTATAAAAATAAATAATCAAAATATGAGCCTTATATTTAAAATAGTCAATAATTCGAAAAGATTCGTAATAAAATTATTCATCGTAATATTCAAATTGTCAGTAAAATGGTAAATAATCAAATTGAAGCTGCGCCATGCATTCAAAAACTAAAAGTACAAAATAAAATAACCAGACAATAAAGCTCTACTTTTTAAGTCATTTAAATGAGCACATTATTTGAAAAGTCATGCCCCTCAAATTCGGCCAGATCATAAAAAGCTTGGCCTATCAGCATCTCCTTGATGTTTTTTTTTGATTTTACGTCTTTTAGCTGTTTTTGTAGGGAGTAGATTATTGAATTTAATGCTTATGTATAAGTAGCTTTACTGTACTTTGCCAGTCGTATTCAGGGTATGCATAAAAGGGATGTATACATAAACATATTAATATACTGTATAAGTATATTTATATGTATATACATATACATATGCATACGTATGCAAATGTTCAAAATGTACACCAATTTAAGATAAAAGTAAAAAAATGGCTCCTTTACGAAGTAGGTCGTACAAAGACTGAAAAAGAATTGCTTCATACAATAATTTAAAATATGTGTGTATGTAGATGTATGTGTGTGTGTGTGTTATTATATATGTATGTATGTATGTTTGTATGTGTATATGAGTATGTATGTATGTAACTAACCCTTTATCGTAATATATATTTGTATTAAAAAGTGTACTATTTTATGCCATTATCTTAGTGTTAGTATTGAAAGTAGTCTATTAGTCAGTACTACTCAAACGTCAGTACTACTCAAAAACAAAGGCTACTAATATTTCGTATGCCCAGATACAGGCTGTTCGGTTTAGTTGGGCATTCGTCTAGAATGATCGTTTGGGTTGTGTTCATTTTCTTATTGCTTATATAAATAGCTACTAATCATATCTGTACAATCTCACTGTTAACTCTCTACCAAGTTGTAACAAATAAATAAATAAATAAACATATGTATATATAGATATACTTATAGATATTCTTTCTCGGACGCTTCCATTGAGGATAGTAAATGATGATTACGCATGTCGGTGCTATTTTGATAAATAGGTCACGTGACAGTACTCAATAAAAGGATATTTTTCGTCGTGTTCATTCGGCTAAAGGGTTAAACGGAAATGTGCGAATTTCAGTGGTTCGTGAGCGCGGGTCGTTTCAGGGCAGCCATTTGCTGTGCCCTCGGCGTCATCATCCCCTTATTCCTTAAACACACCCGCAGTCTTTAAGCAGATACAAAAGTTTTTATGACAAATATCCATGTATTGTCTCTTTATTGACGGCGACGAAAACTAATTCCAACTGGTTGACGATAAAATATACTCGTTTGCTCGATAAAAAAGCGATTGTAATGTGTGTGATATGTACGCTTCTACGACGCCAGCCGTTACGCTTCGCCTACGTCTCTACGACTGTGCTACGCATGGCAAAGCAAACATTTGTATCCAAGTAATGATTTTTATTCGCAAATACTTTTAGTGAAAGTTTTTATTAGGTCGTTGCGAGGAAATTTTCATTCTATAAAGGGAATTTAGGACCATAAATATTGTAAAAAATATGTGTATTTTAAAAACCGAATTACTGATCTCTATTATTCATGCCATCGTACCATTTTAATGGTAAGTAGTTGGTTACCATTTTTACTGTAAAAAAAACTCTGGTAGCAGGAATCGATCAATTCTTTGAAGAGTACCTACCTACCCTTTTACAAGACTGCCCGAAAAAGTGTTATGGGTTTAGAATCCATCTATGTATATTTTTCGTTTCTTTATTCCACCATAATTTCTAAATACCTCAACCGATTTATAGATGTGTGGTATTGTTAGAATCATTGTCATCCTGAGTGTCATAGACGTACCTCAACTTTTTGCTCTCATATAAAGGAAAAGCGGCGTCTTCAATTTTTCGTCGTGTGTTTATGAATCGCCGTGATAGGCGATAGAGTGTTTATAGTCATCATTTGACAGTTTAGTTTTTTGTCATTCTTCCTCTTCGCAGCCTTCATGAATGGACCCGGTATGCCATGTACAAATTTCTCTATTGAAGTTCGACGGTTACAAACTCTCTTCTACGTGGAACCCTCTTCTTGAAATGTTCCCGCCGCCGAAAGCCGAACGCAAAGACGTAAGACAGGATACAGTGAGTGTTGTGTGCAAGACCGATTTTCGAAATTCGCGGCTCCGAGCCCGGCCCCCACCACCGTTATTACCTACGCAGTGGCGACAGCGGTATGCGGCCTACCCGCAAAATAACGGATTGACAGCTCTTCAGTCTACCCTGGACAACGGCCGCTGCAACGTCACCGAAACGTCCGGTGCTACAAATTTATTAATTTATTTTCTACCCTATTTATAATGTCAAACAACCGCGATAGTCTTCGATTTTATATTACAATTATACTGTTAGTCGGATCAAAAAGGTTATTAAACATGGTATTCTTTGTTTTTGAATTTAATGATTTAATTTCTATATATAGAAACTATTAAAATGTGATTATAATAGTCCCTTATTTCGGGACCCCTAAAAGGCGTGGGGCCTATAGGCCGGTGCCTACTTCGCCTATTGGATAATCAGACACTGTCTAAATGACGATTTCTTGCAACTCGACAACTAGTATGATGAACACCCGAATCACTATGACTGGAATTTCAACGTATCATTTCAAACGTTCATTCCTACATGATATAATTGATGGAAAACAGACCGTATCTTGTTAAAACACACCACTTCGAGATTGTGTGAGGACCACTCAGTCCCATTCTATTTCACGTACCACGTGTAAACAACCATTATTTAAACATACAATTATACGAGTATCTCTGGCCTCGGTAGAAGTGGATCTCGTCCCAAAGTAGCAAACTAGTTAAATATTTAAATAACTAATACATTATGTACTTTATATATATTAGCAAAATAACACCTTTTTTTAAATTTTTTAATTCAATTGACGAGCGTTGAACGTGCTGCGCCATCTAGCGGTAGGTAAAATATCGCTAATAAACAATATTAGCAATATTTTAAGTACTGCTAAATGGCGCATCATGCTCAACGCTTATTTTTCTAAAAATGAAAATTCTGAAATATAAAAAAATATATAGTTTTTGTTTTTCCTACATTTGTTTATCAAAAGTTGTTTACTTGCTCGTACTAACTCACCCCCTTCAAGGATTCCGGTTAGTTAAAACTCATCCTGTATATAATAAATCAACGACATATACATGGACCTAACATTAAAGGCCTTATTTTCGATGTGTTATGCTTGATTCCCGTTAAAAATGAATTCCTAATCATAATTTGTTATTATTCATGCGTTATCAAGGTCAGCTATATTTCACCCCTGTCATATTGTTGTCATGAATGTTATTTTCCTATTTTATACCGTCTCCGTCTCCGTCAGGAAGGTTGCAAAGCCATATAGGTACAATGCTCAGTCATGCTATTATAGCCTTCAATAATATAATAGAATTGAGAACGGTTTTGTTGAAATAGTTCTTGATCGATAGGGGTTATACACGCTACAGTATATGCCAATCATTTCGCAAAGGCGGTCAAGTTCAATTATTGAGATTTGACCTATCATTTAAACATAAGCATTTATTATGCTCGTCTCAATTGCATAAATATGCCGAAAACGCGTCGGCTGATTTTCAGGGTTACTCACTAAATTCGACACGCAGATATACGGAAAGCAGGATGCGGGATGGTGATAAAGTTTGTCCACCATTTAAAATGGGATTATTACCGGTGTGTTTTTACACGACTGCCCAACAAAAAAGGAGTGTAAAGTGTTCAGAACTCATCTGTGTATGTTTTCCGTTTCTTTATTCCATCATAACTTTTAAACCCTTGAACCGATTTATAAGCATGTAGTATTGTTAAAATTGTTATGTCATCCTAAGTGCCATAGCATACTCAAATGTCCAAATATCAAGTAAGTAGTTGTCTAAATGACCAAATGTCAATAAATTAACATATGTAAATATATCGTGTTGTTTAGTATCAAATGAAAGGACTGATTGAGTAGATTCCTGAAATATACATCTATCTATATGGATATTTATCGATATAGAATATTATATATTTACATACACCACAAATATTTCATAAAAAAACTGTAACAAATATAACTGTATATACAATAGTTCATTTTATATAACGGCAGTCATGTTTTTATTTATTATTAAATTTTATATGTACTCACTTTCTACATTGTAAGTACTATTTTGTAAGTTTTCACTAATCTTTGTTCTGACTTAATTAGGTTAGTATGCATGTGCGAATGCTATTGTATTTTCTTTAACACCTACTCGCCATACTCTTCCGTTTACTACAGTCAAACAGGCCTACTTATTTGTATATTTTCCTCTCACCGCTTTCATCCCATGGCCTTCCATTGCGCTCTCAGTAAAATCTATTACTGGCTTTACCCAAGCATTCATCAACTTTCATATCCAGGTCTTTCGCAGTGCAGGCACAACTCTGGAATTCCATGCCTTTGCCCAGAAGACAACATGAAAACCTGAGCAGGTTTAAACAATCTCTAAAGAGACATTTTCTCAACTTATGCACACCCCCTGCTCTCCCGCCTCCCTTGCTTGTCCTTATATTCCATTCCTTCCTTCGATATCGAGTCGACATACGTTACTAATGACTGTTTTATATTCTTTATGGTGACTATTACTTAAATGTATTCATTTATGCCTTCTTTTATAAACCAATTTTCTAGCATAAACCTTTAGTCAAAATAACCCTTGCGGTATGGCTGGAAGATATTGCCTATTGGCAATATTCCCACCACTTTGTACTGTTTTGTGCGTGCAATAAAGCTTTTCAAACAAACATTTCAATCATATTCAGCATAGCCTAATATCAATAAGCTATAAAATCAGCTATAGGGACTAAGTGCTTTATATTATATGACGATCCTAGCAGACATTATAAAGATTAAAATTCTACTAATAATTCTGAATATCTTACCTTAAAGCCGCGTAAGTTTTCAACGACGCAGGCCAGCAGCGCGTCTCGTCCAATTGTCACCGTCACATTCGGAATTGGCTCGGCGAAGCGGGGATAAAACGACTCTGCAACAAAAAGGTTAGCCATTGTTAGACATAAGGAGCACGCCAACTGCTATTAGACGGTCGCACAAAATGTACCGAGAACGCCGTCTAACCGGCAAATGACGTCATCCTGAAAGAAAGACGGGCGGAGAGGGGAGAGTTGTTGGATAGTGCTTTGTGACTTTCGTGTGACTGTGGATATTTCGTGATGTACTATTCGATTTTATAATTACGAGAAAAGGTTTTAACCTAAGTGGATTAATCTATAAAAGAGGTGCTAATTAATCGATTCGGTATACACGTGTCCATCGGACAAGAACCTATTACCATTGTTTATAGAGGGTATTAGATTGGTATGATGTAAGATATTGCTTTTAGGCAATAAGATCGCCTTTTTGTTAAAGTAAATAAAGCGTTTAATTATTATTATTATTATTATTATTATTGCTCATGTACATTTTGCCACAGTACATTTTGGCAACTCCTCTGCGCCGGCGACATGCGGGTGGCGCTGATAGCATTGTCTGGCGAAACTAATAGCAATTAATTTGGCTGTCTATATTTACATTGATAATGAATGGTATTTCATAAAGGACTAATTGATTTGTAAACCCCATTATTTAAGTAATGATAACAATGGTAACATTAAATTACCAGTTCAATCTATCACATTTCTATATAGGTTGATTACATCACATAAATAATAAGGAGTGATTAGAATGCCATATATTAGTCTAGTTATCTTTTGAAGCGCTTAATTATTACACATATCTAAAAACCTGTATACTAAATTAAAATTTTCATCTTTATGTAAAACGTAATTAAACAATAAGAGCTATGCGTATACGCGTATATGCGTGTTTAGAACGCCATCTATTGTGCTACTGTACCTAAGAGAAAAATATTTACGGCCTTAGAAACTAAACATATCTGTAAAACGCTGTTGACCAGGTGTTTTACTAAACGCATTTAAGAGCTGCTGTTGATCGACTGTTTTGTTAGGATTCACAACGTTGAGAAAAAAACGCATTTTAAGCTACATTTAACTGCACAACGCGTAAATAACAGATTCATAGACAAGTATACTTTTTACTTGGTTCTAGCGATGGATACATTCGAGTCGACTTAGTTTCCATTTCCAAAAATAACTATAATTAAAAATAATAAATAATAAAAGCAATTAATCAATGGACTATTAATAAAACATAATAATCACAGATATAAAATAAATAAAAACAAACAATTTAAATAAAAGGCACTAACATGTTAATTAAAAAAAAAAAAACTAAAATTTTTATAATTGTAAATTGATTATGATATGGTATAGGCCAGACATTTTATTGCATCATTGAATTCTTTGCAAGCCACAATCTAATATCCGATCCTTAAAAAAATCTGAATAGGCCTTTGTCCTAAATGGCGTGGCGGTGCCTTTGTTTGGAGCCAAAAACAAAAAGCCGCTTCAAATTCAATAAAGGATTAGCATGGACCGTCTTTTCGTTCAGTTTTAACCCGTTTGGACGCTAGCCAGCCATCCAGACGAACGCATGAATATAGATACTAAGTAAATGTTATGAATGCTTGCCAATATTTGCTGTTAGCAAAGCTGAAATCGTATACATTAATGTATTAGCATATAGAATTATTGTATTAACCGCTCGAATGCCAGAATTCGGACGCAAAAAACTGCACCGCAAATTTTTGGTCGATTTTATAAATATATACTGACAATATCGTTTTTTTTTCATGAATTCTATCTTATTACATAGTAATTAATGTTGTTAGTCGTGTATGGTGGTGAACGGTTTCGTGCAGCTTGGGCCACAAGATCGACTTTGTTCTCGGATCGACTCAACTCACGATTCAGCTCCCATTCAGAAGCCGCCTCGTGTGGAAGGCTAGCCCGGGTAAGACTCTCGCGTCTCAGGCCTCAAAGCTGGTGGACCGGTTTCTCCCGGCGGAATTGCATCCCGGCGCCACTGGACGGTTTGCGCACCGTTCGGCGAAGCCGGATGTGCATTCTGACTAATTTCTGAAGGAGTCTGGAGACTATGGAAATACACTGTCTCCTAAGCAGCGGGGGTGAACGTTGACCTGTTGTCATGCCACTATTGAAATGAACTTGGGCCATTCGATCCCCTGTGGCACTACGCGCAAAACACGCCCAGGTCCGCGATAATTTATAATTGAATTACCGCTGTAATACACAGGTAGAGGTCGCGTAAACGACTTCGGACCCGTAGCCAGTCGGGAGGACGGAGGTATCCTGAAGGTTAATTCCAGACGGAGATATGCTACTAAAACTGATAGTTATGAGGCGAATGATAGTTGCGGCTGGGTACCTTTCCCGGTACCTTGCCGCAAGGCGTCGATCTCTAACGGGTAGCTGGCGAGCTAGACAGTAGATTGTCTCGTCTCTAAGTCATCTATGCTCACGGCTGAAGAATGATTACATATCGTTATACCAGCTTGGGGTCGCCCGTTGTACTCGACACCGCCTACTGTTAATCATCTATATTATATATTTACATAATATTTATTGGGGCCGGCCGAAACGGTTACGTACGTACATAGGCACTTTTGACGTTCGACAGGTTAATTGGCGTTACAGTTATTAGTAATGACTTAATATTTCTTTTATGCAGTCACACGTCCAATTTTATTACATGTTCGAATAATAGAAAAACATGACGTTTTACGATATTCGCCAACCTGATGAAATATTCATTAGGCCATCACAAGGGAGTGTCATATAGTGGTCATTTAAGTAATTTCAAAGGTGTTTTAAAACTGAGTGCAACGTGCGCAGAGCCCGTCGTAAAAATGAACTGGTCATAAACAGCTTATTATTTAAGACTAGACTTCTAGTTGAGATACTCAGGATAATGTAATATCTGCCGTAGCATACTATAATAAACAGATCTTGAAAAAATTTGACTGGTTGAAATTTCCTTTAGTCTACTGAATGACTAAATGAATGAATGGGTATTTTTACTGCACCAGTCTGGCTTTAAAATATTATTTATAATGAGGTGGGAAGGGTTACTACCGCTCAAGAAATACAGGGGGTGGATATAATAATATGAACACCAAGCAAAATAGTACAACTTGATGCATGTGGCAACACTGCATCAGTGTATATAATGGGCTGCGTATGAATTGCGTAGTTTACGTGACAGGTCTTGTAGGTTTTCAGTGTATCTCTTTGGTCTGCGACGACAACAAGCGATTGGTGTAATGTGTGATCTATCAGACTTTAAAAGAGGGAAAAACGTCGGCGCCATGTTAGCTGGATCGTCGGTGACGAAGGTAGCTGAACTGTTTAACATTTCATAAGTAATAATATTGTGTGTGTGTGCTATCACTACACGGTAGTAATAGCACACACACACAATATTGGAAAACATCATCGGCGAAGAGGAATAGTCAGCGAAGCCCAAAGTCACCCAATAGAGATCGAGGAACATCAAAAATGATTGTTGCCAGAAAACATAAAACAGCTGCAGCAACAGTGACAGCAGGGGTCAACACAACCCACAACAACACTGTTTTACAGGCAAATATTGTCCCAACAAAGTATTATTAAATAAATATTGGGTAGATGGCAGGTGTTCATATTATGTTGTCCAATCCCTGTAGATCCTTGCTGATTTATACTAGTGTATTTATAGCATGATATATATGATTATGGAAGTCGCAAACATTACAGCTTGGATATGGTCCCTGTGGCACGTGGTCTGCAGTTATGATGATATACGAAAGAACGACATTACGGCCCAGGCTGTAACGCCAATGAGGATGATAATGTGTCTGGACTTATCGGCACTATTGGGCACCAAAGCGCGAAAACGGGGTCAGACGGAAACACTGCGATTGAGTTTGAGCGAAGGAGGTTTTTTTTAATTGACTGTCGCTTATTTTGTAGCGAACAGTTTCGTGCAGCTTGGGCTATAAGATCAATTGCGTTCTTGGGATCGGTCAGACTCACGGTTCAACAATATTCAGAAGTCTCCTCATGTGGAACACTAGCCCGGGTAAGACTCTCGCGTCTTAGGACTCACGGCTGGTGGATCGGTTTCCTCTGGGGGATTGCCTCCAGGCTCTACTAGACGGTTTGCGCACCGTTCGCCGACGATAATCGGCTGTGCACTCTGACTAATTGCTGAAGAAGTCTGGAAACTATGGAGATACGAGAATACTGCCTCCTAAGTAGCGAGGGTGGATGTTGACCTGTTGTCATGCCATTTTTGAAATGACCTATCGGCCACCCGATCCCGAGTGGTATTACGGACAAAGGACGCCCAGGTCCGCGATAAATTCCTACTGAATTACCGCTGAAATACAACAGGTAGAGGCCGCGTAAGTGACTTCGGCCCCGTAACCAGTCGGGAGGAAGGAGGTATCCTGATGGTT
Source organism: Micropterix aruncella (assembly GCA_944548615.1). Classification (NCBI taxonomy): domain Eukaryota; kingdom Metazoa; phylum Arthropoda; class Insecta; order Lepidoptera; family Micropterigidae; genus Micropterix; species Micropterix aruncella. The sequence continues at coordinate 29,790,277 of OX155959.1, read as the reverse complement.
AATTCCATGCGGAGATATCCTGCCAAACTGGTAGCCAGGGGGCGAGGTGTCCCACTGGTTTACTTTCCTAGTGCCTCGTCGTAAAGCGTTGGACTCTAAAGGGTACGTGGATTTGCTAGGCGGTAGGTTTATATAGGCGGAGATATCCTGCCAAACTGGTAGCCAGGGGGCGAGGTGTCCCACTGGTTTACTTTCCTAGTGCCTCGTCGTAAAGCGTTGGACTCTAAAGGGTACGTGGATTTGCTAGGCGGTAGGTTTGTACCGTCCCAATGTTTTTTACGCTCAACTCACGGGAGACAGGACGATCACATATCGTTAAAACTTCCTAAGGTGACGAGTTGGCCCGTTAAAGTTGATAACTCAAGTTGTCGCATTATTTATTTAGTTATCTGTTTTAAAATCTAAGTGCATATCATATATTTTTTTTGATAAATAATAAACTAGAAATATTTTTGGTTGCCATACATGATAGCCCAGAAAAGCTTCCACTTCAGGGGTATATATACTGTAAACGCCCGGGGCTGTCTCCATCGACCTAGCAATTGCGAGCCATCTATCTGGATTTGTCGATTTGCCATCGGCTCCGCTCGGCGTTGCTCGGCTCCTCTCGTCCGTTAAAGCGACCGGCCCGGGGCCTAGAAAAATAATATGTCGGCGGCCGAAGGAAAAACAAACGCGAGCGGCCGCCCGTTGCGCCCGCCATAAATTTTGGCTCTTTATGACTGCGAAATTGGGTGGAAAGGATTATTCTCCGGCGCGCACACTCGTACCATAACCGCCCTACCGCATCGCATCGCTTCCCCGCGGATTATATTTCAATCATTTTGCTTTTGCTACTCGTTTCGCTCACAGCGCGTCGCTCTTCATCCCCGCAACCATGCCACCTGTGCCGTGTTGATATTCGCCAGTTGTATAAATATAGTGGGTCGATGTCGACTACAACGGGCGAACCTGTCACTCCAGGCTGGTACAACGATATGTGATCATTCCTTTAGACGTGGTATGAGCGTAGAAGACTTAGAGACTATACAAATCTACTGCCTAGCTATGCCAACATGCCCGACAGGCATGCACCGGAAAATATACCCAGCGGGCCGCTTCGACTCCGTCTACCAGTTTGGAAGGATAGTAGTAGTAGTAGTAGTAGTAGTAGTAGTAGTAGTAGGTAGAGTGGGGGGCTTGTTTCCAACCCTTGGTGTAACCTAGATCTGTAAGGTCTTTTGTAACTGCCCACTATGTGGTTAGGTCAGTGGTCAGCTAGTAGCCCGGTACTTCTTACCAGTCCAAGTAGATCACTGACCTTTAAGTTGGGCAGATCGCTGGGTTCGAGAAAGGCTCGTCCCAGTAAACTGTGTTTTTTGGCGGCGAGCCCTGGACAGCGACCAACAATGTGTAAGCTGTCTTCAGGTTCCTCGCCACATATTCGGCAGTCCTTGCTCTCGGTCAAGCCAAGGTTGAATAGATGAGCTCTAAGGGTCGTGAAAGGATATCTCCGTCTGGAATTAACCATCAGGATACCGTCTTCCTCCCGACTGTTTACAGGTTCGAGGTCGCTTGCGCGGTCCTCTCCCTTACGTAGCGGAGATACGTTGTCTACCGAATCTTTCTCGGACCACGGCATCCTTTGCCCGGCTCTTTATTTCTTGAAAAAGAAATGTTGGGAAGAAGTTGTAGATTATTTTGGAGGAGAGGAGCAAACCGTTGTATATGATGACAAATTGTCATTTCTTAGGGCGATCTGCTAAGTAAGGAAAAACCCACCAATGTTTATTTATTTTATTTAACTTTATTCGCATTCATACATTCGGCATAGATGCTAACTCTTCGACATCCATTTTATTACTTTGGTCGCAGTGTGGCGAATCTGGTATCTAATCTGGTGTCTCGACTTGGTAACTCAAAGACAACACGGTTTGCGAAAAACACCCTGTAGGAACGCATGCTCCAGTGTCCGGACAGCAGCAGCATCGTGAAGGTCGGTTTGTCATTCATTAGCTGGCGAAATCGAATCGATATCGAATATGCAAATTTGCTACCTAATGATTTCGCGTAGCTTAGGTCGTGTTGGCCAATTATTATGTCACTTAAGCCTGCCCAGTTTACGGTTAAACTCCCATCCGGTATAGGTTAGAATAGATCTTTATTGCATAACTGTAACTGTATTGCATAACGGTAAGGAAGTATGGTACGACTATATCTCTTTCTGTAATAGGTTTTTAATCAATTTTCAATTTGAATAAAATGTATTGACTATTTCTATTATTAGGTAGGCACATATTGATTATATCTTGACTATTTTTATTTGAAATATAATCCCTAATACATTTTTACTTTTTGACAATCGTCACATTTTTTTTGTTCTTTTTGACATTACATTTATTAATTTTATACTAAAAAAAAACTTATTTGTATCGGTATTTTGAAGAATTAATTGTGTTCATTATAACCTTCTTTTTTTTCTCATTATATTATTCATTATATTCAATGTAATAGAATCACTACTTATTGAGTTAATTTCTACATATTATCTTCTCTATACTTTACATCTCTATATCTTACTTTCTACATATCTTACTCTGTGTTTTTTATCTGGGTAACTAAATGGTGATACTCGATTAATTTTCTACAATAATAACTTCTTTATTTTTACGAGTAACCTTTTATGTTTTGATTTATTAATAGAAGAATTTGATCATTAATGAAGAATTCAATTATATCAAGGCCAAATGTAAATATAATACAACTGTTTATACAACTATGTATTAGTTTTTAGGACAATAAATTATATGATTTGATTTGATTTGATTTGAGGTACAAATGTTTTTGTACAAAATGGTCCTATACAGTTTGCCCACAGAGCGTTCAATTTCAATGTCATGTTTATAACCGCAAGTTATAAGCACTGAACACTCTTTCTAATTACTTTAATTCTTATTACATTAAAGCAAAAAAAAATAAAATTACATGGCCCCTTAGACTGTATACTTCTTTTCGGGACCCACCTGTTGAAAACCACTGGTTTAGGCAACGATATAATATATATCGATGGGTTTAGGACATACGAATTTATCTCCGCTTAGGGTTCTATGCCCCAAAGATATGGCGCTTAGTGTTGATTAATCATTTGCTATTTTCATTAATAAATTTTATTGACTTAGTGTCCTATACCACTGCAAAAAGCAAAAGAAAAATGAATTGTGTATTTAATCATTTTGCACAAAGTAGAGATAAACTTGTAGGCTTCCGGTATACAAAATTAAAGTATGTTTAATAAACAACAAGGCTGTATTTTTTTATTAAATAATATTCGGTATTCAGCCGAGCCTACATCGCTATAGATCTCCCATACCGGATATTTCGGCGACTTTGTATCTATTCCCGAGGCGAAAGTTGCCAACCGTGACCCAATAAAACATTCAGTTATCCGTTTTATAGATCGTTTAACGTCTCCGCTATCAGTGGTGCGTTATTTAGAAGCGGATAGGTAGGTTGCGAAGGTATCGGCTGCGAGGCGGCGGGACACTAAACAGAACCCTAATCGCATTTACGACGCCGACGCGATTACCTGCCGATGCGTCGAACGGTACTCAGACGCCCGCAGGTGAGGCGCAGGGCCGTTGCACACGCGTGGGTTGAAAACCGAACCGGAACCGGAAGGTAATTCGAAAGGGAAAACATTCAAATAGAGTTGTGAAATTAGGTACGGTGGTGGATAAAGCACATTTAGTCTACACAAGTTCGGAGGGGGGGGGGGGAGGATTCTCCAAGGCCACCTCAGCTTCCCCAATCATGACACCAGGAAGGTACAAGGATTTTGGTCGTTTATTCAACCTAGAGTGAACGTAGAGACTGATATTGTCTAGATACGTCAACACGCCCGCCAGAGAGGTAACTCGAAGGTAACTTAAAAAATTCTGTATCTAATTATAAGTTATGTTGTTACTTTAAATAAAAAAAGAAAGGGAAAACGAACAGGTAGAGTTATGACATTAGATACGGTGGTGGGCTAGGCAAGCATGACTTACAATACGCACTACAACCGATGTACATACTCGACACATCTAGAAATATCAAAAGTTCAAAGGCCACTGAAATACAGTTATCAGGCGAAGATACCTATATAATAATAAAACCATAAGCATTTTTATATTATTTTATTTTATTTTATAGAAAATTTATAGATATCAAATACGTGAGACGAATACTCGCAAAACCAAACTAAACAAAACTAATTTACCAACCTATTAAGAGTTTACAACGCTTGCTTAACAACTTATGATATAAATAACATTAGCGGGTTAATAATATGTACGTGGGAAAAATGGGGTATATAAAGCGAAAATGTTATATGAAAAATTGGATATTATTATTTTTAAAATTATACAATATAACAGTATGGTATAAAATAATAAAAAGACATATAATACAGTATAATCTTAAGAAGTACGAGATTTGATCAAATTATTATTTAAATTCATGGAATCATTCTTCCTTCTTCTTCGAGTTCCACTCCTATAGGAGGTTGGACAACTTTATAGCTATCTGTAAAGCAAAATTATATCGAAGAGTGTAAACTGTAAAGATAAAGGTAAGAATGGTAATGGAATCATTATTTATGTCTAATACTTTCAAAACCATATATGCTTTAAAAACTCTATATGGTTTAAAACTCTACTCTAATATGTCCATGCCAACAAGGTACAAATGAATCGCTGTAAAATAGAAACCAACATTTCATTATCGAGAACGTTTCACCGAACAAACATTTCGCCATACAAAGGTGCCACACAGAGCATCACTCGTGTCAGACATTGCGGCAATCAGGGCAAATATGGAAACCTGCCATCAAACCCTGTCGACACGAAAGTAGCAGCCCATTGACATCTCACTGAATAGTGGCCTGAGCCGGATTTCATCATCATCCCGCATATATTAGCGTGTTACTAGTATTTATATTTGTAATACATGGAGTTTTAAATAATATGCTTTTGAAAAGAGGTTGATTTTAGCTTATAAATTATATTTTTAACATGTATATATAATTAGAGGTTAAAAATTTCATTAAGAGTTTCCTAAAAATATTGGAAACTTTTTAATATAATATCTTTAAGGCATCAAGAAGTATGTTGCTTTTAATTAACCCTAAATACACAAGAAATCATTCGTTGAATACCGAGCGCGGTGTACCTATATGGGTGTAACCGATGGGTCATTCCGGCTCCTAGTTGTAGGCCATTCCGGAGCGAATCCAAAAAAGACAGCTTGTACTCCGAATTGAAACCCGACAAATATCTCACCGGCTAGCTATTGTATTCCGATTTTCCAAGGAGCCAGTTATTCCTTCGGAAATTGGATTTCCGACCACGTTTAATTTAATGGATGACCATAGAAACACGGCATACTTTCGTTTGCAATCATATCAGAAAGCGCGTACTCGAAAAAAATACTTTACTATTTTTAGTTTTTAGGAAAATATATGAATTCTAAATGTCACTAATTAACAAGCAAATATATTAAAAAGAATAAAAACACGACTGCCGTTACAGAAAGTGAACTACTGTATTAACTTTATTACGGATTTCGCAAGATATATTTGTGGTTTATGTATTTATACATATAGACACATATATATTTCCGGAACATACTCAATCAGATCTTTCATTTGAGACTAAACACGATATATTTATATCAATTTATTGACATCTGGATATTTAGACAACTACTTGCTTGATATTTTGACAGTTAAATTATCCTATGACACTCATGATGACATAAAAATTCTAACAATACCACCCACTTCTAAATGGGTTCAAGCGTTTAGAAGTTATAGTGGAATAAAGAAACGGAAAACATATATAGATGAGCCCTGAACACATTACACTCCTTTTTTGTTGAGCAGTCGTGTAAATATATTCATATATTAGATTGTTTAATTTTTATATTAATATTGATATAGTTTGAAATAGTGTAGGCAAGAAAAACTAGCGTTATAAAGAAGACATTACTTCTTTAAAACTTACCTTTCTTATTAATAATTTTCAATCTTTGATATAATTTTGCTTGGAAGCCATTTCATAACGTTATTGTTAAAGATCATTAATGCCTTAAATGTGAGGCGTCCAATAATGGATGCCTATGGCAAAATGTATACAAAATGTATATAAATTTATATAAATGTAAATGTAAATGTAAATGTGCGCGGCTCGATAGTAATCCGCTCTATAGTAATGCTATAGTTCTATAGTAAACCCCGCTCTATGTAAATGTAAATGTAAATATAATTTTATATACATTTTGCCCTAGGCAAACCCGAGCTAATCACCATTCATTTGAGGGGTTAAGCGTGTGTTAGTGACCACCCCTCACTAGACTCCAAATTGTTCGGTGTGTGGTGGTGGTATCAACTTACGAGTTATCTCCGTATTGAAAGGCGGTTTTGAATGAAGTAGAAGGAATTTATTGATCGAAGGTTTGATATTGCCAATTATAACGCTTGCCGAATAGGTTTATCGAGACGCGAGGGTTACGCGACGGAGGTTGCACGGGAATAGTGGATGAAGGATTCTTTCCCAGTCACGAGGACTGGGAAAGGTAAAGAAAGGAAACCAAGGAGCCGGATTCGTTGACCTAACTCGTGAGAGAGAGTGCCGAATATGCCGTCGCAACCTTGGGGTAAGGTGATCACTCGGAGAATGATAATTTGGTTGCTTTTTCGCCGGTTTATACAGGCCGGTAAATGATGCAATCCGAAATATTCCGAGTAAAAGTATTGTTTCATCGTGCTGATTCATAGCTGCACGGGTTAAAATAATAGCTGAATTGTGTCAGTGGATTTCAGTGGAAATCGATGCATTTGATGATCGCATGTAATGGACTTAAGGGCCATTACACGTGTTTGCATTCGATTGTCACGGGTCAAAGATGGGCTTGATGTAGATATTTTCACGGGTCAAGATACTGTAGTCGGGTGCAAGTAAATACTAAGTGCCTTTGCTAAATCGAGTATTACATTTTTGTAGATTGATAAAATAAATTCATTTTTCCTCTACGATTTCTCACTGGATAATGAGAAACCGCTCTCTCTCACGTCGGTTCCGTTAACGCCTATACTTAACAAAGAGACGTAGAATTGCCTTCATTCTCGACGAAGTAAGATAGCTTCACCCGCAATTATCTCTGAAAGTAAACTTTACAGGCACATCTGTGGTTGGGAGGGAGTAAAATTTTCAATCAACCCTGAATGTAATTTTACTGCCCCTTAAACGTTTCGGTTAAAGTAGAAGAAAAGGGCTTTTAAGGAATAAATAAGGCAAAATTATGATCATAGGTAAACTATTGAATAAGAATAATATGACAATGTTAAGTTTTTGATGTGAAACAATCGCTACCTCTTGTATAGAAAAAATACAATTTAACATTACTAAAAGAAGTCTTCGATACCCAGACCTATTTAAAACACCTTTAGCAAAAAACTATACCGGAGTTAATAACGTAATCCCACGTATTTGTCGTCTGTATAACAAATTTCATCTTGACAATCGCATCGATATATTTCATGATAGTTTATGCTCCTTCAAAGCGTCCCTCTTTAAAATACTGTAATTCTGGTATTTTTTGTTTTTTTTTCCTTTTTTTATACGTAGTTTTTTAAAACATTCAACCATTGTTCATGCATTGTGCTAATTGTGTACTCATATAAAAAGGATATTGATGTAGTCATGTAACTGTAGTATATATATATGTCACTGTATGTGTTGTCAATATTGTTTGGGTACCAAATAAAATAAAATAAAATAAAAATAAAAATGCCACTTTCTAGTACAATTTATACATTCGGTCTTCGGTCTACTTAAGTATGATCACGTGTCCGAATATAGGGCACAGTTAAAGTGGTTGCCAGTACGCCAAAGAAAAATGTTCATATACTTGCTCTCCTATATCGTGTACCCTCCCAATTTACACCATCCTATCTCCACGAGCTTTTTGAACCACTAAGTTCCCACGGTCTCGTACTTCGGTCAGCCTCTGAGAGTTTACTAAAAAATCCGAGTCAAAATAGTGATTTCTATTCCTATTCTTTTTTTGTGTCCATGGTGCAAGACTCTGGAACGATCTCTCAGCAAACATACGAAACTCGCCTCTTTACCATCGTTTAAGACTCACCTTAAGGATTACTACCTTTCTAAGAAGTAACCAGTTCTTCCCTTTCTCTCCTCTTCCTCTCCCAATTTTCTCTCCTCGGGCATTATTAGTTTTAATTTCTTCCACTTGTCTGTATGTTATGCAGACGGTCTGTATGTTATGTAATAATCTTTATTTTCACAATGCGCCACTGTACAAGTACACTGTCACAATGCGCATGTACCACTGTGTTTAGGTTAGTTGTAAGACATTGCCATGTGGCAGTAAGCTCGCTTTTTGTATAATAATTAAGTGCAAATAAAGAGTTTATTATTAATATTATTATTATTATTATTATATATTAAATACATAAAGTTGTGGATATAATATTTCTAAAACAGGTTGATTTTAGATATAGATGTGTATATCCTTAGTGGTTTAAAAGTTATTAATTTTTTTTTTTAAATAAAGGAATCTTTATAATATTTGTTTGTAAATAGGATTAAAAAAAATACGGCGGCTGCAACGTCGCCGAAACGTCTGGTGCTACAAACTTCACGCGGTAAATTCATTTTATCCTATGTATAATGCCAAACAATCGCGATAGTCTTTTATTCAATATGTGTTTGTTTGTTTGTCTCTACTCTTTACAAAGAAATTTCACAATGGGCGGGTTAATTATTATAGGATACTTTCTTACAACCAACCCTACTTAGAAAGTGAAAGTGTGTGTCTTGTTATTGCATTCGATCGACAGCATTCAAATGCAATTCCGTTGATATTCCGTTGAAATTGCAATAATATATTTAAAGCACCAAAATATGTGTACAGAACCAGGAGTGGTTAGTATAACTTTGGAGGAAGAAAAACGGAGGACTTCCTTGTAGAAAAATGAGCCATCGACAGTGTGCAATGGTGATAGCATTCCGAGTGCAGCCGGGTTCTGAACCCCACTCCTCTGTTCGGAAGAAATCCAATTCCTGCTCTAAGATTGTACTAATCATTCCGGGTTATTTCGAATTAATATATTGAGCATCTATTGAGCATCTATTGAGCATTTGTCGCTTGCTGAAACAATTTGTCACTTGCCACGCATGTGAACAGCCGCGGCAAGGGTTAGTGACAAGTTGAAATGACAAGTGAACACACGCGTTTGCTAAGTTTATTATGTGTCGTTTCCGACCGCCGCTCCCCCCCACCTCCCTTTCCGAGACGATTAAGGCAATTTCCAGACTGAAGTCTGTTTGTGAATATGTAAGTTTGTTTGTGTCTGTGTGTGTGTGTGTGTGTGTCTGTGTGTATGTGTGTGTGTGTATTCCTCCACGATATCGCCTAAACGCTTAATCCAATTAAGCTGAAATTTGGCATGCAGGCATTATTTGATCATGGAAAGAGTTGAAAAGATTGTTGCCGAAATCGGTCCACCAGACACCGCGCTAGTCATACTTCAATCACGAAATATTGTAGGTAGAGACTTGAAATTCGGTATACAGATGCCTTATGAGACCAAGATCACGTTGTGAATTTACTATTGGTTATGTTGCTTGCTGACACTTTTATCAGCAAGAGACACATGATTAGTAATTTGTAGAAATAACGTAGTAGTAATTTATAATAAGCAATATTTTTTTTAATTATAATAAATTTATTTGTAATAAATAAACTTTATAATGAATGTATTAGTAATTTCTGGTGTAAATAAAACTGGTTTCTATTCACTGGCACTGGCAGTTCCACTAATACTAAGCACTAACATACTGAATCAGCATGTTTACACGCGAGGCATTAGTGAAAATGATAAGTACTAAGCATTAGCTACAAGCCCGTGTAAACTTAGTAATAGTCGCAGCAGTGGCACATGAAATTGAATATTTGCTAGACTAGCTGGTCTATCTAGTCATTTGTGTAACAGTATAAGCAGAAGCAGTTACGTAGCATACTTAAAATGTTAGAGAAGCGGCTAGATCCCGGCTAGATCTCCGTAGCGACATTGATAATACGATTGGGGGTCTGTCGGTGTATCGGGGTAGTGTAATCGGGGCTTTGCTGCTAATACCCACGACATCGACACGACACAAGCAAGAAAGAGACGGCCGGATAGCCCCTCCTCCCCCCGACAAAGCCTCCAACCAGTTGATTTCGCTTTGAGATATCAGCGGCTCCAAGCGACTGACGTTCTTGCGGTCACTGATTTTAGATTAATGTTCAGCCTTAACTTTTACTCGATTTTAAAGTAGAGGCCAAATGAAACGACTATCTCCGTTCAGGCCGAATACAAAATTGGAAATTAAACAATGTTCCAATGTAGACGATATCTAAAAATATATATTTAAATGTTTATTTTTGACCTATGATATAATGGAACATTTTAGCTATATTTAGTGTAAAACCCTATCAAAATTGGTTCATTGGTTTCGAAGATCTGTCAACCATTTCTTTCAATGTTATTCGAATCGTGTCCAAATTAGTCATAAATAAAACAAAGTCGGGTTTGTTTGAACACTTATAAATCGAGAACGGCTAAACCACCGATTTTCATGGTTTTTGATTTGTTGTATTTGTCTCCGTCCCGAATACCAGAATAATTAAAAACGAAAATTGGAAAATTGACGAAAAATTAAAATAAAAGAAAAAACATTTTCCCATACAAAATGTAAATCCGTGTTTTTCTCACAGTCAGTTGTACGTGGCATGTCAACTGACTGTGAGAAATCGTGTCGGCACGTGTCGGCAAATCATCCGCTTTATTTGTTCTTGAGCCTGATAGAAAAAAACAAAAAATGTCGTATATCACAAGGTGCTTTAATGAAGAGAATTAAACCGAGTGCATCCCATGCTGCACAATATGTAAATATTTTATTTCAATCATGTCTTGCGGACACGCGATTGATATACTTATTTTTTTAACTTTTATATTTCTTTTTGTGTTATTATCTTGTAGTGAACTTAATATTTATTTTGTATTCAGTGTATTACTTCATAAACAATTAAAATCATAAATTAAGTTCAGCTAATCTGTAACACGACATTCATTGACTGTTAGGCGGTACGAAGTTCGGCAGGCCAGCTAGTTACGAATAAAATTGGGGATGGTTGGGTACAACTCACTAAGCGTAAGAAGAGATTGCCTGGCAATCTGCCACATGTATAAATTGCTTAGGGGGTTCGTTGATAATCCGACCATCCTTAGAAGAATCGGTCTGTTTGTACCCGTCAATTACTGCCATGCTATGACTCACGTATTGTTCGCGTTACCGCGAGCTAGAACTAAAAGCGTTCAACACTGCTTCACGGTGCGGACGCTTCGTACCCTAAATGCACTATGTTCGGCTGAGCCAGAATTGGATATTTGGACGGTGAACTTAGCACAACTGCAAAGTACGGTAATGGCACTTTTTAGTAATCAAATAAATTAGGTAAATATGTTATATGTAGTAGAAAATTTGTAAAAAGTAGTACCTAGTATAATGGTAGTAATAGAGTAGAATAATATTAATATTAATAATAGTAAAAGACGTATTAAACATATACATACATATTTTAATATATTAACAAATAAATAAATAAATAAACTGCCAAAATAAGGTAAGGAAAGGGAGGGGATATCGGAAAAGTTAGAATTTATGGTTCATATTTATTGTGAAAGGAAGTGCTTTTTCAATGATTGCTTAAAGGTGAACAGCGAACAGCGAACAAAAAAGACGTACTATATTTCATAGTATACAAATATAGATATAGAGATATATATTATCTTTGGTTATATAGCGCAGTGTTTTTCAACCAGTGGGTCCCAGTGGGTCGCAGGATACCTATGTGAAAATAAAAATAGAAAATATTACAAAATCTTTATATAATATGCAAACATTTACAGCTTCGGAAGGGAAACATATTTATTATGTGTTTTTTTTGTATCTTATACAAAACTTTATGTTGATCTAAGTTGGAATCATTTAAGTACAGCTTCGAAAGTAAAAAATAGTTAATATTAACGTGGTTTTCGCCATTGTTTTTACAAAAAAAATATTTATTGAATGCTTACAGTTACAGCTGTAGATGATATTAAGGGTGGTCGAAAACATTAGGTTACAGGGGGGGGGGGGGGGGTTGCATAAGAGTTTTTTTATCTAAAAGAGGGTCGCAAGCTAAAAAAGGTAGAAAAACACTGATATAGCATTTTAGATTGTCCAATGCCATACTATTATTTGTCAGTTATGATTTTACTACGTGCTTATAGCTCCAAACACGCATTAATTTTTGTTTTCAATATGGCGGCGTTTGTGGCATGTTAGTATGGCGGAGCTCTAATCACGCCTATATGGTAGCATTCTTGGAAATAAAATAATAATACAATAACAAACACTATTTAGAATCATAGTTTTTATTATTTGAATATTTTCTGCATAAAGATGCCAATTTTTAATTTGGTATACGGGTTTTGATACGTAATAATTACGAACTTCTAATTTCGTGATTAAAGTATAAATAGCACGGTGTATGGTGGACCGATTTCAACAACAGGCTTTTCAACTCTTGCTATGACCAAATGATGCCAGCATGCCAAATCTCAGCTTACTCGGATGAAGCGTTTGGGCGTTATTATAGAGAAATATACACACACACATACACACACACATACAGACACATACACACACACACACGCAAACAGACTTCAGTCTGGAAATGGTCTTGGAGGATGTTGTCATGTCACTCTAGAAATGACCTTGGGCCCACTCGATCCCGTGTGGCACTACGGGAAAAGGACGCCCAGGTACGCGATAAGTTCAAATTGAATTACCGCTGTAATACAACAGGTAGAGGCCGCGCGTAAGCGACTTCGAACCCATAACCAATCGGGAGAACGGAGTTATTCTGAAGGTTAACTCCAGACGGAGATATCTCACCAAAACTGGTAGTTAAGGGGCGAGGCTGCCCGTTGTTTATTTTTCCCGGTGCCGCCGTAAGGCGTTGACCTCTAACGCGCTTGTTGGCGGAGCTATACAGTAGATTGTCTTGTCTCTAAGTCTTCTACGTTTAATCCACGGCTGAAAGAACGATCACATATCGTTACACCAGCCTGGGGTGACGGGTTCGCCCGTTGTTGTCAACACTGCCCTACTGTCTCGGGGGATGAGGGGAGTATTGGGAAGGATGAGGAGGACGGTGGGGAGGGGGGTAAAATGTATATATCCGTATTCATCTCTCGAAAAAAATTGCGTGTTCACAATACTTTTCCTCTGTTTGGAAAGTAAAATTCCAGAAATTGCAGGGCATATCATTGGGCCACTATTTATTGCATGCACCCTACGGACGGTTTGAAATCATTATTTTAGCTCTAAACAAATCGGTCTCTACTTCCACGCGTTCGAATTTAAATCATCGTTTTGATCCGATTTTATGAATATCGCTTTTGTGTCTTTGAAATATTGTAACCGGAAGCGTTCTCTTCCGTTTTCCTCTGCCGATTAAGTAGGTAAACTGAATCTTTAAATAAGGATCTTGCAGAATTATTTTGCGGTTTTTTATATATGGATTATTAGTAGGCATTCAAAACTATTTTTAAAACATTTATTGCTTCCTGCTACTAAGCCATTGGATTTTTAATATTGTATCAATGAGTACACTGAGAAAAATATTAGATTAATTCTTACATTATTATTTTGTTATCACGGTTTTATTCAGCTTTTATACAGCTGTTATCCGCGGCTTCGCATCGCGTATAGTTTCGAATCGAGTCGTTAATTTAAGTAGGTTGGCGTTTATTTGCTCTTTTAAACGCTACCTTTAGATATATCAGTTTTTTTGCTAACGTCTCATATATATATACAACATGATATGGTAAACTGTACAAAAGAATTTGTGTAATACTATAAATAAATAAATAAATAAATAAATATAGTGCAATAATTTAAGACATCCCGTCTCAGATGCACTCTCATGTTTTCAGTTAAATTTATGATTTTTATAAAGGGCCGTAAAAAAGACCTTTTACGGCATCCTTTAAAGTCGTCAGCGCGCGTTCCTTGTGGCAAAGTTTAAAGATAAGTTTGACTGGTAAAGTTTGACGAATATCTCCAGCTATAATAGTAATACTATTAAACTACTCATCAATTTATTGTTGTTTATTACGTCCTGTAGAGTTCTATTTAATGCTTCATTACCTCTCTTACGTGCCGTAGTGCTTTCGTCCCATACTATTATTTTTATTTACATCATACTTCGGCCAGCTTGCTTTTCTTTGAAATGTTGCATATTGGATTCGATATATTGGTAACATAAGGGGCAAATTTGAAGCAAAGTATGTAGTTCGATCTCCTTCCAATAATGTGGCTTCGATCCCAAAAAATATTGCCCGCGGCTTCGCTGCCGTGGAAGGCGTTGTTTTATACATGTGTGGAACTCTTCTGACAATTGCTTTTATTGATTACAAGGGGCGCGGCTGACTTGTAGCGCCGTCTAGTGTGGCGTGCGCGAAGCTCTCAACGGATTTCAGCGTAGTGGTACACGTGAATTCTAACAGAGGGCGCCACTTATTTTTTTGAAACAAAAACAGTTATTGTAGCTTAAATATTAAAGTTAGATATATGCAGTTGCAGACTTTTTTATAGATCTCTTTGAGGCCGACGTTTTGTGTTACATAGTTTTCAGATATATTAAACCGTTTCGTCAGCGCACACCGATAAAGCACATCACCAGCTCATTTTCTCCGTCTTGATTTACAAATATCGTGATTTCGTATTGAAAACCATTATTTATCACGATAAAATATAGCCTATAAGCATTACTCGATAATGTAGCTTTCTATTAGTACAATATTTTTTTCAAATCGGATAAGTTGTTTTGGAGATTACCCCCTAAATACAAACTTACAAACTTACACACATTACCTCTATATAATATTAGTACGATGTTTCAATCTATAACGATGTTTCAATCGTAATTTTGTTGAGTTACGAGGAATGCTGTTAAAACTCCATTACTCGATTATATGTATCATCATTATCCTTATGGTTAATAAGGAAATAACAGTATACTTTAGTTTCAATATAATTCATGTGTCCGACTATACCCGTACGTATACTACTACATGCTGTCATGTTAGAATCGTGGTCCCTAGGTCGCAATGTAATGAAATTATATTGTGTTTTAACATTACGACACGCTAACTACCATCACGCAACATCGTTACGCGTCATGTTCATTGATTTGCATGGACCACAATCCGAGTTATATACGTAATCCTTGTTGAAAATGCGTATTTACGTGTATTACATTATTATATTTTTTTCAGTGTATAATAATTTCAACTATTACATGAAATTGTAGAAGAAAATTGAAAAAGTTTTTTTCGGTAAATATCCGAAAGTAGAACATAACAAATTGCATTTCCTCGGTAACAAAGGCATTAACAATAATTAAAATGAAAATGATTTCCTATTCAGTAGATTATGTCTAAGTTGGATCGTTTTGTTCAACTTTGTTAAATAGTTTCCTAAATATATTAATTCTATGAAATGAATTTAGCTACTTATTGATGATACATATTATTTAGGCCATTGTGGCAAGAACTTAATTAAATGAAAGTCGAGTAATACTCATTATTTTCTAGCGCTGCAGAGTTTAGATTACTTCATGCAATCAAATCAGGCTTACACCGTTTATTGGCATTTGCATACATATCAACATCTGCGGATCATCCGTGCTTTTTGATTATCAATATGTTATTATATAAACAAAAAAACATATTGAAGTCCAGGAGACATTTAAAATCCGATAATGGAAATAAAATATTACATCCATGTCACCACAATTAATTGAAAGTGCTGGTTGTGTAAATATTTAAAAAAATCTAGAAACATTAAAGGTACAGGAGTGACTAATAAATGGTGTGGTTAGCGTACAGGTTTACATTTTAGAGGGTAATCATCAAACAAACGGTACATCAAACTAAAAAGAAACAAATAAATTTGTACATCAAACTAAATACGAAATATCATTTTTTTTAAAAGAAATCTATTTTTAGAGTACGACATATTGTTCAAAAGAGATTATTCTACTGAAAAAATCTGAGTTGAAAAACATTTCATATTTTTAGATTTGAGTTTTCGATAGTGAAAAAATAATGAAATATCCTACAGTCAATAGTCTAGATTAAAAAAAAGTCCTTTAAGCCGTTTTAAAAAAAAAGTTTTTTATGAATAATAAAGGTTTCTAACCAAATATCCCCTCATTTAAAAATAATACCTCATTTAAGAATCACCATTTGAAAAAAGAGTCCGAAAAAGAGTCCTGTATTAACTTATCCGATAAATAAAAAAAGGTGTATAATGTGTCGAAAAAAAGCCAGTTGGTAGGAATCCCTATTATTGGTACAATCAAATTATTTGTACATGATTATTTGGTATACGGTATGTAGCATGATTAATTTTTGCATAGATGGACTATTAAAAAAAAAATAAAAACTCTTAGTAATAAAAATATAAAACCTTTTAAAAATAATTTGATTTGTTAAAATCATTCAGTAGGTTGATTTAACTATACCTAATGACAGTAATGAATGTCATGCCGTAAGACTATATCGCACAAATTTGAATATTTTTAAAATAAACTTGTGCGTTTTATATCATGTCTAGCTATGCTACGAGGTAGAGATTTTAAAAGTGTCAACGTCCGTGTTACAGCCATCCGCAGTTTCGTGTCGCTAGTGTCCATATTATCATCCTTACGTCCAAGCTAAAGCTGCAATTTTAAAAATAAGTATTCCTGGATAAGAAAGGGCTAGACTGTTTCGATTCCGCCGCCGCCAGCTATAAAATAAGCGGTCCGTAAAAACCTAATCAGCGAAGCTGCTCTCTCCGCCAATGAACATCCCGCCAAGATAGCGTAGAAAATAGTTGAAAGTTTGAGGATCATTTTGAAGTTTCGTCACTATCATAAAGTTGCACGCGAGACGCGTGGGTGAGTCATTTATTTAGCAGTGTTGGGAGATCGATTCTAAGGACCACAATGTTAGGACATTCTTTGAGACGGAACGGTTGGTATTTTTATCTCGGTTGGTAGACAATGCCGTTCTCTTATCTTTGCGCTTCTCTGTCAGCGACGACGCCTTGTCGTCTCCGCATAGCGGCGTTGACGGATTTCTCTTTTGGTAACTATAGTGGGGCTCATTTCATGCCAATATTGTAGATTTCGTAGAGTATTGATAACATCGAGTCATTATCTGTTTAGTTTTCCTATAAATTTGCTAAGTTTTCTTAATCATTATCTATGCATCGGAAACGTGAACTCTGAAGGCTATGGATATGCACTAAAATCAATGGACTGCAAATCCTCCTAGAAGAACTCGGCATCCAAGTGATGCTCTCCACTGTATGCATGAGAAGGGTCCTGCAGTACTTTGGTTATGTTACCAGGAACTGACCAGATAGAACAACATCATAATAGAAATTAAAAAAGTATCATTACAATCTGCGACCCGTATAGTCCAGTCATATAGTCCAGTCAAAATATCGAAAAAAGACTCTCCGTTTTACCTTTAGAAGCAAATCATGTAACTTTATGGCAACCAGTCTTTTCTCGCTTTTTCGACACTGCTGAATCCCAAAATACCGGTTGCTTAAGCGAAATACCGACCGGAAGTGAGATATCCAAGATGGCGGTCAATATTGCATCGAAACCCGAAATCGGCGCTATAAAGCCCCCCTTTGACATAGGAAAGCGTTCAACAGGTTTAGATGTAAGTTTTTGAGCATGGGGTACTTAAAAATACACTGTAAAAAATATTGGTCCGGTTTTTCAAAATGGCAGTTAAGATGGCGCCAGCACCGTATTACTGTGTTTTGTCGTAAAAAGGAGTGTGACGTATCTCAATATATGTTTTTAAATATGAAAATGTTAAAACATAACTTTAAAACAACGGTAAGCTAAACTGTAATTCAAATCTTTTCAAAAATGGAACAAACAAGCGACTTTTAGAAACCCAAAAAGATTATTATTTGTCTCCAGAATTAAAACAGGTAGAGTAAGGTCGGCAAATATGGCCCAGTCGGCTAATATGGACCACCCGCTTCTCCACGAACCTAGCGACCGAACACGCCTAAAGTTAGTCGCGAGTTGAATGATGTTGCATCGCGACGCCGCCAGTTGTCCGCTGTCACTCTCGGACCGTGTTCGCGTCACCTCTTGCGATTTCTGTATTTTGTGACAAATCGATGTTATTTTCTGGTAAGTTTGTATTTTTTTTATACATCAACTTGTTGCTTAAATTGTTTGTGACCAACATGCTTGCGTTGGTGTGTTTCCCTGCCTATTCAACACTAGTTTATAGAAGAAGGACAAAGTCAGAAGTATTTATAAAAATATTATTATGATAAAGTACTGGGTGCGGCTAATATGGTCCACCATAATAGCGTAGGTAAATATGGCCCATTGATGTGTATTAAACCCTATTTTTTATTATAGAAGATGGCTCCACGTCCTTCTTCAAAAGCATGGACGAGAAAAAGATGGGATGGGCGGATATACAGGCAGCAATTTCTGCGTTAAGCGACAAAAAGATGGGCTTCCTTAAATCTTCCTTAAACAAATGTAACGAGGCAGGAAAGCTGGAAAAACACAAATTATCACTTTTTCACCGTACATAAAAGATTTGGAACACTCGATTAACTCCTCCTATGGCGGGGTAAAATTTCTGCCCGGGATAGTTTTGCGCATAACTTTCAAACTACTATACGGATCGTAAAAAGAATAACTGCAAAATGATCACATTGAAATTTGAAATATTATAACGTTACAACATTATCTCGTAAAACAATTAAGATAATAAAGAATAAATATTACAGTTAGCACAGCGCGGAAAGCGTCTAACCAAAAATGGTTAGCTCACATAGGAAGGGGAACAAAAAAATGATAAAACCTAATCTAAGGAATCTAATGCAAATATGGACCAGGTGGTCCATATTTACCTACCATGTCACATACTTCTTTTTTTCGGTTGTTTTAGTATTTGACAAATTTAAGCTAAGTAAATTATAATGATGATGAGTAAATGACTAAATTATGTTAACAAGATAAGTACTCTACTGATTAAAGTTCATGATACTGATATTGTGTAAAAAACTTGAGTTTTATTTCAATTCTTTACGGTGGTCCATATTTGCTGACCTTACTCCACATTGCAGAGAGTAGTGTTTTATGCAAGGGACGTTGGTGCTCCTGCAACTGTAGTTCTTTAAGTTACACAACCTTTTACAGTGACAAACAACAACTTCTGGGCACATCTTAGGAATAGGATTTAGGGTCATGAAACATGGACCAGCTTGCTCTCCATCAATAGTCCAGCCGCAGTCTTCAAGCAATGAAATATATGGCTTGGTAAGGTGAGCATTTTCCCAAACACATACCTTTCGATTAGGAAAAAGACAATGGAACGTTTTGACAGTCTTTTGTATTTTGATTGCAATATTTATATTTTTATACCCAACTCGCAATATTTTTCAGAAAACTTTACTAGACTTGGCGAACCGTTGTCTAGTGACCACGATTCTCGGTAATGATAGAGCGACGGAGAAGAAGATCAAGATAAATTTGCTATTTTTAGTGAAACACAGACGAAAACAACAATTATTATTGTATTCAAGCGAATTCCCTGCTTTTGTGCGGGAAAATATACGACTTTTCTTTGTACATTTCGCTCTAACGCACTGCTTTGTCTCGTTCGCATGAATTATTTTCTGATTTTTGGCAATCGAGCCTATTATGTGTGCTATAAACACAAACAAACACATATTGCGGTAACAAACAACGGTTATTCAAACAAACACATATTTGCGCAATCTGTGAGTGAGCGCTTTTATGGAAAAAATGTAACAAAAACAAGGACTCAATTATACGCTTAATCGATTCACAAAATAGGCAAAAACGTAATCACAGGCCTACCATATTTTATCTTAATAGTAATCCTAGATCCAGCAATAAAAAACCACTAGGAATCGCCAAGAACTATAAGACCAGCTGAGTTAACGGTAGGAAACAACAGCTGTGCGCATCCTGTGGATGTAGTCTGAAGGTCTTTTGAGTTACACCTTTACCGCGACTGTGTGTACTGTGAAAAATACTGGATTTCTTATTACATTACCATTTTGTTATCACGGATTTATACAGAATAATGATATTCTAATCGTAATGTTGTTGAATTACAAAAAAAAAATGTTGAAATTCCATTACTTAAATAGAAGCATTGACACGTTCCTTACGGTTATTCGAAAAAAACCAGTATACTGTAGCTTCAACGTGATTCATGTTCCGACTTACGACCTCACATATGAAATGACATGCTGTCATGTTAGAAGCAAGCACTCGAGGTCGCGGCGTAATGAAATAACAATACGTTTTGTTGGCAATCGTTCTAGAAAAATACGGAAATATTAAAAAGTTGAAACATCAACTAAGTTGTTGCGAGCTACCTACATAAGTACATAACATCTACAAAAAAGGCTGATTCATTCATACATCAGTATGTAAGTACATTAAAATATGTATGTTACTTCATTACGTCAGTATACACTCCCATTCTGTACCTATAATTGCCATAATACAGATTAGGGTAAAACCATTACTTTAATGGCGTACTACCGCCACGCCAACACCATTGCGCGTCACGTTAATTCATACATATGAATCACAGTCCATGTTATATACGTAATCTCTGTTGAAACATGCTTATTTTCGTGTATTACAGCGTTATATTTTTCTCATTGTGGTCCGTGTAGTCAGCGTAGACCAGCGATTCTCAACCTGGGGGTAATTACCTTCAAAGGGGTAAAATAGGATTGTCTAATGAGTAAAGACAAGCTTTGGATCATTGTTCAGTCAGAATTACATTTTATCAGCAAATATTTTCCTGATTTGGGAAATCGCTAAGTTAGGTGCTAATACGTTTGTCAGTGGATGAAAGAATATTCCTAGATACCGACATTGAAGCCAAAGCACAATTCCCTAGACTTCGCGAAGACAACACACTAAAAATAGATTTCGAAAACACACAACTAGGTACATTTGGCGAAAGATTAGTAGTGATTTTCCATTATTTTCGGGAGAGCATTGAAAATGATGATACCATTTGCCACAATACAAAGTCTGCCTTATTTCATACAAAGATGTGCTAACGAACTTTCTACTCCATTACAATTTATCTATGCTAAGTCTATTCCTACTGGTGTTTTTCCAGAACTTTGGAAAATTTCGAACATTATACCATTGCACAAATCTGGCGACAAAACTGAAATCAGTAATTATAGGCCAATTAGTTTATTATCTACGTTCGGCAAAGTTTTAGAAACACTTGTTTACAACCAAGTTTTTAACCATGTTAGACATGTCTTATGTCCACAGCAAAATGGGTTTTTTCCAAAAAAAACTGTTAACACAAACCTTATTGAGTATGTAGATTATATTAGTACTTCACTAGATAAACGAACACAAGTAGATGTTATATATACTGACTTCCAAAAGGCCTTTGATAAAGTTGATCACTCCATCCTCATTCGAAAACTTAAGGATAATGGAATACATGGGGACTTACTGCGATGGCTAAAGTCATATATTAAGAACTGTAGCCAGATAGTTGTCATTAAGGGATTCGAACCTTCGGTATTCGACGTAACATCGGGTGTCCCACAAGGTTCCAACTTAGGACCCCTCTTATTTTTAATTTTCATAAATGATCTTTCCAATAGAATAAAATGTAATTTCTTAATGTATGCTGACGACGTTAAAATTTATAATCAAATTATGAACATATCTGACTGGCATAAAATAAAAAACGATCTTGATTCACTATTCACTTGGTGTTCTGAAAATAAAATGGCTCTCAACATAGGTAAATGTCACTCGATGTCCTTTTGTAGGAACAGGGGTCACGTTAAATACGACTATTCTATAAATGGTCACAACCTAAGCAATGTATCTAGCATCCGTGACCTAGGAATAACATTTGACTCAAACCTAAATTTCAAGATACACATTGAGAACATAGTCGAGAAAGCAAATAGGATGCTGGGGTTGATCATGCGGATCACTAAGAATTTCAAAAATCACAACAGCATGATCCTGCTTTATAACTCACTAGTGCGCTCTCATCTTGAATTTGGGTCCTCGATATGGAACCCATATTTTAAAACGTACTCCGATAGAGTCGAATCCATTCAAAGGAAATTTCTGAGAATGCTATCATTTAAATGCGGCCTTAAGAATCATCTGACTGGCTACGAGGAAAGACTGACTGCTTTTAAATTTGTCACATTAGAAAAACGCCGGCAGGTTGCAGATTTAGTGTTCCTGTACAAAATTTTAAATAATAAATCGATACCTCTTGTATAGAAAAAATACAATTTAACATTACTAAAAGAAGTCTTCGATACCCAGACTTATTTTAAACACCTTTAGCAAAAAACTATACCGGAGTAAATAACGTAATCCCACGTATATATAACAAACGTCTGTATAACAAATTTCATCTTGACAATCGCATCGATATATTTCATGATAGTTTATGCTCCTTCAAAGCGTCCCTCTTTAAAATACTGTAATTCTGATATTTTTTGTTTTTTTCCTTTTTTATACGTATTTTTTTAAAAATTCAACCATTGTTCATGCATTGTGCTAATTGTGTAATCATATTAAAAGGATATTGATGTAGTCATGTAACTGTAGTATATATATGTCACTGTATGTGTTGTCAATATTCTGTTTGGGTACCAAATAAAATAAAATAAAATAAAATAAAATAAAATATACAGGTGAAAAAGTAAATTTTCGACAATGGGGATAATAAAAACAAAAGCAAGGAAATGATTAAACTTGGATCATGACTTACGATGTGAATTGGCCGAAACTGCACCGAATAATAAAACAAATGTTAGAAATAAGCAATATCAAACGTCTCACCGATGCACTACTACTTGATTTATTAAAAAAAAACGAACAAGAAACAGATGTTCTATTTGTTTATTTTCATTGGGTAAAATTATTTTAAAATAAATATTTATTTTTCGTAATTTAAAAATAAAAGGTTTTATTAAATTAAAATATAATTTAAAAAGTAGGTTGGTTGTTTTCCATTACATTTCGTAATAACAATACTTGTTTACAAAATACTAGACAAAGTTTTGACACAATACACTTATTTAATACCCTTTCTTGTATTTTAGAATCTTAGGAACAATTTGACGTATCACGTACGCTTCGTGGGTTTCGTTTTTTTTCTTTTACTCGAACGGACGTGATACGGTTTGTTGCGTACGGGCGATAATGGAGAATGTTACTGGGACTGCAAATTCGCAACAAACTTCGTCATATTAGAGCTTATATGTATACAAATACATTAGTTTTTATTTCATTCAAAAATACCAAGTAGTTTTTGTTTTGCACACATTTAAAACTCCCGTAAATAGGTATCGAATCCGGCGCTCGGCCGTCCGGCTACTGTGTGACGTCATTTTCCAACACCCAGATATTGCTTCAAACATAGTGCTCGCTCGCACAGTATGTCTGTGAAAAAGAGAAGTGAAATAGGTGTCTATACATAATTATTCATTAAAAAAAAAGTGTGGATTTTGAACATTTTGTAAAATAGAAATGACGGAATCACGATGTCTTCAAGTAAAAGAGGCTACAATATCTCGATTTTTCGATTCATTGGTGGTTGTGGTTTTACATTTTGGCACAAAACACGACTTCCTACTATTTGGAATATACATTTCAAAAGATATTAGTGTAATCTTCTAATGAAACCTTGTAAACCGTACAGTGGCGCGCGACGGACTTGAACTAGTTGGTGTGAACTATGAGTGTTGAACTATGACGTCACACGCAGCGAGCGCCGGCGGAGGAAACTATTTGCGCATCTATATTTAAAATTCCATATCTCGAAAACTAATTGACGTATCGAAAAAAAATTTTAACACGATTTTTTTATATTTAAAAGACAATAAATACGGAGAGCTAAAAATAAAAATTAGTGAACATTCTCCATTTAGCGGACGTATCACGTACGTTGCTATAGGTAGGGTGCTTAAAAATAAACTGTTTTGGGGGTATTTGCTAATGTCTAATCCGCTTTATGAATAAACCACCAAAAAGGTGAATATACCGCCTATGAATATACCAGACGACCACAGTACGTGGCGCGTGGTTTACGTACCGATGATGGTTTTAATCGGAAACTCGGAGGAGAAAAACGCAGGTGCTTGATCGGCTGATGATTTAATTACGATTGTTGAGCGGAAGCCCTCGTTCGTACACGCTGGCGGTTACATGGTCTACTTTCGTAAAAGTGATGTAACAATTAAATATGACTCCTTAAATTCGCGCAGTGGCAATACTGCACACGGGAAAATTTAAATTGCTTTTTATGCGGGGCAAATAAATTCTCACATAAAACGCAGCCTCTACAGTATAATTAAACTTTCAATACGCTCTCCATACAAATACGAAACTTAACTTCGGAAATTGACTCATGTCTCTTGACTCTATGTCTCTTATCTCGTCAGGCATTATAGAGGTTGTTCCATTGTCAGCAAGCGTTCCCGCCGCCCGTTAGCTTAGAGTTGGCCAGTCCCGCATAGCGATCAGATTAAATCCATTCAAGATAACCGATAGTCGAGTTATGTAATGTCTTAACTTTGCATCTATCGTAACCATACTAGGTATCAGGTGGCTTTGTAACACACAGACTTTAGTTTGTATCGCTAGAATTTTTAGAAAGGTAAATTTTGCTATAAATGTTGCTGTAATAATGTTATAATTTCTATGTAAAATTTTGTGTGAGAAGAATGTAAATCTCACATACTTATGGTTGTTTCGAATCAATCATAGTTTCATTATATATATATTTTTATTTTCTGTTTTCCTTCAAATAATACGCCTTCGACGGGATTTTATCACTTTACTAGGCTGAGCCTGTATTTAACTGATATGTTTTGTACTGTTGAACAGTTTACTCTATATATGTAGATGGTTGTTGCAATATTGGGCAATTATATAATTGTATAATATGGGATAACCATTACAGGTTTAAAATATTTCACAAAAATTTTATGTAATAAAAATAAGTCGAATATAATAATATATGGAAAATATATTATTACAGTTATAAATCTATAGAAATAATAATAATAATCAATAAAATAAAATAATTATGTTCATATTTATCAACGTTGGTTAATAAAAATTAACAATCTACTCTCGTCGAGTTTATTAACTAGTGATGGGCGTGATTCTCAATTTTAAATCACGCAACAATCACGTTACTGGTATTTTTTCAAGCGTGATAATAACTGCTACTCGTGATTTTCGTGATTGTACTGAAATGTACTGTGAAACGTTAAGTAACAAAGTTTCGTCAATGTGATAACTGATAACAGAAACGCGCATTATATTTGCTTAATATTTATTAGTAATTAGAAGAATTAGCGTTCAGAAAGATTATCTCTCTTGCTCTTTTGGTGCTAAGCCGAGTTCGTCTTTCTGAAATAATGTTATTTTATTGCTTTAACAAATCATGAGCAAACTCATTTACACGAACGATTACGACACGAGCGATAACAGTGTCCAAATTCATGCGACAACAGTGTCCAAATTCACGTTACGTACGAAATGAACGCGCCACTCATCAGTCATCGTCCAGCCGGCGCGGGCGTTCGCCCAGAACGAACGGCAAATCACTGATCCACTGATCGCCGATCACATCAAGAATGAACGAAACCAAATGAACGGTTCAATTAGGCGCTCACCGATCATCGTTCAGTGGCGCGCCGCGCGGTCGTTCGACGGCGATCAGTGAGAACGGCCAATCACTGATCATATAATCACGCGTGATCGGTCGCGTCGTAGCGGCGCCGAGTGATGGCAACGCGGTGCTGTTCGTAGCCGTGATTCAAATAGCATGTTCTTTCAAATTCTCGTAACGCGTTCTTCGTGATTGCAAATATCACACGTTATTGTTATTGCTATTCGTGATCACACCCATCACTATTATTAACCACTATGTTACCAGTCTTTTGTAATAGGCTTCATTTTAAATGACATTTAACTTGTCATTTGAATAAAATCACCATTAAAGAAATATGCAAAACTAACGGAAATTTACGATAATACAAAAAAAATTAATAATTAGTTATTTTGTAACTTTGTGGTTGTTTCTTGTTAACGATGATATTTGTTTACCGAATATTATAAATACCGAAAATTATAAACGTTCATCTAAATATTAATTTCAAAAATAAAAACGATGAGCTCTATAAATATATTTTCAAAAATAAACTCTCGACCAGTGGTCGAACCCAGCTGGGTCCTATTGCAACGCCTCGGGCAGCGCGGTTTGTTTCACGGTTAGCCTCAGTCGACTCGGCGCTATTATTAGACTAAAACATATGGTGGAATTTAGATATTATTTGTGCATCTTGTATGTAAGATATTTCCACCAAAATTTCCCGATGTGATTTTACCCTACAAGGCTTCTGTGTACCAAATTTTAAGTATCTAAGTTCAATATTTAGAGGATGATATTCGACAAATTTGGACCAATCTCAAACACAATCTTTTAAAATTTTGTCATGACCAAGTGATCCTGAATACCAAATTTCGGCTCGATCGGATTAAGCGTCACAAAGACACACAGACAGACTTCAATCTGGAAATAGTCTTGATCGTCTCAAGGGGGCTCAAAATGGATATTTCCGTCTTCATCTCGAAAATTATTTTTAGCGCGTTTACCCCCTTATCGGTTTGTGGGGCAGGAAAGTAATAAAGATTAAGAAAGCTAGAAAAAGTTCGATTCCAATGTCGTTACAAATATCTCTTGTATTTCGGTTAACGTTACAATAAAATTGTGATTATGTTCGTAAGTCGACGCGACAACAGGATAGAAGTTCAACGGCGCGATCAATGAGAAAGCTCTGGCTAAATGACGTGTCAATGTTATCTGCAGAGGATACAATACAAGAAACGATGGTCGGGAATGGGGTGGGAAACATTTCATGAAAATACAAGACGTGAAAAATATTTAGTTGCGCAAAACTTAGGATCTGAAATTTTCGGAGCATTAGGGCATACAGCATACATACACGACCCGGTGGCATAGTGGTTAGGTCGCCTGATCTTACATTGTAAGGTACCGGATTCGATTACCGGCCGGGTCACCATTTTCCGTTGGGATCAAATTAACGAAATTGCATTTTCAATTCTGTCGATCGAATGCAATAACAAGACACACACTTACACGCATGTTACACGCACACATACATATAACACGTCATAGTAGGGTTGGTTGTAAGAGATTGTCATATGACAATAAACCCGCCCATTGTGACATTTTCACAATATAGAGTATAAACAAACAAACAATTTTTAATTGTACAACTATTTAGTTGTGTGTCATAAGTTTATAACGTGTGGGCCATCTATCGTTTTATTTTTGAACTAGCGGTTATTTCGAGAATGGCAACACTTACGTTATTCCTATTTTGACAGAAAATTAGTTTTATGTTTGCGTTATACGAAAATGGTTGCGTTTACGCTTGAAAAATGCCGGGAAATATTAAAATTTTACTTTGAAAATGGGTCCAATGTTGCAGAATGTTGCAAAAATGTAAACAACCAAAATTTGTGGTTATGTAAAATTGGTGTCTATGCAAAATTGTCGCATTTGGGGCTCCGAAAACCTGCACGCAATCGAAGAGAAGCCAATGCATCTACAACGTGTTACTGTATGGTGCGGATTTTGATCTGGCGGCATCATTGAGCCATTTTTCTTTAAAAATGAGCAAGGAGCCACCGTTATGGTGAGCGCTACTGTGACATGCTGAACAAATTTTGTTTTCAAAATTAGAACAGCATGACTTAATATCTTATATAATATTATATAGTATAATAGTAAAGTTATGCAGAAATATTATTTTTTTAAGATATGACATGCAGAAGTTCGTTCTCTGTCCCCATTTCGGGCCGTCTGGGGTTCGACGGTAAATATCAATTCTGGACGTTTCGGGCCGTCTGGTACGCGAGGGGTTAAGTGACATTTGGTTTTAACAAGACGGCGCTACATACCACACAGCCAACGTAACCATCGATCTTTTGCGTACAGTTTTCGAAAATCGCATTTTCAGCCGAAATGCTGATGTCGATTGGCCACCACAGTGCTGCAATTTGACGCCGTTAGACTTTGCCGTTGGATCTTTGCGGTGCCGTCAAAGAAAAATGTTACGCCAACAAACCAGCAACAATCGATGACCTAAAAGACAACATACGCTCTGCCATTGGCGAGATTTTGCCGCAAACCATTGAAAATGTGCTCAAAAATTGGAACGATCGAATGGGCTACTGTATGGCCAGCTATGGCAGCCATATAAATGAATTTGTAATCCCCAATTAATGGCAAGAATTGAGGTTTCAAATAAAAATTACAAAAACAAAAAAAAAATAGTTTTTATTTTATAGCATTACAAAGTCTAAAATTTTAAATAGCCCACCCCCTAGAATTACATTGCGATCACAGAACGTGCACATACTGTCAACTCGATAGTTGCTCGACAAAAAAAAACAAAAAGCTGTATCGATCTTTGATTAAAAAGTTGAACAACTACCGATCAAACGTTAAATTTGCATTGCACTGTATTGATGTGCGCATACCATCGACTAAGCAGTCGATCCATCTTGTATTACGACGTTGTATATAAGGATATAGTAATGACATGATTACATTAAAAGTTTATTCACTCATTCTATAATATTTAAAAAACATCTGGGTGAATTTATAGGTTATAATATAAGGTATGAAATATTCCATAAGATAATCTGTCACTGAATATAGGAAGCACATAGTATATCCTTTCCTGATCTCTTTTAAAATCTCAATTAAGCAAAGCACAAACTAGAACTTTCTTTGTAGCACTTTCACTCGAGCGTTGCCGAAATAAGACTTGTCGATTTGTGTAGGAGATAAATCGACAATCGACTGCATCAATTGTATGCGCACATCCATCGGCTATTTTTTTAAAATTTATTTATTTATTTATTTATAGTATTACACAAGTTCGTTTGTACAGTTTACCATATCATGTTGTATATATATATATATATATAAATATATATATATATATATATATATATATATATATATATATATATATATATATATATATATATATATATATATATATATATATATATATATATATATATATATATATATATATATATATATATATATATATATATATATATATATATATATATATATATATATATATATATATATAAGACGTTAGCAAAAAACTGATTCTCGAGGAGATATAGTAATGAATAAAAGTCGCCTAACTAGGCCAGGGCCTGTTCTAAGGCAGACTTTATAAAATATTGTTTAAATGTATCTAATCAAATTACTAAAAAAATATTATATAAAAAAAAATTAAATTTAAATTAAAACAATTAAAATTTGTAGAAATTCTATTACTTTGATAATAATTATTAAAGTGTAGAGTAAAAGTAAAAATATGTTTGAAAGTAAAAATATATGTCTAAAATTGAAGAATAATGCGAAAAATTAATATACCTACAAAAAAATAATATACAATATTCAACATTCCATTGATGTTTTCCCTGCCTTCTGTAATAAGCCACCTAGAAACCGATTTTTTAAATTTGTTTTTGGTTTCAATGCGTTTAACGACATCAGGCAGGTAGTTGTACATTCTCGGTGCTATGAAGTTGAAATGTCTCTGTCCGAAAGTCGTACGAGTTCTTGGATCGTCTCGTATCGTCATTCTTTGCAGCTCTGGTGAGTCTCACTCGTGCGTTAATAAGTGGCATTTTGAATTTTGCGTGTATCAAGGCTATCTTAATGTACAACAGTCTTGGGTCCAACATATTACTATCTTTATATAACTGGTTCGTAGGATATCGATACGGTTTACGCTCGATAATTTTTAGTATACACTTTTGCGCTACTTCAAGAGGCTAGAGGATAGTTGATGCACAACCACCCCACCGGATTATGCTATAACAAAGAATGCTTTGGCATAATGCATAATACGTATTCATTATGCCAAATGGTTTAGTAGTGTGAAATTCACGAGAAGTACAAAACCCGACTAAAATGTACAAAACTCAAAAAAGTACCAAGAATTAATGCACACTATTTAATTTTATCATATCATCCCGATATATTAAATGGTTATTTATATATCAATAGGATATTTTCAAATGGAAATGTAAACTTAACGTATATAAAGAGTCTCACAAATACAATAAAGAGGATAGAAAGAATAATTTCTGGTTAAAATCTTCAGAGCAAGCTATGCCTGGGGACATATACCAGAAGAATGGACCAAGGTCAAAGTGCTATTCATACCCAAGGCTGGCAGGAAGGACTACGCACTGTCAAAGTCCTTCAGGCCAATTAGCCTAACATCCTTTCTACTGAAAGCGATGGAAAAGATACTGGATAGCTATATCAGGGAAAAAATCCTAACGGTCAACCCTATCAGCTGTAACCAACACGCCTACCGCAGAGGCAAATCCACGGAAACCGCTCTGCTCTACCTAGTAGACAGAGTGGAAAAGGCGTTGGAAGACAAACAAATCGCAGTATGCGCATTTTTAGACATTGAGGGCGCCTTCGACAAAACCCCAATTAAATCACTGGTGAAGGGGCTAGAGTCAAAACAAGTTGACAACACCACAACCAGATGGGTGAAAGCGATGCTCTCAAACCGCACGGCCAAGGTAGCTCTTCACGGAACAAACCTTGAAGTCACCACTACAAGAGGCTGCCCGCAGGGAGGCGTACTCTCGCCCCTACTATGGACTCTTGCAATAGATCAACTCCTGCATAGGATGGCAGAGGCCAGGATAGACACACAGGGCTATGCTGATGACCTAGTAGTCATTGTCCGGGGCTTCTGCCAAAACACGATCTCACACATAATGCAAAAAGCGTTAACAATCGTTAGCAATTGGTGCAGAGAGAACGAATTATCGGTCAACGCCGATAAGACCGTCCTCGTGCCATTTACCAACAAACGTCAACTAGGTGGACTAAAAATGCCAATCTTAAACCACAGGCAGATTCCTTTCTCCAAGGAAGTAAAGTATCTGGGAGTCACGCTCGACCAAAGACTCACCTGGAACAGCCACCTAGATAAAACAATTCAAAAAGCTAAAAGTGCTTTGGGTATAAGCAGAAGACTGGCGGGGAAAAACTGGGGCCTTAACCCCAAGATCTCCCACTGGCTATACACTGCCATTGTGAGGCCGATAATCTCGTACGCCTCGGTGGTATGGTGCAACAAAGCCAACCAGAAAACTGTGATTACCAAACTAAACAATATCCAAAGGACGGCGTGCCTCATGACAACTGGCGCAATGTCCTCCACTCCTGGAGCAGCTCTAGATGCACTGCTGAACTTACCGCCCCTACACATTCATTTGCAACAGGTGGCGAAAGCCAGCATGCACAGGCTATCTGCCCGAGAGAAGGTAAACTGGATCTCACAAGCACTAAGATCAGTTCTTGACTCAGTCAGTGAAAATCCAACCCTCAACATGGTATCAGACACCATGCTCCCACTCCTAAACTTTGGAAAACTTTTTACAGTGGAACTGCCGCCCAGAGACGACTGGCTAAAAAGCCAACTGCAATGGGAGGCCGGTAGCCTTAAATGGTATACTGATGGGTCCAAATCGGGACTTGACGTAGGCTGTGGTATATATGGAGAGCGACCAAACTTCAAAAGAAGTGTAAACTTGGGAAAATACGCCTCCATATTCCAAGCGGAGGTTTACGCCATTATTGAATGTGCGGATATCAACCTCCAAAAGGACTACGCCAACCACCGTATCTATATCCACTCGGATAGCAAAGCAGCTCTTATGGCACTAGCCTCGAATACCATTAATTCAAAGCTAGTGCAAAACTGCATATCACTACTGAATTCCCTGGGCGAAAAGAACAGGGTAATACTAAGATGGGTTCCCGGCCATGCAGGAATCGAGGGAAATGAAAAAGCCGACGAACTTGCTAGGACGGGAGCAAAGGGAACGTTATACGGCCCTGAACCCTGCTGTGGCGTACCAAAAAGCCTTGCAAACCTAATGCTCAAACAAATGTGTTTAGAACAATCCGTCAACCACTGGAACAACACGCCAGGGTTGAATCATTCCAAAGCGCTCATTAAGCCTTACGGCCGTAAGACGGCCCGTGAGGCCCTATCGCTAAATAGGAACAATCTACGCATACTGGTAAGGGCGCTCACGGGGCATTGTGGCCTGAACAAACACATGTTCAACCTCAAGCTCAAAGACACAAAAATGTGCAGGTTCTGCCAAGGGGCAGAGGAAACTCCCCAGCACCTCATGTGCGAGTGTGGCCCGCTGATGCGTAAAAGATACAACCACCTGGGTGGTCACTACCTCCAACCTGAGGAGGTAAAACAATCTGGCGCCAAAAGCCTGCTGCGGTTCTTGAATGACACGGGGCTTAGCGCAGAACTATAGTAGGTGGCGAGCACAATAGATCAGCAATGGTCGCAGTGTTACAAGGCTCATAAAGACCTTAGAAAAGCCCCACTCAACAAATAAAAAAAATAATAGAAAGAAATATATAATTAACTCTTTGTGGGTACAGGATTTGCCATACCAAAATGATCTAATCTCTATAAGGACGCTAAAGTTCAAAAAGGAGGTGAATGGGAGGGGAAAGGGAATTTATCTGGAAGATTTCAAATGCACTTTGAGTCTGTTTTTAAAACGTGTTATGCTTGGCGCCGTTCTCACATTTTTCGGCAAAGCATTCAAATGACGGGCTCCATGCACGGTGAAAGAGAATGAGAAGAAGTCAGTGCTGTGACTAGGGATAGAGAGTAGCAGGTTATCTTTTGATCTCATAGGGCGTCCATGAACCGATAGTGCAGTAAATCTGCCGGTAAGATAATTAGGAGCGACGCCATCCAAGATCTTAAATAGGATACAAAGAACTCGCATGTCACTTTTTTCCCGGGTCGACAGCCAGTGAAACTTCTTTCTGTACTTTGTGATGTGGTCAAATTTTCTGGGGCCATGGATATAATGAATGCAAGCATTTTGAAGACGCTCAACTTTAATGGATAACTCCTCTGTGAGGTCGAGAATGCGAACTCTTCATATTTGAAGATTTCGAGCTGAAGCTGCCGTCGTCTTTAGCTATCGGAGACTTCTCATCGAATAATTCGTAAATGGCGGTGGAGCTGTAAAAACAAAAAAAAAAACTCAATTTAACGGCTAAATATGTTGGGAGGCATCTTCGCAAATTAGTTTATTTATTTATTATGAACTTAGTTCAACCGAACGAGACAGAGCAATACGTTAGAACGGAATATTAAATGAACTCTCGTGAATTTTACCTCACCAGTCAAATTTTACCTGTCGAACTTATAGACGCTCGAATAAGTTTGAACATATTTCGTGCGGTTTTAGATTTAGCTGCTTTATCTTCGGTAGGTAGTTTTAATGCGGAAAATTGACAACCGTTTATTTCACATTCCACTCTGATCTACTGCTCTGTCTCGTTCACATGAACTAATTTCCGATTTTAGTTCAAGAGAAATGCAATCGAGCCAATTGCTTAGGAAACGTACGGGATTGTGTTAGGTAGATATTAACTATGAAGGAAATAACAGTAAAACAAATATAAAAAAATAATAGGTTGGAAATGCATAATTTGGCATTAAAATACATAATACATACCTACATACTCACACACATACAGACACACAAACCTACACACTACAAAAGCGCGCCCGCGCACGCGTCCCTGTAATGATGACCTTACCATGTAATATCAATAGACATTAGAACTATTCCATTCTTCTGCATGCGCATCTGGCCGATGTATTTACAGAGCATCCACCCTCCGGAGACAATAGCCCCCTTGATCAGGGCCGCTAGAGGAAGTGGAATCGTCTAATGGCTCGCCGTGAACGCGTTATTTATTTCCTCAGAAGGCGAGAAGAGAGAAAAAACCCGTTCAGATAACACCCGGGGCGTTCGCTCAGGTAAGTAAATGCCTTTATAAAAATAAATCCTCCTCTACGTCACCCTCTGCCGCTGCGAAATCTAATTCGCAACGCTCTGTTATTTTCGCTTTTGCGACAAACATGCGAAATGTTGTTAAGGGACATTTACCATGTCTTGTCAATTTATAGCCGAGTAATCTACTTCACAAGAAATGAAGTCCTGAGTGATAGAGGATCAAAGGTAATTTCTTATTTTTTATTAAATTTACTTATTTATTTTAGTAATGCAAATATTTTATCTATATCTATATATATTATAAAAGCATGTTACTATATCTGTCTGCCTGAGCTTAATAGACTCCGAAACCGCTTGACCGATAACCATGAAAGTTGGCACATATATTTATTTTTTCATGGAGAAGATTTATTATATCCACTTTGTTGTTACTTACCACTAGATAGCGCTGCAGCACACCAAATTCTATACCACTCAACGGATCGACGTGAAATATTATTACTGAGTCACCTAAAGCTAGCCGTGAAACGTACTGCGCTGACTGGGGCGTCGCAATGGGACCCAGCCAGGTTCGACAGCCGGCCAAATGAGGGCGCTCATCGATTTTATTTATGAAATTATTATTCGTTTGAAATCAGTCCTTGTCTACAACCCGGGAAAGTCTTGAAGTGAAAAACGAGACAGGGCAATACGCTAGAGCGGAATGTGAGATGACCGGTTGTCACTTTTTCGCATTACAAAAGCCCGCCAAGGTCAAATTTTTTATTTTTTTTTGGTACTAGTCTTTATTCATAAAAAAAGATACAAATTACATGTCACCGTTCCCCACTAAGGCTAGTGCCTTTTCAGTGGGTAACTAACAATAATGTGTTTATATCTGACTTATATTATCTATTACCTATTAAACTTTTATTAACTATTATAACTTTCTACGTTAAGTAGATGCATTGACTTCCTAACCTAACCTAATCTAACCTATATCTCCTATCATAACTAGCTGAATATACACTTATAAATATGCTTTTCCACTAAATTAATATGCCTACTTACTAATCTAACCGCACAAAATCTTACATCGCACGAAATATGCTCGAATTTATTCGGACGAGTATAAGTTAAACAGGTAGTATTTATGGACGATCGTTCGTTTCATATTCCGCTCTAACGTATTGCTCTGTCTCGTTCGCTTCGACTAATTTTAGTTTTAGTTCACAAAAGTAGTAGTGATTCACAGAGTAGTGATTCCTACAAAATGGTTAACTTTAAAAATAAAATATAAATAGGCCCGTAAACTAAAATTGTCTATTATTTATTGGCCGCTTTTGTTTATTTTCATCCCAGTAGCCATCGTAAAAGTTTTTGAGGAATAACATCCTCGGTCATATTTGAAGATTTGGAGCTGATGCTGTCGTCGCCTATAACTATCGCGTATTTTTTAAAGACCTGGCCAATTTTATTAAATACTCGTAAATGCGTGCGTATACTCGAATGTTTGGAATCAATTCTAACGATTTTGAATTTCAAATTCAGTAATATGGAAGCGCCCCACCAAAGAAAGCCGGAAAATACCTTTCGTAGGGATGAAAGTTAATTGCCTCTTAAAGAAAATTATTCTTACAAGGGGAATTAATCCAAGAATTTCTTAGGCGTCGCTGGGCAGACGTGGTACGGTGACAAATTATATGCGCGGTCGGGTCTGCGTTTTGAGTAATTTGCTTAATTGCCCGTTAAAATATGAAGAAGACGGTCTTTTGGCGAATTCGCGGGCGCTTCGGGGCCCGCAGCGGCCGGAGGGAGGTACCTAGGTGCACTCGACGTCGCGTGCCGTACTTGAGCGAGCCTCGAGGCAGCGACGAAGCTCGTCATTAGGAGGTTCTGTAAAGGATGCGGTTTCGCAGAATCCGTGTGTGTCATTAAATTTAAGACGGCGCTTCAAAGGCATTCCAATTTGTAATAGAAATAGATCAGCTGATCAAGTGCTCTATCTATGTATCTGTATAAAGAGAAATGTAAATGTTCGTTTGCTTAAAATATTACCCCTTAAGCACTGACATATGTTTTTTTTAACATTACCACTGATTTAGGTTTCAGAGATTCCCAAAGATAAAAGTGGATAAAAATATGCATAGTATTTTTTTTCATGCAGTGCGCAGCTCACGGAGCACTAAACAACTCGAAGCTACCTAAGCGTACAACACCCTCAGAGCGAGACAGCAAAAGTTTCTTTTTGCGATGGGAGTCTGTCAGACCTATATCAGTGCTTAAAATCTCCGAAAGTTCTTCACCGATTGATTTGATACGTTGTCACAACGTTGCATTCGAATATGCGCATGTTTTTACACGATTGTCTGACAAAAAGAAGTGTAATATGTTCAGGGTTAATTTCTGTATGTTTTCCGTTTCTTTTTTCCAACATAACTTCTAAACGGATTAACCGATTTAGAAGTGTGTGTATTGTTAGAGTCCTTTTGTCATCCCGAGTGTCACAGGGTAACTGTCCAAATATTTTATTTTATTTTATTTTATTTTATTAATTTTAGGAATCTTACAGCTAGGTATACTGTTATTACAAATTAATATGTATATAAGGCCAATTACAAGGTTCCACAAGTAAAAATGTATGAATAGATATATAAAAGGGGGATATTTAAATGAATAGATATAAAAATGAATAGATATATATGTATGAATTGATATATATCAAGTAAATATTGTCTAAATATCCGAATGTCTGGATGGAAAGGCCTGATTCAGTACATTTCGGAAATATACAAGTATATATAGTATATGGATAAATAAGCCACATAAGCCACAAATATTTCATAAAAAACCGTAATAAAAATAATTATAAATACAGTAGTTCACTTTCTGTAACGGAAATTGTGTTATTTTGTTTTGTATATATTTACTTGTTGTACACCTATCTAACCATCTACGAGTATATACATAAAAACGTAAAAGTTCGTTTTTTCAAAATTTTGCATCTCCGAAAGTTCTTCACCGATTGCTTTGATATTTTGACACAGTTGCATTCGCGCGTGTTCTTATATACCTATCTAACTAGTTATATAGTCAAAGACGTAGATAGTAGATTGTTCAAAATTTAGAATCTCCGAAAGTTCTTCACCGATCGCTTTGATACTTGGACACAATGTTGCAATCGAATACGCGCGTGTTTTTAAATAACTATCTAACTATCCAAATAAATAGAAATGTGAATGCTCGATGGTATACAAAATTGTGTGTCTGTGCTGTTGACCGTGGAAGAGTAACCTCGTCGGGATCCGATCCTGGTTGAAGAATCATGTCATGCTCACTATGAAAATACGTTGTCATCGGAACTCAACCAACACCTAAAATTGCAAGTTCATAGGATAAGAGAAAGTGGTTCTTATTCAGCTTGCAAGGTTTTACCTAAACAAACTAACATACATACATACTAACAAACATTACAACGTTAATAAATTCTTATAAAAATGGATATTTTCTTCACTATTGAGTCATATAATCTCATTATTTCACTGTGCAGATGGAAGGTACGCCTTGATGGCAAGCCTTGCTGCAAGTGACGCTAATACTCGCCGTAATGGGACGACGAGACAAAGGTAGAAAATCTGTTATTTTTATAAAGCGTTTGAGGAGGATAAAGGAATGGGAAGCGCGTCATAGGACACCAGTGTCTGCTGCATTTCTCGTTGCAAACATAGAATAGAATATTACTCAGACAGCGTACTTTCCTGATATAACGCTGAGGTTGAAGGCTTTTAACAGTCATTACATAGTCAGCGACCTATTTAAGTGCGAGTACGGAACAATTAACTAACTGGTTTTTTTTATATTCCTTCCTGGCAAAACTAGGTCCTAATCTTTAGAATTATCTCTACTAATATTATAAAGAGGTAAAGTTTGTGACGTTGTAGGAAGTAATCTCTGGATCTACTGAACCGATATTGAAAATTCTTTTACCAATAGAAAGCCACGTTATTTTGTCATAGGTGATATATTAATCCGGAAAATGGAAAGACTTTTTTGTGGTAGTCGGATTTCCAAAGTAAGTCGGAAAAAGGTCGAACGAAAAGGTTTCTAACGAACGCTGCCTTAACGTTCAGAGATATATGATTAAGTTTTAGAGAAAAGTTGTAGAGCTTAATAATGCCTACAAAAAAGTCAGCGACAGCATATGTCTAACTTTTATATTCAAGTAACAAAATGTAGTATTTTATATTAAAAAAAAATTAATTAAATCGTTACGTCAAGTTTATTGGTCACATTATCAACAATTATGAATTATTATCAAAATAAGTAAATTTATCGACTCAAGTGTTTAAAACAAGACTTTTCCCTTTTACTGCATATAATTTCACTTTTACTGCATAATTGGTTAAAAAAGAGATAAGACACTCACAAATAAGACACTCACACGAAGACACTGACAAATAACGGTAATATAGTCAAATTGGCATGCAATTACATACATACATATGCAGTAAAAATAAAACCGTTCTTTTGGCAGTCAAGAAATAAATGATAGCACTACTAACCAAACCACACTCATAATTTCATCACAAGTAAAAAGTTTTACCGCCCAACGAAGTGGGCACGGGTCAGCTAGTACAATATAAAATTACAATCACTAATAAAATTAACACTTTGACGAACTGAACGCCATATCACGTCGTCTTCCAATATGCGGGCTGCGATATAACGTTATTTCACGTCGTTTGGATTTTAATAATAATATTATTAATACTAACAAAACGCTTTATTTCTTACAAAAGGCCCTGCAGGAATAATATTTGAGTTAACCTATACATATGCGCATTGTTTGCGAGTAGATGCTAACTTAACCCATATATTTGTAAGAGAACTTGGGATCACATCGTCTATTTCATATACAATTTATAAGCTGTCTGTATATTTGTGCCGTCAAATCAATTAAATTGAATCCTTTATTTTGTCAAAAATCTTGATTACATATATGTAAAATAGCAAGACCTAACATAATTGGATCGCACGAGAAGTCCTCATTGATGTAGATTTATGTATGTTTTTCCGAATACAGCCTAATTATAAAATTAAATAAATAATGGGAAAATTACAAGAATCCATAACAAAATTATCTAGATGTGATATTACATATTAGATTAGATATTACAACTCCATAAATCAAACTGATAAGAGAAAAAATAAGGAATTAATTTTAAACTAGCGAAATCTATGGATATATTTATGGAAATAAAATATAATGACTGAAAATACAGACAAAATATAATATCAATAAGAAAATATAACCTTAAAGCTACAAATATTAATATTAATAATATTTTTTTTTTTTTTTACAATTTCAATTTATTTCCAAAAAATCTTAACAGACTGTAGAAACTTAATATTTAGGTACATTTAAATTACAGTATATTAGTTCGTTTTTACAATATTTAAATTTATCACCACGTACATACAGTTACTTCTTTATTGCTTTTAGTATATTAGTTCAGTAATTAATACAGTATATTAGTTCGTTTTTACAATATTTAAATTTATCACCACGTACATACAGTTACTTCTTTATTGCTTTTAGGGCATCCAAATCATTTTTAAGATTTATTTACTAAAACCACAAATTAAAATAATTGATAAAAATAATCAAGAAATTAAAATCAGAAAAAGTCAGAATAATTAAAAAATACTACTTAAAATTGTCAAAAAAATGACCAAAAAATTAGAAAAATTATTTAAAATTAACAAACTCATCGATCGAGTAAAAAGCTTTGTCTAATAAGAATTCTTTAAGTAACTTTTTGAATAAGCTTTCCACTTGAATAGTTTTTAAACTTTCTGGTAGCCTGTTAAAGTAATATGGCCCTGAGTATTTTGTGTCTTGCCTTGCTGTGTTTAGTTTAATACATGGTATAAAAATGTTTAATTTATTTCTCGTATTTTTAGTATGTGTATCTGAAAACTTTTTATAATGTGTTTCTTTATTTTTAAAAAACTCAGTTAGTAACTTAAAGAGATAGAGTGAGGTTAAGGTGAGGATTCTTAGCCTTTTAAAAATGGGTCGACACGACTCTTCCCTTTTCACCTTTGCAATTATTCGCACTGCTCTCTTTTGGAGTATAAATATGGGTTCCCTATGACAAGCATAACAATTTCCCCAGATCGTAATGGCATGTAATAATAATAATCAGTAGGCATGACCATAATCAATAAGGGTGTTAGGTTGGAATAAAATGAATAAGCCTCTAAATCTCTTAACTTCCCTGCGTGACCTACCAGTAAGGTAATCTTTTTTTATGTATTGTATTGCCTTGTACATTAACCTCGGAGACGCCTTTACTACCATTTGGTGGTTTTCCTGTTGTGATGATTCGCGGCGAGCGATCTCCGAATTTATGAAATTATCGGCTCTATTTCTCACTTTACTGCGGTAAAAGTTGCCTGTCACTGCGTAAGCCACCGTTATATATTAGTATGCGTGCACTAATACCCCCTATAAACAAGTTTTCGAGGGTTGAAAACATGCCGTCGTGAGTTGAAAATATTAGGCTTTTGAATTTGTTTTTATCAGTATTATTTTGTTATAAACCTCACAAGAATTTTATTTAGTAATGTGTAATGTTTTTCGAGGTTTACATACAAATAAATAGTAAGTATAAAATAACAGCACAATATGTCAAAAATAATTTTTCATTCATATTTGGGAGAAAAAGATCGATTTTTTGGTAAAATTAGCTACTCTGGGCAAGGTATATATTATATTTACATAAAATATACATGACTAACAAGATAAATTATAAGGTTACCAAGATAAAATATAAATTATAAATTACCCTATGACACCTCGGACTTTTTAATTGATCTCTTCAAGGCCGACGTTTTCGTTATATATTATTTAAAAAAATATATCAAACAGTTTAGTCAGCGCACACAGATAAAGCCACTGGCCAGCACATTTTCACCCGACTTAATTTACAAAGATCCTGATAACGTATTGAAAATCAATATCTATCGCAATGACATATATTCTATGGCACTCGTAGTTAACGTAGCTTTCATTTATTGAAAGAATTTTTAAAATCGAATGAATACGTTCTTCATACAAACTTACATACTTTACTTCTTTATAATATTAGTATAAATGGAAGAATTTTTGATGTTGTATAGAAGAAAAAACTTTGAACGGAGATTAAATTTGTGAACCGTGAACGTGGTTCTTAATTTTGGGTGTTTTTTCGACAATATCAATCAGTCAGCAATAATACTTAATTTTATCCGATTAGTTCGACAGCTCTAGCAGGTTTGTCAACTTGAGTACACCAAAAGAAGAGCAATCAACCAACCGTAAAAAACATAACTGAGATCACACCGAATTTAGCTATTTAATTTAATGAGTGTGAAAATCTAATTTCCAAAATTATAAATCTTGTTTCCTAAAATGTAGGCGCCAGGTATTTAATTCAATTGTCGATATTGTAATTGTAATTTATGATCGCTTTATTGTATTTAATATATTATAATGTATACATACAGTACGATAATTTG
Source organism: Micropterix aruncella (assembly GCA_944548615.1). Classification (NCBI taxonomy): domain Eukaryota; kingdom Metazoa; phylum Arthropoda; class Insecta; order Lepidoptera; family Micropterigidae; genus Micropterix; species Micropterix aruncella. The sequence continues at coordinate 29,748,553 of OX155959.1, read as the reverse complement.
GTGTTGAACGGTTTCGTGAAGCTTAAGCCACAAGATCCATTTTGTTCTCGGATCGGCTCAACTTACGATTCAGCTCCTATTCAGAAGCCTTCTCGAGTGGAAGGCTACCCCGGGTAAGACTCCCGTGTCTCAGGTCTCAGAGCTGGTGGACCGGTTTCTCTATAGAGTGTGGGGTTACTTGTGTATACTATGTCTTGTGGTCACTTTTACTCGAAAACGAAATAATGTGCTACATGACTAGGTCCTAAAAGGTAATAAACTACAAAGGGACTCTATTATTCGAGACCACGACTCCGTGTATCACGTGACTCGTGTATCACGACTCCAGGCTACTTTTCGATACCCATTTAGATAAAATAGTTAAAAAGGCTTCTAGAGCTCTCGGATTCGTTATGCGTAATACCAACGACTTTAAATGTATTAAAACTCTCTAGGTTCTCTACTGTACGCTGGTACGTAGCAATTTGGAATACGCATCGAAAATATGGAACCCTATCTACTCTAAATACACCAATGTCCCAGTTAACCCCTCCTATGGCGGGGACAAATTCTGCCCGGGATAGTTTTGCGCATAACTTTTAAACTACTATACGGATCGTAAAAAGAATAACTGCAAAATGATCGCATTGAAATTTGAAATATTTTAACGTTACAACATTATCTCGTAAAACAATTAAGATAATAATGAATAAATATTACAGTTAGCACAGCGCGGAAAGCGTCTAACCAAATATGGTTAGCTCACATGGGAAGGGTGTCCCTAAGACACAACAAACCAATTCGGCTACCTATGGCATCATCTAATTACATGAAAAACACCTGTATGTGGCGTGCGAGTAATAACCCCAATAAACTGATTTGCGACGACTGTGATATTGATCTATTTAGCACTAACGTTGTAACATCGAGACGTATCCTCAGTAACAACTTCTATTGATCCTCTTTTTCTCTTGTTTAATGTTATTATTAATTTGTATTCAATTTCTTGATCCTGTTTTGTGTTTTTTGCCTCTTTTCCAAGTACGAAATGTAAATCACGTAATACACTAATCTATAGTGTTTGACCATGACGTGCGTTTCTGCTGGCATCCTATGTTTTCTAAATTATTTCTACATGTGAGAACCTGTTATTGGCTATCAGTCAGTATTATGATTGTTATTCAATATTTTACATGGCTGTTGGTTTTCCCTAAATAAATAAATAACGTGTATGCTAATAAACCCCGTACGTTACAGGAACTGAAAATTGCTATTCGTCAAGAAATCACAAGAGTACCAGAAGAAATTATTTTAAGTGTGATGCACAACGTTCAAGAGTAGTTGTCGATGTGCGACCGCGAAGCAGGGCGACAGTTGACTGACATTATATTTCATTATTAATTTAAAAGTGCACGATTATTACTTTATTTAGCTGTAATTAAAATAAAATTATCTTAAAAATAAAAAATGTTATGCTTACGTGAAAAACATGCATGTCCTCTGCGTCACCCTGTATTATATTAAATAATGTTATATCCTGCGTATGCACGTATTGGTACTTATGAGACGGAAGCAGGAGAGCTGGCAAGGCGCACAAGCTCAACAAACATGACAGCGCTTTCTATTTATCATCCTAACACGGCCGACTACCTAGTGGTGTGATGTAGTCCTGACGAAGTAAGGCCCTTTCGCCACTTTTTATACGTCTGCACAACAAATACGACGTGTTATGCGTTCAGGGTTCTTCAATACATGTTTTCCGTTTCTTTATTCCACCATAACTTCTAAACGCTTGGACCGGCTTAAAAGTGTGTAATATTGTTAGAACCGTTATGTCTTTTTGAGTGTCATATGGTACCTTTATTATTAAAATATTAAGTAAGTAGTTGTCTAAATGTTCAAATGTCCAAACTTCAATAATTTAATATAAATATATCGTTAAGTGTCAAATGAAAAGTCTGAGTAAGTGCAATCCGGAAATATTCATCTATCTATATAGATAAATACCTACATAAACCAGAAATATTTCATAAAAAAATATTTACAAATTATTTTCTACATAGGTCAATTTCTGTAACGGCAGTCGTGTTTTTTATGCTTGTTTTTTGTCTATTATGTATTAAAAAAAACGTAACGCAATATACGTACTTGCAAATAGGATAAAGGTTAAACACATATTATTATATTATTCATTAAATTAAATCTACATTAAAATGATTACGCAAATAAGCGAATAATATAAGATACGTGGGGTTTTAAAGAAATTAGTAGTAATAAGTATTCGCCAGCGGACTGGTTGAGTTAAACATTAAACAAATACTATAGAAGCATTTGTAGGCCAGATCACCATTAGTATTAGCGTTTTTTAGTCAATTTAGAGATAAGATGTGGGATCTATATTTTATGTGACCGTAAGCAATCAATAACACTCTCGGAGTGAACACAATTTTTTCTTTTGTCCATAGCTCTATTACCAATTATAAAGGCTGATTTACATTGATCCAGTATCTGTGTTGGATCCAGTGCTGGATTGGAATAGATGGTCGGTCTATCTATTCCGATCCAGCACTGGATACTGGACGCTGAACTGGATAGAAACGTGTTTACATTGATACAGTGGCGACCCAGCGAGGAAACCCACTGACGCTGGATCCAGCTACTGGATCCATGTAAATCAGCCTTAAGTGTTTCGGTTTTCGTCAATGAGTTATAAAAAATGTCTTGAGTCTCTGTTGAAAATGTGTTAAACTTCACGAAAAATATGTCACTGTTCGATGTGGCTATATATGGTGCGAATAATGGTACAATACTTTCAAACAAAGGCATTGCACACTAAAGGCATGGCATCGCACGAATGCATGGCATTACATGCACGAGTGTGAGCATGTGGAGTTCCTATCTATTCTACCTATATATTTAGGAAAATTGACGTATATTTTGTCCTGTAATAAAATATAATTTTACATCTTGTTTATGTATTGAAATACCTATAATCAGTGCTAAAAAGGGCGGTTGTACCGAGGTAGTGCCGTGTATCCTGTGGGCGGACGTAAAGGCAAATGAGTGCCGCAAGGCATTTTTTAACAGTTCTTGCCTTATCCCCCCGTAGCCCCTGAAACAGGAAAAGGAAAAGGGGGCGGGACCAAGGAGGGTACCTTACGAATGACGCCAGTTTACGGAACCTACATGGACATAAATAGACTTAACCTTTTATTGTAATTACATGGTTCGACTTACTTGCCTGGTAGAAAATAGTATATAGTGTGTCGAAATATCTGAAAATTATAACAGACATGGCTAAACCAAAAGCTGGCATCCCGCAAGGAACACTCTTATCAACACTAATCTTTTCAATGGGTATTATCCTACGGATTTATAATATTAGAGCAAGTTTGTATCCATGATAAAATTCGCAAAAATAGACAACATTACAGCGTAAAGCCAATACATGGTTATTATTCAAAAAGTAGTTAAAAAATCGATGTTTTTTTTTCATTAGATTTCATAATAACAATATTTGTTGATAATATACCAGAAAACTTTTTTATATATTAGACCAATTTACGACTCTTTTTTGTATTTAGAATCGTAGAAACAATATGATGTATTACGTACGCTTTGTATATTTCGTTTTGTTTTGTATTTGCCCGTTTCGTTTTGTTTTGTACCCGACTATCGGATCGGATGTGTATTGAATGTATGGCAAGAGTGCGTTCCGATAGTCTGATCGGACTATTGGATCGAATTATCGTAAGGAAAAAATCTGACGTGTATAAGGGCCTCTACATGGGTTTATCCGGTTTTTCATTCAGTTGGTTAGCATTCGCGATCGGCTCGACTGGCCCAAACGGAACGCGATGTCGGCAATGAAGTGAAAATTAAAGGAGAAAAGCAATTAAGTCGGACGGGACTCGGCCATAATCTATTTTGTAGGTCAGTCTCTCTGTTCCGGGCGGCCGCTGATGTAGTAAAGACACGACCGCCCGCTTTGCCGCGTTTTGGTCACCGAGCTTCTAAATGGAACCTTTAATCGGCCCTCGTTTCGGTGCTCTACTAAGTGGTACTTACTAAGATGGAGAGAGAGGGATAGGGCTATCGATTCTTGAAAATTATGGCTTCGACGTGTTATCACTTCTTATCTTTAGTGCCGTGCTCCATCGATGGATGCGGCTTGATTGCAGCTCTCGCTATCCTGGCCTTGGAGGCCGTACCCGGGAAGCTCAAATTCGCAGATATATCTAGCGTGAATTCAAAATATATACTAACAATTATTTTATTTTATTTTATTTAAAAAATCTCACAGCGTTACAGACTATTCAAATATAATCAACGAAATTCTAGATATAAATACGTATTTAAAATGGATTTTACTAATAAACACATAATAAATTACCGTTTACAAGGTACTAGAAGAAAGTATAATGACTTAAATATTGTATACAATGTAACGATTAAAATAAAAGAAATAAAGGTGTTCACACATGTATTTATTTATTTATTTTTGGTCAATTGCAGTATGTAACGGATTATATTGTGCACTAGCTGACCCGAGCCCACTTCGTTGGGCGGTAAAACTTTTTACTTGTGATGAAATTATGAGTGTGGTTTGGTTAGTACTGAGTGCTATGATTTATTTCCTTACTGCCAAAAGAAGGGTTATATTTTTACTGCATATGTATGTATGTATTTGCATGCCAATTTGACTATATTACCGTTATTTGTGAGTGTCTTCTTGTGAGTATCTTATTTGTGAGTGTCTTATCTCTTCAACCATCTATGCAGTAAAAGTGAAATTATATGCAGTAAAAGGAAAAATTCTTTTGTTTTAAACACTTGAGACGATAAATTTACTTATTTTGATATGAATTCATAATTGTTGATAATATAGCCAATAAACCTAACCTAACGATTAAAATTATTTTTTTTAATATAAAACACTACTTTTTGTGACTTAAATATAAAATTTAGGCTATCGCTGACTTTTTGTAGGCATTATCAAGCTCTATCAAGCACTTCTCTAGAACTTAATCATATATCTTTCATCGTTAAAGCAGCGTTAGTTAGAAACGTTTTCGTTCGACCGTTTTTTCTCCGAGTTACTTTGCAAATCTGACTACTATGGAAAAGTCTTTTAATTTTTCTAATTATTATATAGCCTATGACACTCACAAATAACATGACTTTCTATTGGAAAAAGAATTTTCCAAATCGGTTCAGTAGATCCAGAGATTGCTTCCTACAACGTCACAAACTTGACCTCTTTATACTAGTAATATTAGTATAGATAATAAAATAGGGACTTAAGACTAATACCGTTTATAATTTACACTATTTATATTTTAAAAAAAGATAAAAATATTTCAGTCTTGCTTCGCCGATACTCTCGCTCCAACTACTGCAGATCTCACTGCTCTTTTGAAGCTGCTTTTAGTGCAGCTAAAAATATTATGATTAGCGAACCTAACGTTAAGGCATGAGGCAATTGGTGCAATACGGAATTACTCGTGTAATTTGTCGGTCTGTAACGTCTCGGTTGGTCTAATAGCAGGGTGGATCGAGTCACTCGCTGCGGCACCCTCAGACTGACACCTGCGACCAAATATATGTAATTTGCGTAATAAAAACGTAAGACCAAATAAATGTAATAAAATAGAAAGAGCACGCTGAACCACGAGATACAACATATGCAGGCGGTGCAACGTATCTTCAATACTTTCATTACTGTTAAATGCCGTAATTATAAGTCGATGTGAGTGGGAATGTGTGTGTGTGTGTGTGTGTGTGTGTTTTAGGGTGTGTGTATTATATGTATTTAGATATTTGTGGATGTTTAAAACTACTTACGCCACATATTTTTTGCATTGAGTTACTACTTAACCCTTCGAGTAGCGGCATAATTTCATGGCAGACCGCTGCAATTTATTGGAATTCCTTACAATATCGCCGCGCTCGATAAAAAGTACTATAACCATAGAACTACTACAGCAATCATAAAAAGAATAACTGTGAAATGATCGCATTGAAATTTCATATATAGAATATTAAAATCTCATTTTGTAAAACAATTAGACAATTATAAATAAATATGAGAAAGTCTAAAAAGTGAAAAAAACTCGGCATATCTAACTTGTACTTGTCTTACGGAAAAATACGAAACCCTATTTAGACATTGTAAATACTCTCATGATCTTTATTAGATTCTCTATCAAAGGTAATATTTCGTTTAGCTTATTTACATTCAAAAATATTTAAATATTAGTTCATAAATAACAATAAAATCTTTGATGATTTAAAAAAAGAAAAAAAAAGATGATGTTTGACAATGGAATTTTATCAGAAATATCCGCGAAATGACGCGCGAAATTATTCTAGCGGCCATCTATGTATCTATGGTAATTATGAAATATTTGGTCTGGTTTTTAGGATGCGTTCGAATTAGAAAATAATATTACTGTGCGCTCCGTGAGCAAGCTGCCAATATTGGTCGTTACGTAGTCAACGGTGTTCTGATGTGCAACCAAATTTGTCGTTACGTAGCCGAAGGGTTAACGTATTAATTTATTTTATTATTACTTAAACTATTGTACGGGTGGGGTAAAAGTCGCGAACCTCAAATTTCAAATGCGTAGCAAAAAAAAAAGGTTAGAGAATTCGTAATTACGCCAGTGGCAAAACTGATTCCTCTTCTTAGAAATAAAATTAGGCGTAACTAGCCCAAATACGCGGTTCATTCTCTGTAACAGTTTATGTAGTGAAAGATCGAAGTTCAGAAATGCTCTAGATAACTGAATTTTCGTTGTCGTGGTATATTTTTTTACCAACTCTTACCGCGAAGTTCAAAATGAGTTTCAAACAAAATTTCCGGGAGTAACAAGGCCAAACAAGTCAACAATATAGTGTCTGGTAAATAAATTTAATGAATTGGGGAATGAGGCCGAAATATATGTCGTTCAAGGACAGAGAAATAGGTCGTTCAAGGACAGAGAATGATCTTCTGCAAATCATCTCTTAGAAATAATATACCTGCATAAATGTGATATAAGATAATAAACATAATGTAACATATATGTGTATGTGTGTGTATGTATATGTATATGTATATATGTGTGTATGTATATGTGTGTGTATAAGTGTATAAGTCCTACGTCAGTTATGCTTCTCCACCCAAGTCTGAAAATAAATCGTATGCCCAGATACAGGCTATACTCGGCCTAGTTGGGCATGCGCTGCGCATGGTCATGTGAATGTGGGTCGTCGTTTACTTCGCACCATTTCTTGGTATGACCATTTTATGAATTTCGCATGTTATGTTAAAATAAATAAAAAAAATAAAATAAATAAATATGTAGTTAATCGTATTGAGCGCTGTCGCCAAGAGATAGGAGAGCATTTTCAACATCTCTTGTAACTTTTTGATATTTTCATGTGTTTGGGGTTAAAATAAATTGGTTTCGATTTATTTTTGAAATTGTGACGAACTGGTATGAGCGACTTTTGCCGCACCCTGTACCTCTTCGTATTCTAGAAAAATAAAATTTTAAAGTGAGCTAAAATGGTTATAAGAAAAAATAAACTTTACGGTTTCTGTATTGAATTCATCGAACGCGGAAAACACATTTCCTGTGAAGAAAAATATTGAAACGAAAATTTCAACTTATCGGAAACTCAGTTTACTTGTGCCATTGCAAATGTCAGCCAATAAGTGCTACATCAGTTTTAAAATATATGGATTGCAGCAAAGAGTAGGTGGGAAAGTTTTATTAAAAATAATTAGTGGTTGAACTCGGAGTTTGTTATTGATTTTGACAGCACGGAAACATTTGCTTCATCTGAGGCCTTAGAGCTTTATATATTCGAAAATAAGTCGATCCAACACACGGTTAAGGACTCTTTTTGAAGTGAATTATCCGAAATATCTACCACAGTGGCAGTACAACCAATCACCAATATCTGTCCTATATTCGCATCCTTACATACATAGGTATAGAATTGTCGGGACCCGTTGGCCTTGATGCAATTAAAAATAAGCGTTTAAGCGACGACGCCTTCGACCGGGATTGTCGGGTGGTTATCGACTTATAGACTTAAAGAATGTAGCGTCGGTTGACACCGGTTCTCCTCGTTGTTACCGAAGTTAAGCAGCGGCGGGTGCGGTCAATACTGGGATGGGTGACCGCCTGAGTGTTTGACTGCGTGATGCTACAAATGCCCACCTAGAAGATGGTGCCAATAGGCAACAAGGCGGGTTCCACAAAAAGGCATATGCCTTGTGGGTAAAAAAAAATGCTATCCTGGTAACGTATCAGCAAGTGTAAAGCTTCAGAAAATTTTGAATCATCATTAAAAGGATTCTGCAAATTCTTCCCATTAATGAGGTAAATGAGCATTAGTTGACCTTGTATGAAAGTTGGAATTATGGCGAATCATCCGGAGAAACAGAATACAAACATGTTTTGTCTGGGAAAGTGAGTTAATTTCTGATGTTAATATTTTCATAGTTCAATGGTTAGAAACTATTGGCTACCAGAAAAGAGACTAATTTGGTAAAACCAGACACCGGCATCTAACCGGTATAGTCCCAAGATATTTATAATTTTTCTAAAGAAACTCCAAGTAAAGATTCTCAACTCAAGAACTCAAAATCAAAAATCTAAATCAAAAATGTTTTTATTCACAATAGAATTACTAAAAAATTGCTTTGTGACGTCAAAATATGAAATACAATTTATGATTTATATTATAAATAATTTGTCATTCAGCTTACATTTCAAATACTTTATAGATACTGTATAGGAACATTATATAATCATGATATAATGTAATATTTAACAACAGAAATATTTTAAAACAATTTAAAATATAGGTACAGTTAGAATTTAAAATAGTCATAAAATTTAAAATAGTCATAATTAACAACAATAGTCAAAAAGAAAAAAAGAAAAAAAAACTATATACCTACTGGTTAGGCCATTTTCAATTATACCGTATAATATATATTTATATCCTATCTACCTCCCAATTCCCAATCAGTGAGAATTTACGCGCCGGCCGAACGAGACGTGCTCCTGTGAGTGTTCTCGTTATCGTGCTGTGATAGTAATTATCGCGTTCGTGAGCTGGCCAGCCGAAGATTTGGAGACATTTTGGAGTGAAAAATGCAGCAAGGAGTTTACGCGAAAAATAGAAAGGTGCGTAAATTTGATTCCTTCTCCTCTCCACAATGATGCCTATAATCCCTTTAAAATAACCAACCTTCCTCACAGTCCACTCTATATATATAAACTTAAACCCAACACCTACATAGTTGACAATTTTCAATAAAATAAGAAAAGAATATTAAATCTCGATTTTATAATCATTCCAAAAAAAAAACAATATCATTTATAAAATCAACTCTTTTGTAGTAAGCCTTCTTACATAGAATATCTTTAATTTTACTTTTAAACTGAGTTTCTATTACAAAACCATATACAGTTTCCCATGAAACATTTGCTTATTTTACTTAGTCAAAACTGTGAAAGGTGATTTAACTCGAGTTGTACCCTTTTTGTGATTTTTACATAGAAATTGTCAGAAAAAAATTACGATTTTTTTGGTACAACTCAAGTCCTTCTATCTGCTATAGTTTCGGAGATAATTTGGTGCCAAGTGATATAACTGACAGAATTTCGGAAAAAATATCGTGAATTTAGATATAAGTCAAGTCGTAACCCCTTTAGGTCATTGCTTCACACATTTTTTTTTGTGCCTCGTGGTATAAGAGAGATTATATTAATTTACACACTTTATTTTTCAGTATATTTATCGTGAATATTGATATATTTAGAGTTATATCACTTTGCACCAATTTTTCTCCATACTGATTAGGGTATAACTCAACATGTACCTACTAATCCGAATCTAAAGTTGTGCCTGATTTGTGATAAGTGATGCATCTCGACTTACATCATTCGACACAAAGAATTTTTTATGTGTAAACGAATATAAATTGAGTTGTATCTAAAACTCAAACCAGATTTGTTTTTTTTTATTAATTACTAGATGTGCTATGTGATACAAGTACGAACATGACGAGAGTGGCGGGGGTGCGCGAGGCGAAGTGAGGGCGTGACGCGGGGTAGGAGATGCGCGGGCGTTAGTGTCGCTGCGGCCTTTATGAAGCTTGGTCACGTCCGAAGTCGCCATGGATCGACGCGTAAGTTGTTAGATGTATCATTTTACACGAAATTGCATAGTTTTGGATTTTTGTTTCATTATTGAATTAAATCACTTGACACAAAATAGATAGGTAGGTACCTATTGTAATGTAAACATAGTCAAGGTACTAATCTTTACTTTTGCTATTTTGTTCCTATTAATTTGATTCACGATTGACTACCTACTCAAAGTGATTTTCCGCTTTTTTGGTTAACCTACTTTTGATGTTTTTTTACTATCTATCAGTACTAACTATCAGTAGTTTAGAGATACATAATTATTTTTTCCGTACTCTGATTCTAAAGAGTTTTCTTACAATTATTGCTCAATTAAAACCGGTAAGTACGTACCTTCTTACAGTACAGACGTTTATTTTTGTTTCAGTTGACGTTTCCGAAATCCCGAATAGCTAAAATAATGGATTTAGCCACTAATGACGCAGCAAACATGAGTTCTCAATACCCCATCGAAGCTGAAATTAAACGAACAGAACAAAATAATAATACCAATGAATGCGGCTACGGATACGAAGTAAGAGAACCAATTGAAGGATCACTGCCAGAAAAGTCTATTGAAAGTCCAGTCCCTACTATCAACGAACACCAGAATCCAATATCTTCAGATAATTCAACAGAAATGGTTATTGACAACGATAAGACGAACAAAACAAATGTAAATGCTTCCGAAAACCTGTTAGATGATTTGACAGATGCAGGTTCATCAACCGATGGTGATTTTGGATCATCTAGCAGTGATGATTACATTTGCGGTACTGATGAATCTTCCTCATCCACTAATGACGAAAGAACTCCGGTTAAAAAGAGAAGAAAGAAAACGGCTACATCAGAAAATAATATTACGGTTCCTGAAACACCATCTCCAAATAATGCGAGCATATCAGAGAATGCTCCCGCTGATTCCTTCTGGAAAAATAGCGGTATGAATAGTGGCGGAAAAAAGAAAAAAACAAGAAAAAGTGAGAAAGAAAGAAGACATGATAGAGTAAAGAGAAAACTTTTTCGTAACACTGGCTTGGAATACACAACAAAGTCAGGAAAAACTAAGAAAAGTCGTGAATTACGTGATCTAGACAACTGTCGTAAGAAGTGCAAAGATAGGCTACCATTGCATGTAAGGAAAAATCTTTTCGATACATATTGGAGTCTGGGAAGTTATGAAAGTAGGATCGATTATATGGCGAAATGCATTGAAGTTTGCGGAAAAAAAACGTCAAGGTCTTCTCCAAAGAAAAAACGCAACGTCAGCTTTAGATACTTCGTTCAAAGTTCTGATCTAACAAAACATCAAATTTGTAAAGGATGTCTTTTGAAGACTTTCGACGAAAGTCATAAATTTCTACAAACGATTTGCGAAAAACTACGGGACAATGGCGGTCACCTTCCACCACGTAAACGTCGAGTCGGTAAGTCGATTCCTGATTTCAAACTAAAGGAAATAAAAGCTCATATTGCCTGTTTCCCTTGCACAGAAAGCCACTACGGCCGTAACAAAACGACTAAGAAATTCTTGAATTCTGAACTCAACTTACAAGTTCTTTATAATTCGTACAAATTGAAGACAGAAACTCCAGTCAGCAAAACCATTTTCAAAAAGGTATTTGATACCATGAATTTGTCTTTCAAAAAACCATCAGTAGATACTTGTTCTAAATGTGACTCCATAAATATGAAACTTAAGTACGCAACCGAGGCACAGGCTGCAGATTTGACGAAGGCACTCGAAGAGCACCAAGAAGCATTTAAGGCTGCTTACGAAGAAAAGAAAAAAGATAAACACCTGGCTCAGACATGCGATGATGTAATGGTAATAACATTTGATTTGCAACAATGTTTGCCCACCCCACACTTGCAAACGAATGTAGCATTTTACAAGAGACAGCTATGGACGTACAATCTAACCATACATGATCTAAAAACAAACAAAGCGTTTTGCTACATGTGGCCGGAGTGTGAAGGGAATAGAGGAGCGAACGACATAGCTTCATGTCTATACGATTTTATCATAAATCAACTGCCGCATTTAAACCCAAACGCCAAGAAGCTGATCATGTACTCAGATAGTTGCCCGGGTCAAAACAAGAATTCGATTGTTACAACAATGTTGATGCTAGTGGCTAAACTATCCCCTCAATTACAATCTATTGAACATAAATTTCTCGTACCCGGTCATACTCACATGGAGGCTGACACCGACCATGCGTTGATTGAGCGTAAGAAGAAGCACACGAGTATGGATATTCACTTGCCAAGAGATTGGTACCAGCTAGTGCGTACAGCTTCAAACAAAACAGCGAAGTTCACTGTTATCGAGATGACTCGTGATATGTTCTACGATTTCAACATTTTTTCAAAACAATGTTATACTCTCAGGAAAACCAATACAGACAATGAAAAATTTCTGTGGTGCGACGTTCGATCTGTTTTGTATACCAAAGAAAACATGTCCCGTTTTTCTTACAAAAAAGAATTCAAGAATGTTGAGTACATGAACATGGATTGTTCTAAGCGGGGTAAAGCTTACGATATGATTACAATAAATACAGTACCGAAAGCCTACCATTCCAAGATTACTATTTCAACCGAAAAGAAGAAGGATCTATTGGATTTGCTGTGCTTTATTCATGAGAGCTCTCATGAGTTTTACAGAAGTCTGAGCTGCAAGAATGATGTCAAAGACACTGCTCCGGATAATGATGATGATTCTGATGATGAGTAATTTTATGATATGATAGTTATGTTCATCTAACTCCCAAGACCTATTAAAGGTTTTATTTTGATTTAAGTAGGTACCTACGTACTTCTTTGTTCTCTTCATTCTTTTACCTCACTCATAGAGTCGAATTACTGCCTATAGGATAGGTTAACAGCTGTTAACTGTACTGTGTAAGTTTTAAAGTGTTAGCAATTTTGATGTTTATTATTTTTCTAGATTTTTTTAAGGATTCACACAATGGCTGTGCTGTTATGTTTTGTACTGAGTAGGTTCACTTTGATTATTGTGATAGCTGCGTAAGATTGATCTGTGTCATTTCTAAGTATTTAAGTTTAAGACTAATTGCATTTAAAAAGATCTCTATTTACTTCTTATAATTTTGATAAAACTGTGCCTTATTTGTAAGTAATTTCATAATTTTGAAGACTTTAATAAACGTTAAGTATTTTTCTAAAACTTGTATTCATTTCCACCATACATAGGTATTTTAATGCAGGATATAACTGGACTTGTATCATTTAACACATTTTTATAAAGACTAGAATTTTAGCAAACTGATACAATTCAGGTAAAATATGAAAATAGAAGACTGAAGTAAAAAATTCGAATCTTTGGAGTATTATTTTTATCATTTGTTTGAGCTACATTGTGTTTTGAACATATTCTTATTAGTTATTGGATTTTTTCACTTCTTGTATATCACTTTACACAAAGACAACATAAATGTGCAACATGATTTAACTGTACTTGTATCATTTATCACGTAATTTTATCACATATTAGAAATTAAAAAGGGTACAACTGCGAGTTTTTCATGAATTACTTCAAAAGTATAATATTTACCACAAAAATATAAAAACAGAATGAAAGTGGATGTTTCGATCTACAAAAGAAGGTACTTAAATGTAACCTAACCCACTTCGTTCATGAACTAGAATTTTTTAAATATTGTTTGGGCTGTCCTGTAAAGTAGTGATTTTTCAATTGTATCACCGGTCACAGGAGGCACAGATTTATTTATATTTCTAGTATTGTATTTGTGATTGTCACAGTTTTTTGAATAATGAGATATCTCTCAGAGACTCAACTCAAGAAGAAAAGATCAAGAACTCACAAGAAATTATTGCAGGAAAAGAGATTGCAGTTTTTAGTCGTTTGTGTGTATCTTTTAATATTAATCTTATTATCATGATTTTATGTTAATCTTTTTATAATTATTTTTCAGCAGGAATCTGTTTATGCTAAACACGAAATAATATATGCCAAATTGACTCGCCTCCCTTCATCTTTGGCGTGTCCAGTCTGTCTTGCTATATCATTTAGCACCTTTGGCGAAAACCATGTTTAGTTGTAAATTCCGCGATAAAATATTTTTCATTTCTATATTTACAATTCATTCACTTCTTACAGAAAATAACATATTCAATATTTTCAACATTTTTGCATTACATATCATTTTTATCAGTGGAAAATGCTGGCGCCCTGTCAGAAGTCCTACTCGTCTTGCCAGAAACTCGAGTTCTATTTGCTTTGTTTTTACTTTAACCCTTGGAGTAAATGGGTATTTTCATGGATGCATCTGTCTCTTTTGCAGGATTTTCGGCGACATCGACCTTAAAGTACTATAACTACGAAACTACTACACCAATCATAAAAAGAACAACTGCACAATGATTGCATTGAAATTTCGAATATAGAATATTGAAATATCATTTTGTAAAACAATTAGATAATTATGAATAAATATGAGAACGTCAAAGAAGTGAAAAAAACGCGGAACCAGATCTGGTCGTATCATACTCAACGGATAATTGTTTCAGAACCAGATTTGGTCATATCATACTCAAGGGGTTAAATCGCTCATTAGTTCGTCGACACTTTCACCTACCTACATTTCTAAAAATAAAACAATATCCATCCACATTTTCATGTTTGTGTTCCGACTCGCTGATTTAAAGATCCAAGAATAAATTATAAAAAACAGTTCACCTTAAAAACTTAGAATACATTAGCCAACGTTTATTATAATTTGGCAATAAAGATAAATTTCTGTCATTCAGTTAAGGCTCTAGCGTCAGCAAGACAGCGAAATGAAAAACGGATCTTCCGCCTGATAACAATCTAGGGAAGCGAACGTGACATAAGGCTGAAGCCTAGCTACGGCTAAGAAGGCAACGATGCAAAGCATTTATTTTGAGACAAGACTTCAGGACCGTTTACAACGCGATCTTTCATGAAATATTTATAAAATCGGTTGTGTCCCCCCAAGACTATTCCGGCAAGTAGAGGACTGATTTCATCTGAATAATAATTTCATAAATAAACTCGATGAGCGCCCTCTCTCGGCCGGCGGACAAACTCGGTTTGGTCCCGTTGCAATTGCGTCGGGCCGCGGATTGCTTCTCGGCAAGCCTTGAGCGGCTCGGCGTAAATATTTGAATAAAATGTAGGTCCGAATTTAAATATTATTTACACAGCTTTTATGTCAGATTAACTGTGTTGTGATTTCACCCGCCGTTTTATTTAAAAAAATCGGATTCTTCTTCTTCGTCTTCATCATCAGCGCGCATTCGCCCACCGTTGGACATACGCCTCTCCAATCGCTCCATCCGGATCGGTTGTCCGTTTCCCTCATCCAGACAGGTCCAGCTGTCTCCTTGATGTCATAAGGTTGTACTGTTCATCATGATTGGAGGTATTTAGCCTGATACCCGCCAAGTCGGCCACACGTCTTGGCGAGCTCCACACTTTCAGGAAAATATTTCCATTTCCTACGCTTGTGGCAACCTGGTCGGGTTCCTAATTTAAGCCTGTAGTAAGACCAGTAGTAATACTGCTGTGCATTGTTTTTTATATTTTAATAATGTATTTTTGTATCACAAAATTAGAAGTGTAAGACTAGAAAAATAAGAGTTTGTCTCGCCAACAAACTGTATACTAGTTTGGCGAGATTGTAATATTTTAAAAAATGTATCTTTTTCTATGAATAAATTTATTATAAAAAAAAAAACTTAACTGCCGAATTGCACTATATTCACAAAATTTATTATTTAATTATTATTTATTGTTAAGAAAATTTCAAAATATATGTTGACGCTTAGAAATTAAATTTCGAATTATTACTATATAAAAAATCTGATTATCCTACTACTATTATAAACGCGAAAGTTTGTAAGAATGTATGTATGGATGTTTGTTACTCTTTCACGCAAAAACTACTGAATGGATTTTGATGAAACTTTCCAATAATATAGCTTACACATCAGAATAACAGATAGGCTATTATTTATAAAGATATATAGTTTTATATCATCATTATCACAATTTTCCATCACCACGCGGATGAAACCGCGGGGCGCAGCTAGTTACTAAATAATTTAAAGTACCTCGGAATATACAATATTTTTAGTCATATTTTCGTGTGGTAATAAGACACCTGTATGTAATATACGGCATCATCTAATTGTCCGTAGGAAAACGAGCATTCTCTTAAATCTATTCCGACATGCTTAAAAGTTTGTCCCTGGGCTTTATTTACAGTGACTGCAAATGATGCATTCACAGAAGAGTGTATCCTTTTAAAACTATATGTTAAATAGGTGGGTATCATCGGAATGCGAGGTATCAGTATCATTTGCCTAACTGCTGGCCCAGTCCAAACTATAGCTACTATGACATTGTTCTTAAAAAAAATCCCTTGAACTTTGGTTTCGTTACATACATTCAGTGGTCTATTGTTACTTAATAAAATAATGGAAGCGCCAATTTTTATTTTCACGGGTAGCCCATTAGTATTAAAAGAATTTAAAAGTTCTTAAGTCACCTGGTAGTTTAGGCATTATTTCGTCGTTAATGGTGTCAACGCTTATATTCCTGACAGCTAAAATTGCCCTCTAACATATCCATTGATATTATTTTTGGTCGATATTGGCCACACCCGGATACACTCTAGAGATCAGGTGTTCAATATTGGTAACGATTTCACTAAGGTGGTCTGCTAGTAGACCGGTACTGCTTACCAGCCTAAACAGACCACTGACCTAAGTTAGGCAGATCGTTGGATTCGAGGAAGGCCTCGCAGACGCGTGGTAAATCTATAGCAAGGTGGGTCGTCCATGTATGGACTTCTTGACTATAAGATATCGCTATAGCGATAAGCCTGCCATATGTGCATAAATTGTCTTTTTTTATAAAACCAGTGTAATGGTGTTAATTTTTTTTATAAAACCAGTGTTATTATATTATATACATCTAATATAGCGCAGGCGGAAATACTTCGGTAAGAATATGAGGTTTCAGCTGCGATTCGTTATTTTGTTACATCTAGTGCAAATAAGAAAATCGCGGTAGCTCGAGTTGCAGCGTTTTGCTATTCGTGGGGGTGGCTAGCGCCTCTCGGATCGCCGCTACGCTGCGCCTAATGCCTAATGGGATATCCGGCTTAGAGGTACTGAAGTATTGCCGTTCGCGGGACGGCCGATATTTCCCGCGAGCGCGGAGGGGGACAATTGACGGTATCAGCAAGTGCCCCTAAACTGTCGGCCCCGTAAGCCGAGCGGAACGCGGCCCGAGATTAGGGGGTGGTCGGTGGAGACAAAAAAAATACAAGCGGTGGTAGACCTCTGAGCGGCAACAGGTTTTGTTGATTCAGAAAAGGTCGTAATATCATCGATTATATATTGTCTTAGATTGCTCAATGTCATATTACAATTTGGCAACTAGGATTCTACTACGAAATGTAACGTGTAGATTATACTCATAGTTCCATTAATGTATTATTCTTCAATTATTATTCTCAATATGACGACTTTCGTGACATAACAGTATGGCGGCGCACTTTAGGGTAGATAGGCGGAATGGGAATTAACGGAAAAAGAAGAATATGAGAAAAAGCTGAATATTTTCGTCCGGAACTTTATACACACTGGGTACTTTTACGTTTATTTTCTTCGAAGTTAAAGCATTCTAGATAAGTCGAAATAGAAAATCAAACAAGAATATATTCACGCGGTTAAATTATGTCTTCAGTGTGCTTTATTGAATCTACGACACAAGCAGTATATTTCAAACTGAAGATTTAGAAGTAAAGAGGAACCACTTTTGGTTGTATAAAAAGTATAATACACTCAAAAAGGTATGTCGGGTTTGTCCAATTCACCAACTCTGGGCACGCCACTGATTACAGTTGTATTCCATTTTGTATGCAATAACAAACACACAGTTAGGTATGACCTACTCAATTTTCAGATTAAAATATTTAAAATTCCAAATCCGCTGAAGTTGTAAAAAGTTTCGTAAGCAAAAGCTGTAGGTAATGACAACTAGAGTTGTCAACTACAACGGGCGAACTCGTCACCTCAGGAAGTTTTAACGATTAGTCGTTCTATCTCCCTGGAGTGAACGCAGAAGACTTGGACAAAACAGTCCACCGTCAAGCTCGCCACATGCCCGTAAGAGGCCAACGCCTTAACCGCGAGATAGCCAGGAGTGTTACCCAGCGGGCTTACACTCACGCCCTTACTTCCAATTGCGACCAGATTACTCCAGTCTCTCGATTGGTTACGAGTTCGAGGTCGCTTGCGCGGTCCTCTCCCTTACGAAGCGGTGAAACGGAGTGCACCGAATCTATCGCGGACCAAGGCGTCCTTTGCCCGACTCTGAACCGGGATCGGATGGCCAATGGTCATTTCAAGAGCAGTCGCCGTAAGGTAGACAACTACCCCCGCTCTATAGGAAACAATACAGTTCCCAGACTCCCCCGATTGTTAGTCGGAGAGCACAGTCGATGTAGGCAATGACAGTATTTATAATTATAAAGTCATTTTAAATATTTTTTATAGCACCAGCATTTACATATTTATGTTTTTAGCAATTTTGAGAACGCCGCCATTTTAAAACAAATGACGGATATCTCTGCTCATTTTTTTTGAAAGTCGCCATTGAAAAAAAATTATTTTGTACGTTAATTGATTTTTATTTGTTCAGTGATTTCTGAGATACAGCAGACACTCACACACCCACCGACACAAATTTTACAGAAATCACCTAATTGGATTTCCATCGTTTTTCCTTGTTTACATAATTTATCAAGCCATTTAGATTTTTAAAATATAATTATCTTTAATTTTATCGCAATTACCTATTTTATTACAAGCTTTTATTTACCTTGCAATGTTTGTCAGTATGTTTGGTTAGGTTAAATCTTGCAAGTTGAATTAAAACCACTTCCTCTTATCCTATAAAGTTGAAATTTTATATGTTGGTTCAGTTCCGATTACAATGCATTTTATGGTAAGCATGACCTGATTTTGCACCCAGGATTGACTCCCGACGAGGACACTCCTCAACGGTCAAAAGCATAGAAACAAATTTTGTATACGCATTCAATTATGATAGCCCGTTCTACGTTTCACCGCGATTGGGCTGCTGCACCTAGGGTTAACTTCCAACGAGAGGACTCCTCAACAGTCAACAGCACAAACACGAACTTCTGTATATCATTTAACTACGATAGCTCGTTCTAAGTTTTACTATGACATGGCTGCTGTACCCAGGGTTGGCTCGGAACCAAGCATTTTAATAATAGCTTGTTTTTAAAAACGTCTTTTTACTATTAACTTGTTCTTTGTAACATTTTTGAGTTTTATTTTGATTCTATATGTACATATATACTGGAAATATTGTTAATATTATTCTTAATAATAATATTATTCCTAATATTTTCTTATATCTTATATAATATTATTAAATAATTTCTTGTATATGTACATATGTACATACATACAAGAAAAATCATCGCTATACATGTAGCTAATCATATTACGGGCTATGGTCTAGCTAGGCAGATTCTGCAATAAAAACAATTTAAAATATATTTTAAATGAATAAATGATTATATATTATTATTTATCATTAATTATATTATTTATTATTATTTATATTATTTATCATTACTTTGTGTAAAACGATGTAATTTTTGGAGAAAATGAAAAAAAAGGTTTTACGATTTAGTTTTATGTGTAGAAATGCTCACAAATTAAAACTAATCCTGTATTTTGGTCTTGCAATTTTCCCATTCTGACGAGCAGACGTGTTGCCAGTTTTTGGTAGAAGGTTGAAAAAAAGAGAACGTTAGCGATTGGGCCGAATGCTCGCGAACGAGCAGTTACTCTGAGGGCGGTGATTACGCAAACACGTCCCCGCCAAGTTTAAAATTGATAGGCTTCAATTTATTTTATGTCCGGGCGAAACGGAGAAACGGCGGCAGGGCTCGCCATCTTGAATCGAGATGGGGGGGGGGGGGGGGGCTTAGAAAAATCGGCCGTTATACATAAGTCGTCGTCGGAGAAGCGGCTGAGTCCCTCCATTTGCTTTATGGGCACGCGGAGCTTCGATGAGGAGACGGGGAATTAGCTAATGGACCTCCCGGAAATATATCAGGCAAATCATCCGCGGGGACGGATAAAGCGGATTTATTTGCTCGACATCAAATGGCCATCAATTCCGAGAGGTAAACTGCCGGGCAAACTGTTCAATAAACGCGCCTCTGGTGTGTATTTTTTCCATGTCGAAACGTCCCTTCTTCGCAACGCCTTCTATTTATGGCGGCGGACGATCGATTCATTACATGTACTTCAGCCATGCTTTATTTTATGTTGCTATTTTTAAATAGGCAGTTTCATAGATGGCGTATTGTTAAAAGGGCGGGTGGTGAACGGTTTCGTGCAGCTTGGGCCACAAGATCTAATTTGTTCTCGGATCGACTTAACTCATGATTCAGCTCCTATTCAGAAGTGGAAGACCTCCTCGAGTGGAAGACTACCCGGGTAAGACTCCCGTATCTCAGGCCTCAGAGCTGGTGGACCGGTTTCTCCTGCCACTGGACGGTTTGCGCACCGGTCGGCGATGCCAATCGGCTGTGCATTCTAACTAATTGTTTAAGGGATCTGGAGACTATGGAAATACAGCGGGGGTGGATGTTGACCTGTTGTCATGCCACTCTTGAAATGACCTTGGGCCACTCGATCCCGTGTGGCACTACGGGTAAAGAACGCCCAGGTCCGCGATAAATTCAAACTGAATTACCGCTGTAATACAACAGGTAGACGTCGCGTAAGCGACTTCGAATTCGTAACCAGTCGGGAGGACGGATGGTACCCTGAGGGTTAATTCCAGATGGGGATATCCTGCCAAAACTGGTAGTCACTCTGACTACCAGTTTTGGCGAGGCTGCCCGCTGTGACCTTTCCTGGTGCCTCGCCGTAAGGCGTTGGCCTCTGACGGGCAGGTGGCGGAGCTTGACGGTGGACTGTTTTGTCCTAAGTCTTCTGCGCTCACCTCACTGGAGACAGAACGATACATTTCGTTAAAACTTCCTGAGGTGACGGGTTCGCCCGTTGTAGATGACAACTCTAGTTGTTAAAAGGGCGCTAACGGACCCAGTGCAGTTGAGCCATTATGACCCATGTGTTAGGGTCGGCTGAACTCACAGTTCAACTCTATCTGGCAGCCTCCAAACGGAAGTGCGAGCCCGGATAGGACTTCGTGCCTGCGGGCCAGTTCCCCTGGGAATCGTACTTCAGACGCTCCTGGACAGTTTGCGCACCGTGCAGCGTCTGCCATTCGACTTTGCTTAACGAAATCTGTCGAAATCTAGCCGGGGGAGTCTGGAAGTGGCTTTGTTTCCTATCGAGTGGGGGTGGTTGTTAAAATTACGATGACTGCTCTTGAAAATACCAATCGGCTAACCGATACCGGGTGAAGGTACGCGCAAAGGATGCCGTGGTCCGCGAAAGATTCGATGGACACCAAATCACCGCTACATATGGGAGAGGATCGCGCAAGAGACCTCGAACCCGTCAACAGTCGGGAGGCCTGAGAAATCTAGCTGCATCTGGAAGTCAGGGCGCAAGTGTCGACCACGCCCCGACTCTCAGAATCATTCAAAATTCAGTCACGTTTTATTTTATGGTACTATTTTTAAACAGTCAACTACTTAAATGACGTATTTATTGACGTATTATTAAAATGACAAATATATTGCATACCGTAATCTCTGAAAAGCATTTATTATAACTATTCGTTTCAAAACTCTTTGTTGAAAAGTGGCATAGATTAAAACACCGCGATACAATAGGATGCACCCAAAATCTTTTATATTTTTTTCGTAATCAACGCCTATATCAGTATTAAATAACCGCGGTCGCAACTTTGTAGTTGACGTCCATCTTATATTTCGAAATGTACTCAATCAGACCTTTCATTTGAAAATATACACGACATATTTATGTTAATTTATTGACGTTTGGAGATTTAGACATTTACACATATATTTACTTGATATATGGACAGTTAAGGTATACTATGACACTCGGGATGACATAACGATTCTAACAATATTACATACTTATAAATCGGTTTAAGCGTTTCGAAGTTATGCTGGAATAAGGAACAGAAAACATACATAGAAGAACACTGAACACATTACACTCCGTTTTTGTTGGGCAGTCATGTTAAAAATCACAATGATATAAGTATATATATATCCTTCTAGCCGTGTTCGGCCACAGCGACTGCATTGTAGATTTTAGTGACTTCTTTAGTCTTCTCAGAGTCCACTGTTCGGAAGCAGCGCAGGATATATTATAGTGCACAGGTGGGCGCGCGACCACGGGTGCACTCTCTCTTCCTCCCTCTTCTGAACCCGATGGAACGGAGACCGTTACGACCAGAGAAAAGTTTGGATGCAGATAAAATAAAATATATCAATTAATCGCTATGATATAATAGTTAGTAATAGAAAGAATAAAGAAAAAAGAGATTCAAGAAAGTCAAAAGAACTGAGAAAAATTTATATTTTCAAAATCCAAAATTTTCAATATTTTATAACATTAGATCTGATTTTGTATAACCGTCATTGTAGTCGCAGAGAGTAGTATTTCCATTGAATCTAAACATTCTATGATAATACATTGTATGTCATGATAAAGTAAAAATTTAGTTTATCATTTAATAAAGTTTATCATTTATCAATAAAAATAATAAAGTTTATCATTTCGTAAACCTCCTAATTTAAAATCAATACTTAATAAAAATAATCGAAATTATCTTAGTAATAACAAAAATTTGGGCCTACAACCATGTGGTCGATCACGTTGTAAAACATGTCCTTTATTAGATCGAAGCATTTATTTTACTAGTCCTAACACTACAAACAGTTACAGAGTTCCTTTCAATTGTAGTTGCATTTCAAAAAATATTGTATATCAATTACTTTGCAAGACCTGCAATGCATTTTATATTGAGGAAACAACGACACCTCTTAATATTAGGTTGAATAATCACAGGGCCAGCGTAGGCAATGAAAGTCAACTTCCAATAGCATTGCATGCCAAGGCACACAATCTAACTTTTGATAATTGTTTTAAAGTAAAAATTATTAAGTGCCTTGGCGATAACGCTAAAGAAAGAGACGTTAAATCTTGGGAGTTGGCTTTTATAAATATTTTAGGCGCTTGCAAGGGTCCCGGTCTGAATAGGCAAAATTAATACAGTAATTATATTTGTTCAGACATATTCATAAAAAGCTTATTAATAATTTTCATTTAAAAATCATTTAATAATAATGTTTTTCACTGTCGGTTATAGTGTATTTAATACGACCTTGCAAAATATTATTAACCCATTTCTCTATGTTCAATTTTTTTTAAATTCAAATTTAAAAAAAAAATAAAAAAAAAAAAATTGTTCTATCAGAAATGTCATCGAGATGAATACGACTAGTGTCAAAATATTCTAAGTCAAAGAAATTTCTTCAAAAATCAGTTACTAACATCCATTTCTGTTACAGAAACCATCCTCGAGAACGGCTGGACCGATTTTCATGGTTTATGATTTGTAGTATTTGTCTCCGTCCCGAATAGCAGAATAACTAATAAAAACGAAAATTGGAAAATTGTCGAAAAATTTAAATAAAAAAAACATTTTCCCATACTAAATGTAAATCTGTGTTTTTCTCTTTGTCAGTTGTACGTGGCATGTTCACGTGTCGGCAAATCATCTTTACGGCAAACATCGGCAATAAGCTTTATTTGTTCTTGCGCCAAATAAAAAAACAAAAGATGTCGTATATAACAAAGTGCTTCAATGAAGAGAATTAAACCGAGTGCATCCCATGCTGCACAATATGTAAATAGTTTAATTCAATCATGTCTTGCTGACACGCGATTGATATACTTATTTTTTTTTACTTACTTTACTTTTATATATATATATATATTTGTGTTATTATCTTAATAAAATAGTGAGCTTAATATTTATTTGGTATTAATTGTAATACTTTCATAAAATCGTATATTAAGTTCAGATAATCTGTATCATGACATTCATTGACTGTCAGGCGGTACGAAGTTCGCCGGGTCAGCTAGTTTAATATTAATATCATGTTCAAGCCACATAAGTATAACAAAATCCATTTAGCTGGTCATAGAAAAGCAAGTACAGCATCCGCATAGCTTTTAGTTTTTGAACTTTTAATTCCTCAACGCGCAGCTTGAATTATTCCCGTCTTGTTTGTGAATGCAGTCTGTTTGTGGCTCTCACGTCATCGTCAGCATAAAACTTTATTATATTCGAGAAACTTCGCCGTGCCAACTTTATTTATAGCACTGCATACTACTCGCACGGAAGGCCCACAGCTGGGAATAAATTAAAGGCGAGAAATATATAAAATAAAATAAAATAAAATAAGTCGGCCCAAGAAGTATGCAAGAGTCAAGCGAGATCTAATCTAGTTAATGTAAGGGGCCGTGTCGCGTCGCGAGGGAGAGGGAGAGACTTTGCATTTGCGAGGCGACTGATTTTTCGCAAAGTTGACGGCTGCGCGAGTTATTCGCAAGGAAACTTTCAGACGGGTAATTTGTATTTTAAATTACCAGTCGCGGCGGGCGCGGCGTCCTGTTCGAACGCAATATCGCTAAAATGCTCTTGCCGCACTCAATTATATAATGAAAACAGCGCTTGCGGTAATTTTTCAAGTCATTTAACGCAGACTTTGTGAAATGTTCGCGCCTTTGTCGATTTTACTTGTTCAAGTAGTGCCATTTTGATTTATGATTTAAAAAAATCGGTTGTCTGTAAAGTCGGTTTACTGACGATAGTTGAACATGACAACGTCATAAGAAAATACTGATGGAATGGTTGCATTCAAAAGAAAATTTTAATTTTATTTGTTTGATAGATATTTTGTATGGATATAGAGATATATTACAATATTGAATAAAAGTTGTTTTTCAATTAGTTACTTAATTATTTTTGCAAATTTAATTGTAATTTGTTGTAAAAAAGTAATAATTTTGAATAATTTATTATAAGAATAAACTGTGATTAAATTATTGTTCATAAACCTTAAATTTAAAATTTAAAATTTGGAAAAATCATTAAAATTTTTGTAACTCTAGCTTTTAAAAAACTCGCCTCAATGTGTTTGATATAGGAGAAAATTGTTCCCTTTGACAGCTGGCTAGTCCAACCTGTTATTTCAGACACGTTGTTATGATATGTGGAAGATTTAACATTTATGTTTTAATTTTTTGAAATCATAGCTACGATCGATAATTATTTCGATTGAATAGTAAAGCCATTGATTTTTTACTCATCGTGTAATAGTTCTGTTAACTTATTGTTATAGTTTTGTCAATTATAGCATAACCTACAATCGCTGCACTAGCGGACCGATGCTATTTATTTTAATGATGAAAGCACGAATATTCGACAATATATCACTGAAAATATATTTAATATCGAAAGAATCATTACCTTTATCGCCGCAATTATCGTTGCTATAAACAATTGACACCACATTCACTTTTCACTGCACTTCATACTTGACGAAAACATGTAAATGTATTATTGTATAGCAGCTGTCCACGCGGACGCATCGCTCACTTAAGTAGGAGAGAGACAGATGTCGAACGCTGCCGAACGCGGAGGCCGATTGTGCCTCTTTGTCGCTCGTTCCGCGCTCTCGCTTGCACTTCAAGTCTTAAATGGAACGCCTCAGAGCGAGGTAACGCCGCATGAGTCATGTTTTTCGTGCGTGCAGCCGGCTCAATCGAATTATAAGACGTTGTCACGTCAAAACATTTCGAACAGGTTGAAATATCCGAATTACCGCTGTCACGCTATTATTGTCCGTCAATATTTCTATATCTCTCGTATTTTTTTTAATTTGTTGTGTGGGGCTTTTCTAAAGTTGTAACACTGCGACCATTTTTGATCTATTGTGTTTGCCATCGACTATAGTTCTGCGCTAAGCTTCGTGTCATTTAAGAAGCTCAACAAGCTTTTGGCACCATATTGTTTTACCTCCTCAGGTTGGAGGTAATGCCCACCTAAGTGGGTGTATATTTTACGCATCAGCGGGCCACACTCGCACATGAGGTTCAGAGGAGTTTCCTTTGCCCCTTAGCAGAACCAGCACATTTTCGTGCCTATATATATCTCTTGTAGTCAAAGGATGATATCAATATCATGCTCCCCCCAATGGAAACCATGCTCAAATTTGGCCTTTTCGATTTCCACGTTTTCAAGAGAATGCACCCAGAAATGGGTACAAACGTCGCGGCGGGCGGGGCGTCCTGTTCGAACGCAATATCGCTAAAATGCTCTTGCCGCACTCAATTATATAATGAGAACAGCGCTTGCGGTAATTTTTCAGTGATTTAACACAGACTTTGTGAAATGTTCGCGCCTTTGTCGATTTTACTTGTTCAAGTAGTCCTATATTGATTTATGATGTAAAGACGTCTTTAAAAAGGCTCTTTTTCATATCGCTTATAATTATTTCAAATGTCTTTATACATCAAGATAATGTCGCTTGTATATGTCGCTTATTTTTAGCTTGGCAACCCATCGAACAAACAGAGCTGAACGCTATGAAAGACAGTGTGAAACGAGCCTGGCTGAACGACGCTACTTATGCCAGATGCCCGCAATCGAATCGGAGGGTCGATCGGGTTGCGCTTAATTATTCCTTTTTAATATATTTTACTGAACAAGTATTGAATTAATTGTTAAGTGTAACTGCCATATCGTAACTATATCTATACGGAGCTAATGGGCCCTGTTACAGTTTGGCCACTAAGACCCATGTGTGTAGGGTCGGCTAAACGCACGGGTCCACACCCATTCGGCGGCCTCTACTTAGAAGTGCGAGCCCGGGTAGGACTCTGGCCTGCGAACCAGTTTCCCTAGGAGTCAACCTTTGGGCGCTCCTGGGTGGTTTGCGGATGTTATTGGTTCATTTTAAAAGACGTTTTCATCATTTACCTTTGCTTTATCGATGATTGTAGTTAACTTTGGTTGTGCCAATGTACCCCTTTATCGTAGTGTGGTCCGTGTAGATACCGACCGCGGCAAATGCTAATGACTGTTCTCACCGAGACGGAGGAAACCACGCATGTTTTTTCGGCGGATGATTTAATTGCAACTGTCAGGCGGGTCCGTGTGTCCAAGCATGCTCGGCGCTTACGCGATTTACGCTCATAAAATATAAGTGACAATTATGTCTGACTCCATAAAATTCGTGCGCGGTGGCAATACTTTGCGCGGCTAAATTGAATTGTTTTCTGGTTTTGAAAATGGATTTTAACATGGGTATAGTTGACCAAGAAAAAAAACGAAAAAGTGCGAACATTTCGCAAAGTCTACGTTAAATCTCTTGAAAAATTATCTCACACGCTTTTGTATAGATTTATTTTTATTTATTTTTTTATTTTATTTATTTAGGTAAGTAACAGCATGAACTTATAATTAGATACATAATTATTGAAAAAAAAACATGTTCTTATGCCGATTATAACTTACGCCGTTCGAAATTATTTGAAAAATATTTTACAAACTAAATTATGAAACAAAGAATACAATACATCCGTAAATATTTAGTTAACCGCAAACATATAAATCATACTTATACAACATAAATTCAAAATAAATACATGGGAATACATATATAAGGTATATTATATTTATACATACATATTACAAATCAATAATTACTGGCAGTTGTCGCTGCAGCTTCAAGGGCGGTACATACTGCCGATTTGAAGCTAATTTTGTTTCTACTATAAATGTCAAGCCCTGTGAATTAATCATTATACGTGCGTGGCAATCGGTTAAGCATTGAATTGCGCGTGTAGTTAGAATGTCGTCTCGGGGGCTCGAATAACTGTGTGGATCGGGTTTTACGTTGCGGCACCTTCAGAGCCATGCTCGAAACTACGTATGGGCTATCCAGCGTCCCATTAACGATGTCATGTAGCGCAGTCATATCCGCAGCAGTTCGCTGATCCTCAAGCGACAGCATATTAAAATGCTGTAGCCTATCACGGTAAGAGTCAAATGCGAGATGTTCGCGTCGGGCTATGCACCGGACGAAACGTCTTTGAATCCCCTCCAGTTGGGCTTTGTGCACGCTACCTATATTGCGGAGACCAAATGGGAGACGCGAATTCAAGAATGCTGCGGACATAGCTGTTGTATAGTGTCAGTGCGGCCTTGGTGCCCGAGAAGGGCTTAGTCATCCTTAACACAAACCCTAGCATTCTGTACGCCCTCTCTGCTGCTTGTCGACAGTGACTATCGCCTAGAAGTTTGCTGCCAAGGTCGCGAACGAAAGTGCTTTCTGGTATGGTATCACCAACGGCAAGCTACAGATGTATCAGCTATATCATAGTGAAGTGCAATTTCATATTTGTAAATAATGTTATGCAGAATTCATTCATAAATAATTTCATCCATGCTTTTAGTAATTCCAAGTCCATTTAAAAACGTATAATAATAATAAACTTTAAAATATGGCTGTTTCCGTGGTTCACTGATCGAAGTAATTTGCATTGGGACAATGTAATATTTTGGCTTTTGATGAACAGTCAAAATCTTTGACCCTTTACCCAAAATACTTAACCATTAATCCGAAACCTAATAAACCCTGCTATATTCTAAAAACACTAGTGTTTTGAAATCATTTGTGATTTTCCTTAACCTAGTAAGCCCTTTAGTTCTATAAAAATCTGAAATAGTCTACTCAATTCCGACCCAATATTTTAAATCGTTAGCAAGAGTGACTAACTGAAGTCAGCAAATGCATCTTTGCTGGATTTCATAGTCTTCGGCGGTTGCAAAGATGTTTACCAGTGGAAATTAAGAAGACCATATCTCAAACATTGCTATTGCCTGTACTAGACTATGCTGGTGTTTGCTACCTTGACGTCACTGAAGGCCTCCTCGACAAATTATAGCGGTTGCAAAATACGTGCATTAGGTATATCTACAATAAAAAAAAATGATCACGTCTCTGAGTATAAAAGCAGATTTCTTTGGCTTCGAATACGTGAATGTAGAAACCTGCGTATTCTTTACATTTTTTATAACATTCTCAACAATCCTACCGCTTCCACCTACCTAACCAAAAAAAAATCAATAACTTAGAAAGTCGTGGTCTTCCACTTCGTTCCAGTCAGGATAGTAAAATTGCGACTCCTACTCATATTTTAATTTTACATATTACTTCACCGATCATTCAGCTAGACTATGGAACCAGCTACCGTTAAATATCAGAAACGCATTAACGGTTTCTACTTTTCAAGTGTCTCTGAACAAGCATTTTATGCCCCATTTTTTATCATCCCATCCCCACCCCATCCCATCTCATCCACTCCCACCCATGCTCTTTGCGAATTTTCTCCAAACCGTAACTTAAAATTTAAAATGATTTCATTTTTGTTATTTTTCTTAATTTTTTTGTGGTAATAATGTCGTAATTGTAATAAGGTTTAAGTTTATTTTGTTTATTTTACTCTACTGGCACCTACATTCTTACACTTCTATGAAGGTCGGCTGTAAGAGATTGTACTTTAGGCAATTAGTCCGCCTGTTGTATTTTTTTTAAATATGTGCCATAAAGAATTTTTATCTACTAACTGACGTGCTATTTTCAGATAGAACTATTATTCAAAAAATTTTTATCGATATTAATTTTGTGAGATCACATCACTGAAGAGTTCATTCAGACAGACGTTTTAGTCCGTGGTTGTAGCCGCCATGTTGATAAAATGTCTTTCCCGGTCTGAATCACAATTCTGTTTGTGCTTTTTAAAGGACAGTAGGTCAACATTGAAACATCATTTCTTTACCATCAGGACTTTAACGTAACGATGGTTAAGAACACAAACTTTCGACTACTCTCATATGTAGAGCTCTCTGTATTTATAAAATATCTGTAATATCTCTCGAGTAGTTGATCGATAAAAAGAAAATAATCCTGGCGACAAAGCTTTATTCCGAAGATAAATGGACCGCTAGACCGACAACGACTTTGAATATATTAAATGATCCAAGTAATCTGCAAAGCAGGAGCTTTTGCGATGGACGTCTCAGAATCTGTAATGTAGCCTCAATGTCGGACGCTTTACAATAACGATGGCTGGAATTGCTTAGACAGACTCCCGAGTTTACGATTTTCACCTACATTGCAATAGACAATACAATGAAATGTGCCAACAAGTTATGAATATGTTGGGACTTAACAACCATGCAATGAATAATAAATGACAATGTATAAATTCCCAGTATAACATACGATTTTATGTCAATACAGTAATGACTAATACAATTCAAAGAACATTAATTTCGCGTCTTTCAAACGCGTCTTTCAGATTTAGCAATATTTTAGTGACGCACTTTAACTCAACTATTGGATATTTCGCTCGGTTTACGAGTATAAATAGATGTCTATTCATCAGTGTTATTCGGCCTTACCCAAAGGACGCTGGAAACCGGAAATGAAATCGAAAATCATTCGGACTCCACATAAACCCACTGTAATATTAATTCCACCTAGTCTTGAAACTTTAACGCTTTCAGTTCGTCTTTAAATCAAATTTCCCGCCCTCTCCCTTAAATATATTCTGCTTATCCAATATGGCTACGAGGGCGCGAATACTGCTCGTAAGGCTATACGTGTTGTAAGTGAACCTGGTACAGCATAAAGCAGCCGTTCTGGCTTCATAAATATGGCTTTGCATCTGATAAACGTTCGAGCGAGTCAAATAAAGTGCGCGAGTTATGATGTGCCCGCGCCGACTCCAATATAGGTACAAGCAGCTCCGCGTACGTATTCGCTACTCCATAATTTTATGGTATTCGTTATAGATCCTTCTTTCCAAAGAGCCGAATACTTTACTTATTATTATTATTTATTGTAATGGATAGCAAGTTTTATTGGATTTTAATATTGTAATTTCTTATATTTAAAAATAAAATAAAAACGGAGCTGCCATGGAATTAACCAACCGCAGTCTGGCCCGTAATAATACTATTATTACTTTTCTGAGGGTGAGCGGTAGACTCCGGACTAACGACCAGCTATGGTAGGTTTAGGACAGCTTTCTTGCAACATTTACTCCCCTTTGGAAGCCATAGATTTTGAGGTGTGGAAATCGCGGTTTTGGATATTTTTTCTTAGAAAGATGTTGAGCATTTTCCTGGAGAGACCAAGATCTTAAAACAGGTGAAACAGAGATTTGGCTGGCAGGCCAGGATCGCGAACTTCCTTAGCGTGAAGTGAGCAGTGAAGCCGTTACGGGTGACGGCATTTGCGAGATCATGGTATTTATTTAATTTGTACTCATAGTCTTTTTTGATATTTGATCGTCATGGAACCGTTAATTCTACAAAAAAAGGCCATCTTCCGAGATAGGGAGTAAAGAGTTATATCTGGACTGAGGGCTGTGCATCCGACTTCAGGGAATTGGTGCTGCTTATAGACGGAATCAACCACCAGAATCAAATCTGCAGCTTTCTCGATTATCGAGAAAGGCTTTGTAGTAAACTGTATTTTTGCCTTTAGAGCCGGCCTACACAAACTGTATATATACCTACGTATATGTCAAAGTCACGAGGAAAAGTGAAAAAAATCTCGGACAGTTGTGGAAACCCACAAATACAAAGACATTTGCGTGCTAGCTAACACCATTAAGTTAAAGTTCGAGTTTGTTATTTATTTTCAATAATTCTAACTGGGTGTAGAAATTACATTTCCAATAATTATAAAAATTACATGTATAGTAAAAAAAATCTATAAAAATCTTATTATAAAAAATAAAAACCCGGTAGTCAGAACTAAGTTTAAAATTAGAAAGACAGAAATTTAGAAAGTTTAAAAGTTTAAAAAGTATCCAAATGAAGTTCAAGTGTATGATATTACATTTGCTAATAATATTAGCAACTTTTATTAATGAACAAGATAACTAAAATTATTGAATTATAACAATCGATATTAATAGCAAATTGTATAGATAAAGTAATCCAATTATAAGAAAATATCAGAATTAGAAAACAGAATCAGAAAAAATATAGTATGTACTATAAAACAGAAAGGTTACAAAAAATTAGGTAGGTATTGCTTCGAATAAAATAATAAACTAAAAAAATAAATAAATATAAGATTATTATCCCTACCATTTACCTTCAGTGGAAACGTCAAGCATGAATCAAGCACGCGGCCTACGTGACGCTGAGCATTTCCCGCAGTAGAGAGAACACGTTAATTACGTATGGATACGAAAATATATCATGATACACGTACACGATCCAATATGGAAGAGGCCCAGACACAAAGCAGATCACGAGCATTCATTCTTACAATACATCAAGGGCGTGACGGATCGAATGAGTAAGATGCTGTATAAATTTTATATAAAAACGATCTTCGAATCAACCTACTTATTTAATATGTGTCGTCCATATATACAATATACGCATTTCTAGTAACATTCTAATAATATTATTTGTTATTTATTTTATTTAGGAAAAGTATTTCGAATTACGGGGACAAGTAATTTATTTCTAATTATTAAATAAAGCGGCGAATTGACTCATCCCTACCCATGCAACCCAAGGCACGTCACACATTTAACTAGGCTTACACCAGTGCCTGGATATGCGATTACGACTGGCGATTTAAGATTGCGAGTTGACACAAAAAGTTTATTACTATAATTAAGTAATATGAAGTCGAGTTTTAAAAGAAAAATAAAATACGCGTGGCACTCGGGGACGTCTTCCGATAGATCGCCGCGCACGAATTTTATTCGATAAAGCAATAAAAAACGGATATTATTCTTTTCTTTGACTATTCGAAAAAAAATCGTAGATAAAAAGATAGATAATTAAATTATCTTTAAAATGGTGCAGGTTTCATAATAATACGCAAGATAGTATTTGCGTAGTAGTCGTTTTTGTGTTCGGTTAGACCTAATTTCACAAATTAATTACACTATGTAATATAAACAAAATCTAAAATATTCAAAGCCAAGAATATTAGGAAAATGTTCTTGTTTAACATATATTTTTTTCGAATCGTAGGCAGTACTCATTTAGACGTAATCATCAGTTTAAAATCATTAATTTTCGTTAAGAAATTTCTTCATTCGGTCGCCGCGCTGGCCTAGGCCCGCGATAAAAGCTATGCAATAGCTTAAAATACGCCATATAATTACAATATATTGCAGATTAAACGAAAAACGATAATAATAAAATATTACTAATAAAATAATAAACCTAACAATAGGTAACATGTTTCATAGATAGAATATTTCGAACGAATTTTGAAATATAGAAATTTGATGATAACAATTCTTATTATTTATTTATAACTTCAGAACTATTAAAGATATAGTTCTGATTTACACACTATTCTTAAGAAATATTTATATCTTATATATTGCCCTTATACATAAATTTACATGCTTCTTCAATGTAATACTTAACAATTAAATTGAGTGGTTACGCATTTAACTACTACTTTTGACATACACCAATCGATTCCCCGATAGAGATTTCTAAAAGGAAATTAAAAATACCTATATAAGTCATCGTTTTAGCATTGGAGATATTTAATTTTAAACTTTCAGGATTTTTCAATTTTACTTTGACCTGTTTATTTTTTTAGATAATGTAGAAAATTTGACAGCTGATTTTTGTTTATTACAGCCTAAAATAGATATAAGTAACCATTATCGAGTTGTTGTCAGCCCGACAGAGAGGACAGACAGACAGACCGAAAGACGCTGCCTTTATCAATATTTACTGAACATTATTTGTTAATAATTATTGAACCGCATGTGTATGAATAAATTGAAAAATATTCAAAATTCAATACTAAACCGTTACTGTAATTGAGGGATATAAAATCAAAGGCGCCACTGTAAATTTTAGACAAATTTGAACTATGAATGAAGAAATATTTTGTGTAAAATATTCTTTTAAATGTCAAAATTAGTTTGAATGCAAAGTTCTATCAATCCCATCAAGTCTAAGTTTATTTTTACATGAAAAATCGACACTGTCCACATTGAAGTGAGCAGTAAATGTTCCACTGTCCTTTCCGATCAATCACAGTCGTTCATTTGGTGGCGTGACAAGATGGCGTCAGAGCTAGTTTTCTATGCAGAGGTGTGCGAAATGTGTGTTTGAAAAAACAGTAAATTATTCAAATAGCAAATTGGAGTAAAGGAAGAAACTTGCTATAATGTAAACACTGGTGCTGACCATAGCATACTCAAGACTGGTAAATCCTTTTTAATGAGACTCCAGAAACAATAAAAAAAGATAAGGTGGTGATCAAAACTAAAGAAATGAAAGACGTCACAAATCTCCTGACCACTGTCCATTAACAATAAATGCAAACTTGACACTGCCCATTATTTATATGCAAAATCACCACTGTCCTGGCAAATTTTACTGAATATCTTCATTTCATTTATTTCAAATTCTTATTATCATTTAAAATCAAAATTTGTTTACATTCTCTTAAGATTAAGTTAAACATAACTTCTGAATATCCTTCAAAATAATAGGAAAATGTTTTTTTTTGTTTCTTATTTTCAACGGGTTGAGGACAGTGGCGCCTTTGCTTTTATACCCCTCATTGTATATTTAAACAAATATATTGCAGCTATACCAATTTGAATTCCGTATATATGATAAGAGCGTTCCCTCATGCGAATTTAAATACTTATGTCTTTTAGACAGACATAACACACTGTGACTGTAATTAGCAGATTCTCACAATTTAATAATGAAACTAATATATGAAATATATGAAACTAATATATTAGTTTTTACATATTTAAAGTAATTTACAAATTATATTACAATTAATAATTTAATCATGAAATATAACATTAGATGAAATTTCGTAATCCACAGCCAGAAATCAAACTAAATTATTAAATTATGTTAATAATATCTAATATAACCCACATAAGCAATGTTTGTGCTTGGGCAGACATTCTAGAAAAGTAGAGTTAGATTAATTGATATATAAGAGTTATAAAAACACAATCACAAATAAATTATTTATACAACAAATAAAATACGTGTGGCACTCGGGGATTGCCGCGGTAAAGCTATTGCATAACATTTTTAACAACTTAACCAATTATATTTATTTATTTATTTTATTTTTTCTGATATCAGATAACTGCGCACTATCGGAAAACGTTGAAATTATTCCGAATCATTTGCGGCTGCGACGTCTTCCGATAGAGCGCCGCGCACGAATTTTTTATTCGATAAAGCAAAAAAAAAACGGATTATTCGTAAAAATCGTAGATAAAAAGATAGATAATTAAATTATGTTTAAAATGGTGTAGGTTTTATAATAATACGCCAGATAGTATTTGCGTAGTAATCGTTTTTGTGTTCGGTTAGACCTAATTTCACAAATTAATTACACTATGTAATATACACAAAATCTAAAATATTCAAAGCTAAGAACATTAGGAAAATGTTCTTGTTTAACATATATTTTTTTCGAATCGAAAGCAGTACTCGTTTAGACGTAATTATCAGTTTAAAATCATTAATTTTCGTTAAGAAATTTCTTCATTCGGTCGCCGCGCTGGCCTAGGCCCGCGATAAAAGCTATGCAATAGCTTAAAATAAAAATAGGTAAATGAATCAAAATCATGATTGTCGTTTAATAACCATAATCGAATAATAATAATATATGAATTATCTAACACATATATATCGTCATAGTAATCAGATAGCCATAATCCTTCTAAAATAATGTGATATAAAATATTGCCAAATAAGTTTGTGTTATCAAATATAAAGAGAAGATTACATTTAGATACCATTAACAGGATTGTTTGTTGCAGGCATATTTAATTACAAAAACATGCGAATGAAATATATAACAAATCTGCCTAGCTGGGCAATAAAATAATTGGTTGTCACCCTAAGACTTTCCTGGAAAACAGACAGCCCCCCCTCAAACTTCTTTCTCACCCCCCCCCCCCCTCGCTCCACCTCTCCTCCCTCCCCCCTCCGACTTTATAGTGGTTGTGCCAAATGACTACGACAGCAAAAGTAGCATATTTTAGTATTTTGTAGTATTTATTTAGTTGGTATTGAAATGATATTTTTCCAAAAATCATATGGTATTTTCTTAATTTCGGTATTGGATTTTTTGCGTCGCATGTATACGAGATTTTTCATCCGAAATTTTACAACGTAATTTCGGTCCAACAAGGCATCTGCGTACCGAATTTCAAGTCTTTAACTACAATATTTCGATATTGAAGTATGACTAGCGCGCCTTCTGGTGGACCGATTTCAACTCTAATCTTTTCAACTCTTGCCATGACTGAATGATGCCTGCATGCCAAATTGCGGATCGATCGTTTAGGTGCTATCGTAGAGAAATACACACGCACGCCCACATACACACACACACTCACAGAGAGACCAGTCGGGAAATGGTCTAATCGTCTCAGGGGGTATCAAAATGGATATTTTCGTCTTTATTTAGATTTTTTCGTGCGTTCACAATACCTTCCCTAGTGACGAAAAAGTAACTGTAAAATTGAATATATCTTAAGTAATATTCTAATATTAGCTTTACCCGAGACCGGTCGATGCGTCAGAAAAAATTCCTCAAAACTCAAGACCACTCTCAATACAAGAAGCTGTACAGTCAATACGGAGCTCCCTCATAAACTACCTATTTCATTGCGTGATTTAAAGTTTATTTTATTTCGATTTGCATCCTCTCCGCACGTTCCATATTTTGATTTTATTATCATCGCATGGCCTTGCGATCCGTCTGTCCGCACAGAATTTATGTCCGCATTCCGCATAGCTGTACTGCGATAACACCGTCGCTATCTCAGAATTTGCAGAGTATCCTTGGGAATTGTACAGCATAATATAACATTTCTTGCATCAGGGCAACGACGGACGGGGAATTCCCCTGAGTGCTGACCTCTGTATGTATGACAACGTAAGTCATTTGGAATGGAATAACAAACAGGGAGCGCGACGAGGGAATGAAACCACCGACGCAGATGCCGCCGTCAGCCACAAATATCAAGATAAGGAAGAATCTGGAGATCACAATAATCTGTGGGAAATGAGGTCGTTCGTATGTTTTCCAATAGTTAGGGTATATCGCGTATAGGTCCAGTATACCAAAGAGTAGCTTTACTCTCGAGCTACAGGGCATTGCGGGAAGAGGGTGCGAGGAATGTGGGCAGAGTACGTCTTGACGAACGCCTTTGGTTAGCGTTACGCGCAGGTAAAGGCTCGCGACTATCTCGAACGTTTGGGACCAAGTCGCCGACATGTGGCGGCCATATCTGAACCCTCACGACTCGTGACGTATTCGCTTATATTTCAATTTTGTTTTAAGAGAAGCTACTGTCTCCTATACTGTGGTATAGGTAGAGAGTGGTTTCGAGCAGCTTGGTCTGCATAAGATGCACTGTCGGGTCGGCCCAACTTACAACTCAGCTTCGATTCAGTAGCCTCCTCGAGTGAGATACTACCCCGGGAAGGACTCACGCGTCCCAGGCCTCACGGTTGGTGGATCGGTTTCCCTTGGGGGAAGCCCTCCAGCGTTACTGGACGGTTTGCGCACCGTGCGGCGTCAGTTAATCGGTTGTGCCCTCTGAATTATTACTGAAGGATTGTGGAGGCTATGGAAATACACTGTCTCCTAATCAGCGGAAGTGGATATTGACCTGTTGTCAGTTCACTCTTAAAACGACCTATCGGCCACCCGATTACGAGTCGTATGACGGGCATAGGACGCCTAGATCCGCGATGCATCCATATTGAATTACCACTGTAATAAAACAGGTAGAGGCCGCGCAAGCGACTTCCGTCCCGTAACCAGTCAGGAGGACTGAGGTACCCTGAATGTTAATTTCAGACGAAGATATCCTGGCAAAACTAGTAGCCAGAAGGAGAGGTGGCCCGCTGGGTTCCCTTTCTAGTAGCTCGCCGTAAGGTGTTGGACTCTGGCGGGTATAGCTGTTTTGTTGGACGGTAGGTTTGTATCGTCCCAAAGTCACTATCGTTAAAATTTCCCGAGGTGACGGGTTCGCCCGTTATAGTTGACACCTGCAAGCTAGCGTATATCGGTTGTGGTTCGATAAAGTAAAATCAGAGATTCTCTTGAGTAAGATTGTGACGTATCGCGCTCTAATGGCATGCTTCGCATGGCGTTTTCTACTCTACGCCACTCACAGTTGCGACCAAGCAAAGGCTGCTCAAACGTAACATAATTATTAATTTCCATTGTTATATATTGTACTTTGTTTGTTGCAAAAGTCGTTACAATACCGTCCTGCAAAATTTAGTTCACGGTATAAAGTGTGACGTCATGCGGCGATAAGACAGTTTTATGCAGTTGCTGAATTAGGTCACATACGTCGCTTCAATCGCAACGATCCGCAAGCCCCCTCACAATTTCCTCTGCATCCATGAGTCCGCCGCTCAGGGGCCCAGCGGGGCAGTAGCAATAGAACCGCGACGGCGACGGTGTACGAGTACTACACAAAAGCATCATAAACGCGTCGGCACGAGCGCACGCGCGATGCAATTGCATCGCGTTCCGAACAAACAATTACGCGAATACATAATCAATCTAATCAAAACAACTGCAAGAGCGCAAAAAGGTCGTAAGCTAAAAGGGGGGGTTATCGTGTCATTTCCCCTTTAAGTTGAACTTTAAATTCTCTTTTAGGATATCAAGGCTGGGTGGAACTAACGCGAGTATGCTGATTTGCGATGTGATTGGCACGGGACTTAACGTTAAATTGCCTCAATAATGGCATTATATAAATTGAACACCTTATCGTGTCCAATGTGTACGGGACGGTTTTCAATTAAGTCATTCCAGTTGATAACCGTTGAATAATTTCTAATTTTTGAGTAATCAGCTTTGTGAAATGTATGAAATAGTCGCAGGGGCTCTTGCAATGATGCCACTAAAGCCACATTACCGTTATCCACGTTTAGCGATAGATGATGAAAATCTTCCGGGACGAACGGATCAGTGGCGCGGGTTACTTGGACGTTGGTGTTCGATAGGACGAAATCCATTCGAAGAGATAGCTTTTCAATGGCAAAACCACCCTAGACTTGTAAAGTAAAAACTCGGCCGTACCTTTTGCACGCGACAGTTTCGCGCGTGAAATCGGCGCGAATCGACGGTTTTAAGAAAAAGACCATAACTTATAAACCACTATACAGATCATAAAAAGAAGAACTGTAGAATGATCGCATTGAAATTTGAAATATAAAACATTATAACCTTATCTCGTAAAATAATTAAGAAAATAATGAATAAATATTATAAAGTTTGCGAACTAAAAAAACTCGCTTATTCAATCATTTCGAAGTTTTTATCACAAAATACGAAACTATATGCGGAAAAAAGCAGACGGTCTATCTCAAATCACTAATGCTCATTCATAAACTCTTTTAGAATGCAAATAACTCACGTTTCTGCAGGAAATCGCACAAAAAACTTCACAATCACAATTTTCATCACAATATCGCGGGCACTAAACACGGCCGACGAAACTAACAGGCGGCTAAGGGGGGCGACCTCGTCGCTCATTTTTTAAATTATACTTCGCTATCGGCGGACGGAAATTTTGAATTGAAGGTGTATTTGGCCATATTGTGCCGCACGCAGAAGCGCATAGAACCGCATTTCGAATTTTAAATGGCATTTTTCGCAGCGGTGCGCGCCGCGTCCCGCAAGGGACGTTACTTAGTTTGCGGTAGGTAAGCGTGGATCCCGAAAGGGACGTTATACATTCGGGGGTCTGTGTTTCGGAAATCTCTCTTACATTGTAATCATGCGAAATTACCTTTTGCAAAAAGAGCAATCTATGACCGCAGCCCTCTTAC
Source organism: Micropterix aruncella (assembly GCA_944548615.1). Taxonomy (NCBI): domain Eukaryota; kingdom Metazoa; phylum Arthropoda; class Insecta; order Lepidoptera; family Micropterigidae; genus Micropterix; species Micropterix aruncella. Next base: position 29,708,374 of record OX155959.1, on the reverse strand, counting down.
GCTTGCGTAAAATATCTTTATATTGATATTTGTAATAAATCGTAATCAATATGTATTTTCCGATCCGGAGTTTTTATTTCTGTGAGATATCTCGCATTCCATAATATTGTAATAATATTATGGAATGTCATAATAATAATGTTAAAAATATTATTTTTAAATAGTGATAAGTGAATTTTCATGACCACGCATAATAATAACATGGTCGGAAGCAGTAATAAATAGTTATATGTGTAAAAGACACTGAAATAATTTAATGTAAAGTGTAACTGCGGGCGTATAGTAAACATCTGAAAGTATGAGTAAGTCTGTATACCTAATCATGATTTGGCTAAATTTAACTTCGTAACTTGTACGGATATAGCTATCGATCAATTAGCCACTCCCCGCGCAATCGCCGCTTCTAATATTGAATTACACCCTAATGGGCATCTTGCACTAGACTCTCATATTAAATTTAAATCTAATTAGTGTTTACTTGTCTAAAGTCTATTGATCGCATAACGAAATAATCACTATTCAGATATTAGAATGTTTCTAACTAATAAATACACCGAACATGCGACTGCGTATGCTCACGAAAAGTATAATAAAACAAGTAAATATAATTAAAAAACATGACTGCCGCTACAGAAAGTAAACTATTTTATTTATAATTATTTTTATCGCGGTTTTTTATGCAGCAACTACATGTATATTATCAGAATGTAATCAATCAGACCTTTCATTTGACAATAAACACGATACATTTATGTTAATTTATTGACATTTGGACATTTGGACATTTAGACAACTACATACTAAAGAATTCGACAGTAAGGTACCCTATGACACTTGAGATGCCATAATGATTCTAACAATATCACATTTCTAAATCAGCTAAAGCGTTAAGAAGTAATGATGGAATAAAGAAACGGAAAACATATATAGATAAACTCTGAACAAATTACACTCCTTTTTTATTGGGCAGTCGTGTAATAAGATTCAAATCTACAACACGCTTGTGCGAGGTTTGGTTTCTGTCTTAAACCTAGAAGACACATCTCCCCATTACTATACAAATATTCTGCCCTAAATATGCCCCACAATAGTCAACTTTACTAAACTCACACCAAAAATAGTTAGAAATAAAACCCCAAACTAATCACCCTCTTACATAAAATGGTCACTGAGCGATCACTTGGCTATTGTCCAAAGTACAAGCGCCCTACTTTTAAAGGGAGCTTTGCCGCAACTACTTGGAATGGTTCAAGCAGATATTTTAGGTCCAAATCTTTTGTGGTCTTTAGTTCGGGATTAACAAAAATGTATTACATTTTCGTCGTGTCCAATTGACGGCTAAAGACCGCTCTTGGACGTGTCAAACTAATTGGGTTATGGAGTAAGTTTCGTTACTACTCTTTACTGAACATACATATGTAGTCAAGAATTAACTACTAGATTGTCAAACTATAAATACAAATAATCAAAATAGAAGCCTAATATTTAAAGTAGTTAGTAATTCGAAAAGAGATGTATTAAAATCATTTATCGTAATATTGAAATTGTTAGTAAAATGTTAAATAATCAAATTAAATCTACGTTATGCATTTTAAACTAAAAGTACAAATATAAGACCATATAAAATAATCAGACAATAAAACTCTACTTTTTTAAGTAATTTAAATGGGCACATTATTTGAAAAATCATGGCCCTCAAATTCGGCCAGATTATAGAAAGGGTGGCCTATCAGCATCTCCTTGATGTTATTTTTGAATTTTATGTCCTCCAGCTGTTTAAATTTTGTAGGGAGTATTATGCTGTATTTTATTATTAATTTGTAGGGATTATAGAATTGAATGCTAAGGTACAAGTAGCTTTTCTGTACTTTTGCCAGTCGTATTCGGGGTACGCATTAAAGGGAGCTACCACGGGTATGATGCGAGTGAATGTCTGCATTAATTGCAGTTTCTGCGAAGTGCTGTTTTGCATACATTTTAAACACTGGTATATGAACGCCGAATACATAGTCATTACCCTTGCCTTGCTAAAATATTATTTGATATATTGTTAAAATATTCTTAGATTAATAAAGGAGCACCCTGGTTGCACCTTTTTCTCGTCTTTCTACACTCTGATTTGCTCTTTTTTGTTCTGCCCCGTCTTTTCATAAACCTACGCAACGACAACCGGGACGTACGTTTTTTTTTGTCAATCTGAGGGCAACCGTATTTATTTATTCAAGAAAATATACACAATGAAACACAATGATTCTCCGTCTATCGTAATTAGGTAGTGCCTGTTCCAAGGAAGATGCCAATTTTACGATAGCATTTTAAAATGTTAAACTTTGAAAGTTTTATTATCTATTGGTTTTATATTCTATGATCAAAATGGGTAGGAAATTGTTATACCAGAATAAATGAAAAACAAACCAAATAATAACTAACCCTCCGTGTACGTGGTGGGGTATAGCACACCCCAACAATTTAAAACTCGTAATAATACTTAAATATAAAGACGGGCGAGTTCGTTTTCTCAGTAGCTGCAAGAACGATGTTGCCGTTCTGATTGGTGCAATTCATTCGGTCCCGCATCAGCCTAAGACCGCGCGACACGTAAGTAAAGTGCGCTTGGGTATCACACAACCCTCTTTGTATGGCTTTTTCTATAAGTTCCTAAAAAAATACTTAATATATAATACGTTTAGGAAGCAGTTGAGTTTTTTAAAAATAAAAGCCTATAAAAATGTATACATAAATACGTGATTTAATTAAACCTATTTTTTTATTACAATAAATTTCTTATTATAAACATCATAAAGTATTAATTGTTTGATTTTATTTTATTTTAATTTCGGGGTATGTCGAACCCCACCTAGTTCGGCATGTTAGATGTAGTCACGTTTTATATACGGGGGGTTAAATAATAAAAGTAGCTGAAAATAAATCCAAATGCACAATAATTACGTCATAAAAATTGAAACCTGAATTCACCGTAATAAACTAAGCAATAGTAGTTTATGATGTGAGTAGTTGTAATCGCTTACTACTTGAACGTTTGCTTTGTCACTACATATATGCGAGCGGGGTAAGAAAATCTATCAGTATTCGTATACATACGTATAAATTAATTTACATTTCGCACTGCTAGGCAATTACGTGCATGACGAGATCGTGCGGATTAAAGCGATTTCGGTCTAAGCCCGAATTTAATCAACGCTAAACATGGCGTTTGCCGCCCTAATTATGGAGCTGGATCCCTAGCGACGCCCACCGCCGAATGAGGGAGCGATCCTGTTGTAGTTTCAGTTTAGTCCTTTGCACCTCCATAATTCCACTTAATGCTGAACGCCTATTAAGATGCCCACAGGCTACTCTAGTGAAATATCGGCATATTAAACATGAGAATATTAAGAGGAAGGGTTACTCTTATCCCTTTCAGTAAAGCTTTCGACATAGTTGGTGCAGGCAAAAGTTGATATAACAGTAGAGAGCAGGCGAAAAGTGTCATTAACCCCATATTCCGAGCACCAAGGTTGTATCATGGAGTAGCATGTTGTAGATTTGGTATTTCTGTTTAGGATATTTTTTCTCATTTTAATTTGAATTCAATCCATATTGAATTAATATTTACAAAATGCAATTGTTGACTGTTTAGTATCTTAGAATTGGATTTTAATGTAGTTTTATTTTTCCGATTTCATTCTATTATCTTGTAAATAAAACTTTTTACAAATATTCATTTTTTTCTGTTTATTCTGCATTTTTTTAAATTATGATATATAATGAATAATATCAGATTGCTTAATTTTAGGGTTTTATGTGCGATATAATAATTAAGACATAGGGATCATTAAGATATTAGGATTTCAAATAATGTATTAATTGTAAGCAGTTCAGGTCTACGTATCTACGTAAAAGCTATACAAGCTATAGATTAGAACCCCTAGAGGCGTCAAAATGTTTGACAGCCTATAGGGGCCCCAAAAAGTGCAAAGCGGTCCTCCGAGATTTTGACGACCTAAAGGGTCCCTACATGGGTTTATCCGGCAATGATTTCAAATGTACTGTACTTGCACGTTTTTTTTTAAATAAAACCTTTTAAAAGCTTTTTTTTTAAATAAAACCTTGAACAAGATTCATAAAAAGCTTAAATGAGAAACTAAAAACGTAACACTAAAGTTTTTTGAATTGCCTAACTAAACTAAACAGTAAAATAATCATGTTAATAAACAAAAATACTACAACGATAAAAATATTAAGACTAGTGGGATGCACAACTAATTTAGAAAAATATCAACGTTTCAGGTTCGGGTATAAAGTCCTGAAAAGTCATCGAAAATTATCTTGATAGGATCGACTCTTGTAAAAAGTCCAATTTAATCGTGATTATGATGTCATTATTTGTCATACAAAAATAAATACATCAATTAATATAAAAATAAATTCAACTAAAGAAAGGAAGATTCCCTTGAATTTGCGTGTTTTTTTAAAGATGTCGGAAACTAAGGTTAATCATCCCATATACGATACTGTTAGTATCGCTATGTCATGCCGAGTGGCATAGAGTACGTCAACTGTTTAAATGTTAAGTAAGTAAGATGTCCGTATGTCCAAATATCAATAAATTAACTCAAATAGATTGTGTTTAGCGTCAAATGAAAGGTGTGCGTAAGTATATTTCGGAAATATACATTTTTATATATGGATAAATGCATAAACTACAGATGTTTCATAAAAAACCGTAATCAAAATATTTTTTAAATACAATAGTTCAATTTCTGTAACGGCAGTCGTGTTTTTATCCTTTTACTTTTTATTCATTTACTTGTTTAAAAAAATCGGTTGTCTGTAAAGTCGGTTTACTGACGATAGTTGAACGTGACAACGTCATAAGAAAATACTGATGGAATGGTTGCATTTGAAGCAGTTTCAGTTAAGATTCTGATATTGTTTATTACAAACACCCAAAAATATATGCTTTATACTCACCGATTTGACTACAACATGTAAATGTATTATTGTATAGCAGTATAATTGTATAATTGTTTATTGTTTAAAGTTTATTGTTTTTTTTAATTTGAAAGTCTGAAATCTTAAACTGTTAAATAACGGGTTGAGAATCGTTTGAGCATGCTGCGCCACCTAGCGGTAGGTAATACGTCGTAAATAAACAATATCAGCGACATTTTACCAACCGCTAGATAGCGCATCGTAATGATAGCTTTTCATACTTTTTTTTTTTTTTAATAAAAGTTGCTTATTTTGTTGCAAGTCGTTGTACCCACAAGAAAATTGTCCGTTCAGTAATAACATTCCGTATATCAAGAATATATTCAAATTATGTCAAGAATTTAAATCAATCTAGTGATTTTCATTCGTACTATTTTAGACTGAGGTTAGTAAATAATTCTTGTCGCAACCGGTAGATGGCAGCATTTATATCAAATAATAAATATAATAAATGGAACGTCTCAGAGCGAGGTAACGCCGCATGAGTCATGTTTTTTCGTGCGTATAGCCGGCCCATCGAATTATAAGACGTTTTCACGTCAATATTATGTAAGTCCGCAAAAATATACAAATATTCATTAATTCAGCGACTGCCGCAACATAGCAACATCGCAATCGCGATAGTCTTAGATTTTATATTTTAGTTTCGGTACCATTTGATTTGGCAGCATGAGAACGATCATCACAAATAAGCATGAGATAACATGTTATTAATTTTTTTTTTTTATTTTTTATTTATTGTGTAAAGTCATTATTATAACATATTACCTACGTATCGTGCTATGTTTGTTTTAAAATCTATTCCCATAATAAAAAAATGCGTTTTATCTAGAATCCGCATATTTGACCTACTGATAACGATTCTGCATAACTTTACTACTGTAGTAGAAGAAGAACCAATGCTCTTTGCCAGGTAAACATAGCTAACTCCCATTATCGCATTCCTCGAAGAACCAATTATTCGCGATCCTCAATGAATTACGCAACATCGCCCTTTGCCCCATTATTCACCCCCGACGCAACTGTATCAATATTTGCCGGGGAAGCGGGCGCCGCGCCGCGGTGGGGCGCTAATGTACCTAACGGCGTGACCCACAGCGGCGCGCCGGTGAGTGGCCCGGCAATTCAGTCCGAGCAATTGAATTAAATGTTGAATTCAACGGTCGTCGTCGCAAATCTCCCAACGAAGGGATCGCCGCGCCCGCTAGACGATTCCGCAGCCGGTTGTGTTTCGGGATTATTTGCCGGACACGATTGCGTTTCGCCGGATCAGGGCGGTGGGGGCGTCCACCGGCGGACCCGCTTCGGGAATTTTACCCGCTACCTGCTGGACATTGACGCCGGTTAGAATTCAATTAAATTGGATTACAGTTTGGTAATTCAATTAAACATAAGTGTAGATGCCATGCCATGATACAATACTTGTTTTGGTGACAACACAATAGAAGAAACGGTTGTGTAATCCAAAGTATTTTCCGGCAAGTACCAAAGGACTGATTTAATCTGATTATTAATGATTAAAACTAAATCGATGAGTGCCCTCTCTCGGTCCGCTGGCGATCACGGTTTGGTTCCTTCACGGTTTGTTTTACCGGCTAAGCGCCAACAGATAGCGTTAATATTTTTAGCGTGTGGCGTAAATATATTAAATAAAATTCACTCGATAGTACCAGATTTTGATATTTTTACCATTAACCACCACTCGTTTAAATTGCAGGCTATTAATTATTTATTCTTATATGATAGCTAGTATTATAGGTAAGTGTCAATTCTCTTACGTATAATTACGGTGATATCTTTATTAATTATACTTTTCAATGCCTTGGTTTTACTGTAATGTTGATTAGTAATAAGCGAATAAACAAATAATAATAAAAAAGATAATAGTAATAGTAAAAAAATATAGCGGAATTAAACCCTTTGATTTACCATTTAAGATGCAACAGCATTGTTCCAAAAGGTAACCAAAACTGCCGAGCTTTTAAGTCATTCCACGAATCAGTAAATATGTCTTACATTTGATTCAGTTGATGTACCACAAGCCAGGTCCGTAATCGTCAGTTTAGGGTCGACTGTTTCACCATGGGCCAGTTAAGTGATAGTTGTGGCTCGAAAACATGACCACGAGCCTCACACGTGGTTGTAGGCGAAAGGGTTAAATATTATTTTTTATAGCATGTTTAAGATATTCCAACCAAGATTTCACAATGTAATTTCGGCTTAACAATTCATCCGTAAATCAAATTTCAAGTCCAATATTTCGAGGTTAATATATGTATGACTCCGGTGGACCTATTTAAATCACAATCTTTTCAACTTTTGCCATGACAAATTAATCGTGAAAGTATACTCATACACACACACAGACATGCACCTAGAGATACTTAAATCACACATACACCTAGAGACACTTAAATCTGGAAATCTCGTTCACAACACTTTCCCTCCTCGTTGGTATAATATCGTGGTAAAAATGGCAGATATAATAAAAAAGGAAGATAACTACCCAATCAAACCTTTCATTTAACATGATATATTTATGTTAATTTATTGATATTTGGATGCTTGGACATTTAGACTACTACTTGCTTGATATTTGGATAGATAAGGTGTCCTATTACACCCTGGATGATATAACGACTCTAACAATACCGCAAACTTCTAAATCGGTTGAAGCGTTTAGAGGTTATAGCGGAATAAAAAAACAGAAAACATACATAGATGAACCCTGAACATATTACACTATTTTTTTTGCTGAACAGTCGTGTAAAAATAAGGAGTAGATGAAAAAAACTTTATTTTACAGCGCAAGATTTCCATTTTCAGATGATTTAATTATTTGTAATATTTTGTTGTTTAACGTTATATTTACAATAAATATATTTATTGAAGTGGTCAGCTCCGGAAACTTTCAGTGTGACATAGGTATACGAAATTTATCATACAAAGTAAGAAAATAACATATAAATAAAAATATCAAAATGTATAGGTACATAATAGTTCAATTTGTTATTTGTTTGTTTTGTTTGTTTATACTCTTTATTGTAAGATTTCTTAATAGGCGAGTTTATTGTCATCGACAATCTCTTTCAACCAACCATGCTATTAAGTGTTTATATGTATGCGTGGGTGTAACATATGTCTTGTTTTCCTTTCCTTCCAGATAGCGAATGGTTTCCTCTCACGATTCAGCTCCTATTCAGAAGTTTCCTCGTGTGGAAGGCTATCCTGGGTAAGACTCTCCCATCTCAGGCCTCACGGCTGATGGATCGGTTTCTCTTGGTGGGATTGCCACCCGGCGCTACTGGACCGTTTGGCGACGCCAATCAGTTGTTCACTTTGACCTATTGCTGAAGGAGTCTGGCGACTATGGAAATATACTGTCTCCCAAAAGCAGCAGGGGTGTTATTTGCAATATATTAAATACTAGCTGACCCGGCGAACTTCGTACCGCCTAACAGTCAATGAATGTCGTGTTACAGATTAGCTGAACTTAATTTATGATTTTATGAAAGTAGGTAGGTAATACAATCAATACAAAATAAATATTACGTTCACTACTGTATTAAGATAATAACACAAATAGAAATAAAAAAGTACAAAAATTAGGTATATCAATCGCGTGTCAGCAAGACATGATTGAATTAAACTATTTACATATTGTGCAGCATGGGATGCACTCTGTTTAATTCTCTTCATTGAAGCACCTTGTGATATACGACATTTTTTGTTTTTTTTATCAGGCGCAAGAACAAATAAAGCGGATGATTTGCCGACGTGAACATGCCACGTACAACTGACCAAGAGAAAAACACGGATTTACTTTTTGTATGGGAAAATGTTTTTATCTTTTATTTAAATTTTTCGTCAATTTTCCAATTTTTGTTTTTAATAGTTATTCTGCTATTCGGGACGGAGACAAATACAACAAATCAAAAACCATGAAAATCGGTCTAGCCGTTCTCGAGTTATAACTGTTCGAACAAACCCGACTTTGTTTTGTATATATATAGATTGCAAATAACGGCAATCAGTATACTCCTTGCTACCAGGATAGAAGACCAGTTAATTTTCTACGCGTCTGAAGTTATAGTATGACAACTACAAAACAACTTAAAACTCCAACCTTATTTTTGCTATGAACATGACATGACGATCATCTGTCAGAGATTTTCCTTTTCATCATCACGACACAAGAAAAAAAACCAATATTGACATAACCCGACAGCGACTTATCAAAGTGCGATAAAGTTTTATTCACCGAAATTTGTGGTTCTATTACAAGATTCCAGAGCATATAAAATAAAATATCTTAGAGAGGACCAATTTTAATAGGTAATTGGTAGTTTGAAAATATGAATTTCTTTGCCATTCTGATGACTTGTAAATTTTTAAACGTAAGAGTATTATGATAGCTGACATTCTTATTCTTATGTAATTCATTTTTAATTTATTCATTTTTAATTTATTCAACATTACAAGGGTACCTATATTGCTGGATTGACAATAAAATAATTGTATATGAAATCGAAGACTATCGATCGCTGTTGTTTGACATTATAAATAGAAAAAAAAACAATTTACCGCGTGAAGTTTGTGGCACTCGACGTTTCGTCGATGTTGCAGCCGCCGTTATCCAAGTACTGTCAATCGTCATCCGTTGTTCTGCGGCTGCAACGTCGCCGAAACATTGGGTGCCAAAAACGTCATGCGGTAAATTAATTTTATACTATTTATAAAAAAAAACATTTTGCTAATTCTACATATACTATGCATTTCTATTTTAATCCATTGTTTTCCCTGAATATAAAATCATATTAGTATAATTTGATTGTTGGTATGTAGGTATTGTAGGTATATATGTATTGAACATTAATATTAGAGCTATTTAATTAATTTATTTAAGAATTAATTACTATAAAACATTGTTTTTGCTTATAAAAATAACAGGAACCGAATGGCAAGACGTTAACCTTTTGCTTATTTGATTCTGTCACCCAACTGGGACTAGCCCGTTCTAGGATGGAATGGACAATTAAAACTATTATGATATTTATGTTTTCAATAATGACTTTTTACCATTTAATTTTATGACGCAACCAAGTGTACCTTATTGTATTGTTGATTTAGATTTGAATCAACGATTATGGCAATCAAATCGGTGATAATATTCAAAGTACTCGTAGTATATACGTCTAAGGTACATCTATGCAGTCGTGCTATGGTTGCTACGTCGATGCTACGCATATTAAGCGTAGCAATCGTAGCAATGTACAAATCGTAGCAGCCGTAGTATGCGTAGTATGCAAGCGTAAGGGTCATAGCAAACGGAAGCCACCACAGTCCGCTTTATTTATGAAAACAGTTATTTAAACGCGGTGATAATAGTGCTATTATAAATACGACTCATAGATTGTTAACTTTAGACACATTGAATTGTATCTTATTCTGGATATACAACAATGTAGACATAATTCTCGTAAAAACTCAGTCAAATACGCAATACAAAGTATCTGTAATTGGCGCAATTACAACGAGCGTTTCAAAAGCATCCTTCGCGGCCTTCTTTGTAGTAAGCTCGCTAGAGCTAGTTTGCTTTTGCCTGAACAACAAAGAGCCGACATTCTGCTAACCTATGGCTTAGTTCTCGTACTATCTAACTAAACAGACTCCTAGTCGTATGATATATATTATAAACGAATTTGATGTGTTTTTTATATCGTCAAAATGTTTACATTGTTAGTATACGGGATAAGTTGGAGCCTAGATCTGGATGCTTAAGGAATGGGCCGGAGTATGGGGGGGGGGGGGGGAGGAGGGGGGGGGGGGGGAAGAGTGGTATATGATGAAGCGCCAATAAAACACAGTACGTCTTATGACTATATCGATAAAAAAACGCAGTGAAACATCGGTAAAAACCTGCCAAAATTGCTTTATGACTTCAGATTATGATTTTTCAAATAACAAAGAAAGGTTTCAGTTCATTTGAAATATTCTTCGACTTAGTATTGCCTTTGATATTAAATAGATGATGTTTGTAGCAAAATCTAGAGCACTTTAGTCTACTCTGGACAACGGCGGTTATATCATTGCTGAAACGCCATTGCCTAAACGATTTTCTATTATTTACAGTAACATTATAGACAATTTGGCTCTCTGTATAAATATTTGTAATATGACATAGAAGATTATTAAATAAAACTTCAGTGCTGTAATAGTTACGGATTTTTATCTAACACTAGCTGTACCCTGCACGCGTTGCTACGCCACCAACTAAAAT